>CM076580.1:238021028-238466809 GCA_034641835.2 Pinus albicaulis
ACTCCTTTTGAGATAACATGACCCAAGTAGTGCACTTATGATTATAAGAAGGCACATTTATTGAATTTGGCATATAGTTGATGCTCCTATAACACTTATAACATGACCTTGAGGTGGTATTTGTGCTCCTCTTCAGTCTTTTAACATACTAGAATGTCATCAATAAAAAGAAACACAGTCTTATCCAAGTATTTACTTAGAACATTATTTATAAAGTACGTAAATGTGGTTGGTGCATTTATCAACCCAAATGGAAACACCATGAACCCAGTGTCCATAACTGGTACTAAATGTAGTCTTGTGGATATCCTCATCCTTGATCAACGCTTGATGATACCTTGATCTCGGATCTATTTTTGAAAACGTTGTGGCTCTTCTTACCTGGTAAAAGAGAAAATTAATCATGGGTAATATAAAATTGTTTTTAATATTTATTTTATTCAATTGTTTGTAATTAATGCACATCAAGGGTACCATCTTTCTTTTTAACAAACAAATTTGGAGCTCCCCAGGGTGACATATTAGGTCTAATTTATCCTTTGTCCAACATTTCTTTCAATTATATCTTCAAATCCACCAACTGAGGTGTGCTCATCCTATAAGATGCCTTGGATATATGCATTTTTCTTTGGGTGAACTCTGTAAAGATGTTATGAAACCAGCTCCAAAAATAGAAGAAAAGAGAGATCAACACCTTATAAATAGCCACTTCGAGGGGGAAACCTCCAATACATTACATAAATGAACAATTCTTGGATGATACAAATGACAAAACCTCCTCTCTATATATAGGATTCCATGGTGCCACAATATAATCCTAGTGTGGCCACAATGTAATCCTAGCCGACCTAACAATAATAATATAAGGGCACAATAATAACAATATGGGGGTTACAGGGGTACAACAATAACAATAAGGGGGTTACACTAACAACAATAACGGACTATACTAGTAATATAAGGACCTAACATGCTCCTCCCCTTCAAAAAAGTGTTGTCCTCAATGCTTGAATAGCTCCGGGTGCTTCTGTATAAAATTGTCATCCTCCTATGTAGAATCTTCAATAAGTAAGTTCTTCCATTTGATGAGATACTCTGAAATTGATCGATTTTGTAGCTATCAAGTTCTTATTTCCGTGACTCCTTCAGGTTCCAATATGGTTTTTCCTTCCTCATCAAGTTCTGGCAATATTGTTTGAACAGGAAGTTTGTCCCCTATAACCTTTTTTAGGCATGAAACATAGAAAACTGGATGCACTCATGAAGAAGCAGGAAGCTCCAATTTCTATGCCATAGTACCAATATTTTGCAACATCTTGTAAGGACCATAGTACTTTGGCAATAATTTATTATCCTTCTTAGCTTGTTTGAGGGACATTTGTTTGTATGGTTGTAGCCGTAAAAATACCCAGTCTCCCACATCAAAACTTCTCTCACTGCGATTTTGATCTGCCTGTTGTTTCATTCGATTTTGTGCCAAATTTAGGTTATCCTTTAAAGTCCATATGAAGACATCAATCATGTGTTCCTCTAAAATATCAGTTACCCTTATATTCAATTTTTGGAAGTCCTCAATGTGCTCTGCCACTGAACCCTTTTGTTTGAGATTTATCATTGGCTAAAGAAGGTGTTGCTCTTTGTATCCTCATAATGGGCTATCATTTCCTCCATAAAAATTTACCAAGTGACAATTTTTTTACGGGAGCAAAGCCATCGATACCATACAAATATATTTTGTTCTAAATGTAAAGTTGCAATGCGTGCCTTTTGTGTGTTTTTCACATTATTGAGGTCAAAATATTGCTCCATCTGTACTATCCATGTTACGGGATTCTTGCCATCAAACTTCCTCATATCCATCTTTGGAATATGGTGCTTCTTTAATCCAACATTAGAGTTTATGAAATCACGATTAACATTTATTTTGTTCTCATCACGAGTTTCCTCTACTATCTTTTCGCCATTAGGATTCATTTCTTGTATCAACTTTGACAAACCTTCCTTCAAACCTTCCATGTCTTCCTTCAAACCTTCCATTTTTTCTTCCATACCATTCTTCAAACCATCCATCGTAGCTCTGGCGTTTTCTTCAAACCATCCATCTTAGCTTCCACGCTTTTCTTCAAAACATCCATTTCATTTTTTGTTGCTCTTTGCGAGAGCGAATTTTGGTGCACTTGCTCTTGTAATTTTGATAGATCATGTTACAATTCTTCATCTTCATGAGTCATAGTAGAGTAATTTGAGGGCTTGATGGGTGTTGAATTCTTTTTAGGAGGCATTCTAGAACCCAATACTGATATCTATGCTCAATAGGCCTTTGGAATCACTTAAAACGGATTTTTCAAACAAGACTTATGCAATTTGAAAAGAAATACACACTTTTTTCTTGATTTTGAGGATATCGATATCGAAAATTAATTATCTCTAAGATTTCGGATCTTCAATATCTAAAATTCAGCCCTAAAGTATCCCTATGAATCTTCTTTCGAATGCCATAGGTCTGACCTGATTTAGATTCTTGAAGGCAAATTTATGCCCAATCTCCTACGATGGCCTAATTATGGACTAGTTTAGTAGAGCGAACTTGTATGACTTGCCATGTGTCACTGTTTCCTCCTTCAACTCTAAAATTGATATAACGAAAACTACAGTCTGTGTACTTGCAGTCACTTTTTACAGAATCCCCATCCGATGCTCAGAGAGAGAGTTATGATGTTTTTCCCACGGTCACCTCTTTGAGATGAAATTCGGGAGCCTGAAACAATTCTAACTTCCACAGATCATATCTCCAAAAATATTGCGAACCAAGATCTGAAATATTTACAAGAGGTTCCTCAGGCCTTCAGCTTCGCTCCTTGAAAATTTCAGCTTCTGAAACCTTGTATAAAAAAAGTTATAGCGAAAATTCCGCGATGACCTGTTTAGGTTAAATTTAGGAGCTTGCAAAAAGCCCTAACTTCCACAAATCATATCTCTGAAAATATTGTGAACCAAGCTCTGAAATTTTGCGACGATGTTCCTCAGGATTTATGCTTCGCACTCTACAAATTGCAGCTTCTGAACATTGGTAGAAAAAAATTTATAGCAAAAATTATATGATGACCTATTTGGAGCAGCGAAACCCTAAAATCCAAAGCTCTGGTACCAAGTGTTATGAAACCAGCTCCAAAAATAGAAGAAAAGAAAGATCAACGCCTTAGAAAGAGCCACTGCGAGGGGGAAACCTCCAATACATTACATAAATGAAAAATTCTTGGATGATACAAATGACAAAACCTCCTCTCTATATATAGGAGTCCATGGGGCCACAATATAATTCTAGTGGGGCCACAATGGAATCTTAGCCAACCTAACAATAATAATGTAAGGGCACAATAATAACAATATGGGGTTTACAGGGGTACAACAATAACAATAAGGGGGTTACACTAACAACAATAAGGGACTATACTAGTAATATAAGGACCTAACAAAAGAAATCAATGTTCCTTTAGGTGGAAATCATAATATCTCTGTAGGAAATACATCACTATATTATTGTAGTATGAGGTGATCTTCATCCTTCAACTCATTATCCCCAACCGAACTTGTCACTTGTATGGCATACAAGGGACATCCATTTTTTCTATATGTATTTAACTGTAGAGCTAAAATCTACCTCATAGATGTAGAATTTCATACTCCTTGCAACAACCTTTCCTCTCCTTCATCATCTTTTCATTCCAATGTTTTAGTATAGTAGTCCAATTTAGCCCTGTGTATTGCTATCTAACCCATGTTGATCAACATTTTGTACAACCCCAAAGGCAATGCATTTAAAGTGGCTTGCATAACTAGGCCACTCGTCTCAAATTGGTAGAATTCAATAACATTGGTTATGTTCCTTTTGACTTCAATGGCTAATTGAACTAGCCATGACTTGGTGTGTTGTGTTATTTGTAAAGCACATGCTTCAAAAACTTGTAGAGTGACACAATTGAGGTTAGAATCGGGTTAAATTAAAATTAAAACATGACATTTTGCAATTTATACCGTCCATTGCCACCATTGAGGCTTGCTATTTCGCTTGCTTGATTTCCACAACTACATAGATTGGTACGTTGAGGACCACATCATTGACAATAATAGCCTCTTGGAAATTGTGTATATTTATGTTATCTTGTTATTGTTGTGGAAAATATCTTAACAAATGCTCTTCCCTACACTCCCAACACTTCAACATCTTTTTCCTTAGTTATTTGGCGTCATCCTTTGTTGTTCGGACTGGCTTATTCTCCCTCGGAGTGAGAAAATTATGTTGGAATTCACTCCTAGCTGGTATGTTGAACTTGGTGCTTTTCTCAGCTTTCTTGCAGCATGAGGATCTCAATCCTCTCTTCCTAAAGTTTGTCTTTTCCTTCTTTTTCCCTTATGTTTGGGGTTTAGTCTTGTGCTTAGACTAATCATAACAATATTTGCCTTTTGGATGGTGTCTTCTAATGTCTTAAATTCAAACTCTGTTTAGTCTTGATAGGAATGTGGCATTCCATTGTGAAAACACTAGATTTTTATCTTCTCATCATTGTTATAGGGTACATACCTCAATATGTTAATGAACCTAGGCATATGCTTCAATAATGGATTGTTATATATTGTGCTCATGGAATTCCTTGATTTTTCCTTCATAATACTTTTCAAATAGGTATTTGACTCTAAAGTACCTTTCAAACTTATTCTAGGTCAACTTCTTCTCTCAAATGGCCTTGACATTCTTGCAATCTTACCAACCTATATTATCCTTTCCTCTCAAATTAAATATGTCTACTTGTGACTTCATGTTTTTAGAGTAATTATGCACTTTGAAATATTTCTTTAGGCCCATAAGCCATGATTCAACCTCTTCATTCTTTCGAACTTGGACATCAAAGATAGGAGGTTTTTCCTTCATAAATTCTTCGGGAAATAAGCTCCTCCCAACTTCCTCCTCCTTTTGCTTATGCAACCTTGATTTAGTTTCTATGCTAGACAATTTATTAGAATTGTCAGTTCCACCCTTAGAGTTATCTATTGAGGTATCCTCATCTTCAATATCCTCTCTTTCACCCTTATGCCTCTTTATTGATCAGCTCCCTTCTACCTTGCTAGTCCTTGGTCAATACTTATAGGCTTCAGATGGATTACAAACATGATTACTGACATCTTGTTCATATTGCTTTTGTCATTATAGTTTTAACAAACTTTGTAACATCACAACATTTACCTATTCCCGCTTTTCCTCAACTCTAATAACTTTTTCATTATCAGCATGTTGAAATTTGGATAGCATCGGGGCATATTTTCCAAAAGGGAAACCGTAAGACCCCAAGAGAAGCCCATCTTGCCCCAAAGAAGAATCCAAATTGGTCAAAAAGAATATTATTAATAGTGACGTGTTTAGCATCCCTCTTATTATCATAAAAGTATCAAATGTACCTGGGATATCAATCCTTAAATCAATATGGTATATATATTTATAATAATATGTAGTGGGCTATCTTGTAAAAGATATAATGTTGACCTCACTTTATGAAGGGTTTCATTGACACTCCTAAGCCCCCTCCCCTCCTCTATCGTTCAATATAAAAGGAGGAGCTTTGAAGCTCATTCCACTCATGAGTTCGATCATGCTTGACTAATATTTGTATCCTATGTAGTCACAAACATGATTCGCTAGTCAAGCTGGAGAGAAGGAGAATTTGAGTTCTTCTTTTTATGATTTTATTTAGGATGTGAAGATAAACCATGGTCGAGTATCCAAGGTAAAATTTGGGCACACATTGGTAAGTTCCTCCTTATATCTAAGGCCACAAAATTCCAATAATTTAGGAGAGGTTCGAACCCCTATCTCAACAGTTGGAAGAAGGTCGCAAGGCCTGTCTTGGAAGATGAGATCAAGATAGAACCCTAGCTGTATTTGTGGATAATTATAGGCATGAATATAAGCTAATTTATATTGTGGATAAGGGATATATATTCAGGATTTGTTGCAAGAGGATTGAGCTCTTAATTGATCAGATCAGAGGTCATTCCATGTTGAAATAAACCCAAGTAAAAGGGTTGAATTTTGCTAATAGGACACCACAAAACTTAAGGTGAGTTTGAAAGTGATTAGAACCTAATTAAAGGTTGACAAGGAGCCCTAACTAGGGCCAAAAAAGTTTTAGTGATATGTGCATTAGGGCTATGTGTTTGGTTTCTGAAAAGGAGTCCTCTATACAAAGGTATGCTATCAAATCCCGATTGGGCAATTTGTATGGTGATACATTACAATGGTCCATAGTAATTTATAGTGATACATTACAATGGTTTATAGTAGTTGACAATGATCACACATTACAATGGTTCCAATACAGTGGTTTATAGTGGTTTACAATGGTCATGAATTACCATGGTTAAATAATGATCTAAGTATGATAGTGAGCCATATGAAAACAATGACCCTACTCATAATGATAGTGGCACTTACATGTGACAAGATATTTTGATTCATATAACATTGATCTTCAAGATGCATATGACAATAATCTTCATGATACATATGACAAATATATGTTATGATACATTTGACAATATTTTTCTACAATATATATGTGATATTATGAGATATTAATGAAATTGTGCTTGAGGGTTTACAAATTACAAGTGTTTAAATTGAGTTTTTGATAGATTTTATGTTATTTTTTAACACATAAAGCATGTAAATAAACTCTGAAATATACAAAAACAACAGATAAATGCACCATAATTATAACCACAACACAGCAGATGATGAAGGGGTTCACCCCTCCCAGGCTACGTCTCCTTGGTCCAGCTTCCAATGGCTTGGCCCTCTTTCATTATGCTCAAAACGATGTTTACATACATTCGCAGTGCTCAAATGGCTTCAAAACTTGTTTCATCATCTTCAGAATGACCAAAAATGTCTGTCTAGCCTCTTTCTGATCTGAAATTGGTCAAAAACTAGAGAAGTTATGAGCCTCCCTAGTTTTCCTGCTAACCGCACCACAATTTCCCCAAATTCCATACCGGTCCTACAAATTCGCCCCATTTTTGGCTAACGGAGAGAGAATTTTCCAGAATTCCAGGTGAAATTGTCGGAACATTAATTTGCACAATAATGCCTTAATTCTGAATTTCCAATCATATAACAATGGCGCCGAAAAAAAATAAAATAATAATAAAACCCCGACGGTTATACTAACTGTCGGCAGTTAGTGTCAAGGTGTCACAAGGCGTGGTTTTTTTGGTAGGTTATGTGGCGACTTCCAAAATTGGTGGTCACGAAATGTCTACGGTGGCAGTGGTCTCATGACGCGGTTTATGCGGGTAGCTAGTCAATGGTTAGGACTCCACACCCCTGCCCTTGGTCTCCAGTTGAAGTCACATGCGCATACATATGGGGGAGCGGGGGAGGGGGGGGGGTGCGGGGGCAAGGCTAAGCCCTAGCCCCTACCCCCAAACCTCGTGCAACATTCCTTTAAATATATGCTTCATTCCATAGTTTAATAAGGAACTTCGGTAGCCCATTGGTAAGATGGTGCGTTGTTTGGCAATAGGTCACGATTTTGACCCACCTTTGATCTGCTCGACCCATAAAAAAAATTGGTGGCCTCCCGTGCTGCCACGTGGCGGCCTCCGGTTGGGCCACGTGGTAGCATGTGGTTGGCTATCACTTAACCAATAAAACTCACCCAAACTAGAGCCAATATAAATTCGATAGGTGGCAAAGCCTGACATGTTTAAAAGAATACCTTTCGACCAACCATAAGAGGCCACGTGGTAGCCTACCATTGGCCCAATGTTCTCTGTCAGCTGCGATTTTTTGAAAAAATTACCTATTTGGAAAAGCAAACAAAACGCGTTTCTAGGAGCATACGGTGTTAGTTTTCTATGAAACGAGTTTCGTCGAGTTTAGAACGATGAGATCTACGCAATCGTTCAGGTTCAACACCATTCCAAAAACTTTCCTTTTTTTTTAGAATAATTTTGAGCACCTGATCACTCCTCCCCACTGGAAGATTTTGGACCCCAAAAGATCACTTTCAATTGTTCAACAGATGAGGTTACAATTCCCTCACCTTTATAATCTCTATCCATTTGGACTTGCTTGGATCTGTGCCTTTGAGCCCCACATGAAGGTACTCCACATTCCCTCGTTTTGAAGACCTTGTTCTTTTGTCAAGAATGGTGTCTTGTTGTAGTTCATCAAGGTATTTAGGATAAAAATCCTCAATGGAAGGAATCTTAACATTTTATCCTTGATATTTAATCAAAGGCGACTCATAAAACCTTAAGTTCTCAACATTAACAACAACATAAATTTGCATATATGAAGGAAAATCAAACCTGAAGGCATTATCAACAATCTTTTATAAAATTTTGAATGGACCATATCGAATTGGTTTAAGTTTTTTACCTTCTCCTTGAAGCCTTTCTTTGCTAATGTGAAGCCAAACTTCATCACCGACTTGGAATTTGTGATCTACATGATGCTTATCGTGCCTTGTTTTGTACTTGACTTGGCTCTTTTCTAGTTGTTCTTGGATTTCTTGATGCACCAATTAGATTTGTTCAATGAACCTTTTAGCTTTATATATGTCACTATGACCATCAATAGAAACATCCTTTCCAAAAATGAAATCCAAAGGAGATTTAGGAAAGTATCCCAAACATGCCTCAAATGGTGATGTTTGAGTTGAAGAGTGCTTGGCTCGGTTATAAGCATGTTGAATGTAGTGTAAGTTTTTATCCCACAACTTAGGATGCTTGTTGCAATAACCACGAAGAAGATGTATCATCGTCATGTTCACCACCTCTGTTTGATCATCTGTTTGTGGTTGAAATGTTGCACTCTTTTTCAATTTGGTGTCCATGAATCCCCACAAGCTTTACCAAAAGTTCCCAACAAAGCGGGAATCTCGATCACTAATAATGGATGTGGGTAAACCAAAATGCACCCATACATTCTGAAATAATAACTGAGCAATCTATTCAACTGTAATTTTCTTTTTACAAGCCATCAAAATACACATTTTGTTGAACCTATCGACAACTACAAAAAGAAAATCATGATTCCTCTTTGACATAGGAAGACCTCCAATAAAATCCATAAAGACACTCTCCCATGGATGAGAAGGTACTAGAAGTGGAGTGTACAATCCTAACTCTCTGCTGCTAGGCTTACTAATAGCACATAATGAACAACCTCTAATAAAATGTGGCACACTTTCAAGCATACGAGGCCAATAACAATACCTCTGTAGATGTGCCATCGTCTTACTTACGCTGAAATGAACGATAATAAGAGAAGTATGTGCCTCTCTTATGATGTTGACTCTTTCTCCCTGTGGAATACAAAGCTTACCAAGATGGTACAACAAGTTATCATGCATTTGATAATCCTTTTCCTCTACTTGGTTCCCTTGACGTGAAGTTTCATATACATCTTGAAAATAATTATCTAAAGCATATTGTTCAACATAGCTCTCATGCAAAACATAATTATGCTTAAGAATAGTAGCAATACTAACAATAGACCTAGAAAGCATGTCAGAAACTTTATTGTAAATACCTTTCTTATACCTTATCACCAAGTGGATTTGTTGAAGAAAACACATCCATCGGAAGTGCCTTGATTGTTGCAACTTTGTTTGTGATTGGAAGTATTGCAATGGTTAATGATTGGTGTGAATGATTGTTTCCTTACCCATCAAGTAGTGTTTCCACTTTTTTAAACTTTTCACAATGCATACAACTCCTTGTCATGTGTAGGACAATTAAAAGTGTGATTTGCGATGTGCGATGCGGCGGATGACATGGTGGTGGGACCGGTGGCGGAGTACAGAGCAATATCGCAATCGGCAGACAGGAGTGATAAGTGTTAACGGGAATAGAATAAACAATGAAATTTGCGATTTTTGATGGGGAAAAAGTTGTGAAGTGTGAAATGCGACGGGTGACGTGGCAGTAAGACTGGTGGCAGAGTGCGATGACAATATCGCAATCGACGTCGGGGACGGTAAGTCTTAAAGGAAAAAGGAAAAGGTTGCGAAGTGCGATGGGGCAAAAGTTGCAAAGTGTGACAGGTGACGTGGCAGTAGGACTGGTGGTAGAGTATGGAAATATCGCAATCGGTATCGGGAGCGGTAAGTCTTAAAGGAAAATGGAAAAGGTTGCGAAATGCAATTTGTGATTTGAGATGGGGATAAAATTTTTGAAATTTGATTTGCGATCGAGATGACGTGGCAGAATGCTATAGTGATGTCGCAATCGGCGTTTAGGGCAGTAAGTCTTAAAGGAAACTAATAGAAACTGCGATTTGTGATTTCGCAATATTGCAATATTGCAAGGTTGGCAGAGAAGTGATTGTGTAGTCAAGAGGAGAATGCAAAGTGCGAAATGTAATAGTGGTAATTTCGAGGAGGAAAGGCGGAGGTCAAACTTCAAAGTGTTTGGAGGGTTTTCAAGTTAAAATGGTAGCGATACCTGGGCAAAGTGAAAAGAAGGGATAAAAGGTGAAATTTAAGGTTTTGGGGGAGTTTTCGAGAATAAAAAGAAGGGTTCAGTAGTTGTGATAAGAGAAAAGAAAGGAATAGAAGGTGTAACCACTATGCATAGGGGCGTAACACAGTGTACCAGAGCGTAACAGTAGAGATGGAAGGAAAATGGAAGATGAAGTGGGAGGTGTTGGAGAACTCTTCTGGGACTGTTGAGACTTATTCCTGAAACCTACAGCAGCACACTGAAAGAAAAACTAAACAGCAACTTGAAGCATAAACGAAATTATCAGAAGCAAAGCTAATGGAATGACATAAAGCAGAGAACAAATACAACAGAGAGGCTGAGGCACGTGGATTGGGCCCTAATCCACAAGCCTAACTCTCTGAAAATTAAATCAGTAAAATGAAATCAGTCTGCTCATTTCATAAAAGAATAGGCTCATACATTTCTAAAATTTTGATCACTGAGTAAAATAATAAAAGGCTCAATAGCTTGTAACAAAGTTCTGACCCTTCCTAGCTCTAGCTTTGCTCTATTTATTCTATAGGGCATCTACCAACAACTCCCTAGAAAATAGTGATTGATTCCACTTGACTCCAAGTAAAGAAATATCGAGTGCACTCCTCTTTGAGTTACTTGGTTGCCTCTGGAACTCGAATTCCTGGAGAGAATCCTTGGGGATCCTTTGGCTGCCTTTAGGATTTGAATTTCTAGAGAAAATATTTGGGATCCTTTGGCTGCCTTTGAGAGTTAAGGAGGGTGGACAATCCTCCTATAATTTCTCCTTGTTGTCTCCTCCAAGTCTTGATGATAAAATCCTTATAAAAATGCTAATAATTCATGATTTTCTGCACTCAACCTCATATTAGGCACTCGGAGTATGTTAGCCTTAATCACCACATATACTAGCATCATGAAACCAAACAATAATAAAAATGCAAGAAAAAGAGATCTAAGAAGGAAAAAAGTGGACCATTAACCCCTCCAAATATGTCTAATGATCGAGCTCATCAATAACACTCTCCTTTTGAAGGCTTGGAACTTTCACCCTGCAATCTTGAAGTCCTCTCTTCATAGAGAACCTTTACCATTTCAGTCATGTCAAAGAATGATTTTTTGAAAGTATTGTCTTCATTTGACATGTTATCAGTTTCTCCTTCATGAGACATGCTTGTTGAAGCTTCAACTGCAATTTGAGGAAGAATTTGTGTTGGAGTTGGAGGCAAACTTGCTCTCCTTGTCCTTGACCTAACTTGAGGACTTGCAACCACAAGCTTTCCTTCTCCTCTCTTGAGCTTCAACCTTGTAAGCATCACATACACTTGCAAAAAATTAATTCCTCACATCAGCAAAGAAAACCAAAGTTCTGATACAAAACTTGATCTGTATGAGATCCTAGTAAAATTGTGCTTGAGGGTTTAAAAATTTCAAGTGTTTAAATATAGTTTTTGAGAGCTTTTATGTTAATTTTTAAACACATAAAGCATGTAAATAAACTCTAAAATATACAAAAACAACAGACAAATGCACCATAATAATAACCACAACACAACAGATGATGAAGGAGTTCACCCCTCCTAGACTACGTCTCCTTGGTCCATCTTCCAATGGCTTGACCCTCTTTCATTATGCTCAAAATGGTGATTACATACATTTACAGTGCTCAAATAGCTTCAAAACCTATTTCATCAGCTTCACAATGCCCAAAAATGCCTGTATAGCCTCTTTCTCATTCGAAATTGGTCAAAAACTGGAGAAGTTATGATCCTCCCTAGTTTTCCTACTAACCACACCACAATTTCCCCAAAATCCAAACCAGTCCTACAAATTCGCCCCATTTTTGGCTAACAGAGTGACAATTTTCCAGAATTCTGGGCAAAATCATTAATTTTCACAATAATGCCTTAATTCTGAATTTCCAATCATATAACATTGGCCCCGAAATAATTTTTTTTAATAATAAAACCCTAACAATTATACTAACCATTGGCAGTTAGTGTCAAGGTGTCACAAGGTGTTGTTTCGTTGGCCGGATATACAACAACTTCTAAAACTAACGGTCACAGAACGTCTACGGTGGCAGTGGTCTCATGACGCGGTTTACACGGGTAGCTAGTCGACGGTTAGGACTCTGTGCCCCCGTTCTTGGTCTCTGGTTGAAGTCACATGTGCATACATATGTGGGGGGGGGTGGGTTGGGTCGGGGCTAAGCCCTAGCCCCTACCCCCAAACCTCCACCAACATTTCTTTAAATAAATATTTCGTTCCATAGTTTAATGAGGAACTTCGGTATCCCGTTGATAAGACGGTGCATTTTTTGGCAATAGGTCGCGGTTTTGACCCACCTCTGGTTTGCTCGACCCTTAACAAATTTTGGTGGACTCCCGTGCTGCCACGTGGCAACCTCCAATTGGGCCACGTGTCAACATGTGGTTGCCCATCACTTAGCCAATCAAACTTGCCCAAACTAGAGCCAATAGAAATTCGACAAGTGGCGAAGCATGACAGGCTTAAAAAAATACCTTTCGGCCAACCATAAAAGGCCTGCCACTGGCCCAATTTTTTGCCTTGTCAGCTGTCATTTTTTTTATTTTTTTTATTTATCTGTTTGGAAAAGCGGACAAAACACATTTCTGGGAGCATACGGTGTTGGTTTTCCATGAAACGAGTTACGTTGGATTTAGAATGACGAGATATACACGGTCGTGTAGGTTCCACACCATTCCAACAACTTTCATTTTTTAGCATAATTTTGAGCACTTGATCAATATGACTAAGGCCTCCTATGATACATGTGATTGTGATCATGATGTGATTCATGTGTTCATGAATTTTATCTTATGTGATGGTAGAAACAAGCTATGTATCTCTGATGAATGTTTCTAGTAATCACTGATTTAGCAGCAGGTCTCCATATCAATTAGTTCATAGACGAAGTTGTGAACTGAATTAGATTGGTATTGAAGGTCTGATGTAATGATGTATCTCACTATGGATGTACTTTGTATCTCAATTGAAAAATTGATTAATATCTAATAGAAGAAGAATTGAGTTGGGTTTTCCCCCTTGTGGCTTTTTTCCCCGGTCTCTGACCTAACTCCTAGTGTCCCTATTGTGTATGCTTTTCTTCTAATGTTCTTTTATGTTCCGCTACAATATTTATGTTATTATTCTTTCTACATAATTTATAATGATGTTATGATGGGGTGAACGCGTGTGAAAATGATGAAAAAAGTTTAAAATGCAAGTATCTACAAGAAATAACAATATAGCCCTAAGAAAAATTAATACAACCTTATAACTCCTGATTTCGACCCTCAGGCTTCTAAAGGCCTCCATCTAGTTGGGAGTTGTCTCTAATACCCTCCTCTCATTTGAATCCTATTTTCTATTATGGAAATTTCTATCCAAATGTATTGGACCACTACTGCACATTCCTTTTTGTCTTTCTGCTAGAAATGTATCTCCTTATGTGTTGGAAGAATATACACAATTGCTAGTTTAAAATATTCATAAATAAAAACTAAACATACAAAGTTGCCTTAAAATACACTAACACTAGCTTATGTTGTCTCGAAGCTCTTGTTTAACACATTTAGACGTAAGCTAAATAAATTAGCAAGGTTTAGAATCAACAAGGTCATCACAACAAACATTCAAATTTACTTTCTACTAGAAGTTCATTAAGTCCAAGTTTTGAAACTTAAGCTTCGAAATATCTCTAGAGTGGAGCTCCAAATTTATCCCTGTGGTATATTTCTATCCCTATATGCTTAGTGTTTAAACCACAACTCTAATACCACTCTATAGCACACCAAATCCCCTAATGTTGTAATAGGGTTGTGGGGCATAACTAGACCAGACCTTCAAGGTTTATTATGAAGATGGGGTTATCAAATTTCCTCTTTCTTCTATCATCTCAAATTACAATTTATATATTGCCATCATCTTCTACTCGTTGAGAGCTTTCCAATGATGGAAAATTCATCTCATTATGAGTTGTAGGCATAAAGTATGGCCATTTGAAAAATCCACCCCTTTATGGCCACATCAACGTTGGTACAAGCCACGTGCCTAACACATGGCAACCATTGGCCATATGTTGCTCTCACACCGACCCACGTTTGTTAGCTACCTGCTATATCGAAGCCCCACCATACTAGCGATTCTATAAATGTGCATTGCTCAAATGTCCCAATATTATGATATCTCGATATATCGGTCTCCAAAAACACCGATATGGTTATTTTCACAACTTTCAATATGTCGATATGTTAATATGTCTATACCAATAAAACCTTTGCTATGCAGAGTTCCTTGGTTAAAATCCTCCAATAAGTCGATATGTTGATAAACAACTTAGCATGCCACCTCATATCTTTGACACCTAATCGTCATTTGATACGTAGAGGGTGCTGACATACCAGACACATGGCATTGTTGAGTACATGTAAAATGAAATATTGAGATATTAAGAATTTTCCATAGTATAACCCTCATGAAATATTGATATGACCACTCAACATGCCACTTCATTCTCCAACATCCAATCATCACATGACACATGGAAACTACTGATGTGTCCTCTACCACATGGCACTTCTTACGTGTGCCATGTGTTACTGATATTTTCCTAGCTGACATGCCACAAACACCAAATTTGGGTGACACATTTCATCCACTTGGCACTGCCATGTCATCTTTTTTAACGTCATCATGATGTCATCCTTTGGAAGTCCCGATGTTTAGATACTCTGGTGTTATATTTTACTCAATATAATTAACAAATATATTTTTGTCAAGTGAAGATCCATCTACCGAAGCCGCGCTATACCAGATGAATCCTAAAGGACATCTCTTTTATTTTCCTAGGGCTCGGTATCTTGGTAATCCCTCGTTTTGTCTGACTCATGGTTATGAATCTTATCGACCCTTGGGACTAGGGGATAATGTTGATACTCTAAAATCCAAATTTCACTAAGTGAATGCTCGAGTTTGTATAATTACTCTCAAGTAATTTCAAACTCTTTATCTATTTTAAAAGCAAAAAGGTTCTTTGTCTTTACCCAGGAAATGTCAATCATCTCACTCTAGACATTTCAAAACCATAAAATCCTGCCAACAAGCTCATATCCACAAACATACAAAGCCTCAAGTTCCCATCAACATGCAAATCTCACTCCTCCATTATAGTTTACATAGAGAGGCAGCCATAGAAACATCAAGCACACTGTGTTAGTTCTCAACTCATTATTCATGCTCATTTAACATAATATTACAACAACTTTCAACCTAACATTGCATACATACATAGTGAATCTAGCTTAACATTTTAACATGGAAGCATTGATCAACATTTCCATTTCATTTACAAGGAAGGAATACACTTATCTGTTCCACTTGTATTTGTTGGAAACCGAAGAAGGGACGACCACTCTCCACCCAATCGTAGGCATAACTATACTGCAATTTTCTTGTAGTTGGTCACCCTTATGCCACATCCATTGTCTAAAGGATAATTCTCTCAATAACTTTGAACAAAGGTCCAATTCAAGGTATAATGTATGAAGATTAATCTCCTTCTCTTGTAGGAAACATGAATACTCTCTCTCCAACATTGAGTCTAGGTTAGTCACTTAACAAAGTATGATCATTATAGCCCTACACAACACAAAAGGAAATCCCTTCCCTACTTCCTATCGTATCTTGATGATTCTTCTTCTCTTTAGTGTTTCTCATGCATAATATAACCAACCAGGTGAATTTCTCTTGATTTACTAGACTCAGTCTCACGACACATTGCTCATTTCCAATCAAAATACAAAATAGGGACTCTCTCACAGGCCTGCCATGAGTCAGGGGAAAATTATGTCTCCCCCTATTCGAGTCACTCCCTTGGATCCCCTGTAGTCCGAAATCCACACACAGGTTTACAAGTCACTGGTTCACAATTGATTTTGGGTTGTTTTCCCCACACAAGATCTCAACCCTTGCTCCAATGGCTAGAATCTCCTTTTCTCACGAGCATTATGTTTTGCATGAGAACTTTGGGGTCCCTCCTTGGGTTGTAGAGTCCACCTAGATCTCTCGCATGGTACATAGCCCATCCATGGGTAGTCTGGTACTTCTTTCCCTATCTCTTTCATAATTGCTTGGCAGTTAAGTAGTTAAACTTGAACATCAAGGGTCATAATCATTAATTTCAAGAAAGATACGAAACTTCCCAATCCCCCTTACATTCTTGTTCAAACAAGTTATCCTGTTAGACATGGGGATTTGTATGGGTTGGTCTTCTTCTTCAACTTTATCAATCTATAACTAAACTTAATAGGATATTTACATCAAATAGTTTTGACATGATATCCATGCTAACCCTTTAGCATCATTGTCTTTTAATTACATTTACAAAACTTGGGGATTAGAAAAGGGAAACAACAAGATGGAGGTGAGTGAGACAAATAAGTATGTAACTTCAAAATGACGATGAAAGAAGGGACAAAATTTGAAGGATAGGTGGTCATAAGATATCCAAAACTAATAAAACTGAGATGACAAGTTTTGACGATAAAGGTTTCGAAGATTGTGTTGAGAATGCAACAAGATGATGGAGCTTAGTGGAAAGAAGTCGCCTTAACTAAGTGGGCCCACAGGCTATTTTTGGCGCAAAGTCTATTTTTAGACATATGGATCATGTTCTATGAGTTGCAGGATGCTATTTGTGGATGGTTGGTCAAGTCGGAGAAAATAGATGGACTTCTATTTTTAGACATACTGGGCGGAATCTATTTTTAGATTGCCAGTCTAAAAATAGATATGTCGAATATTATTAGCTCTTAATAATATTTGGACTCTAAACATTATCTTATCCTCTTGGAGCACTTCAGTTCGAGTCACGAATGTGGCACATGCAGCTGACAGAAGGAATTACGCTATTCCTAGGGTTTAGTTGAGCTATTGCATGATGACTTCAGTTAGAACTCAGGGAATTGATTTTGGTGGAGTTGATTGAGGAGTTAATGGAGTTGTGTTCAGTTTAACTTAGTTGAACTAGTTGTGATTAGTCTAACTGATTAATACACTAGTGATGAGTGGTGTGAATTAATTATAAATTAATTCACTAATTATTAACTCATAAATCAACTAAAGAATACATCAGTTAACTCAAGTGCATGGACAGTTCAGTGGAGACCAGTGGAGAGGTTAGGTGAAAGAGCAGTGTGACTATCAGTTGTGACTATACTAGTGCATGAGTTTGCACCACACATTGATTGAAATTGCCAATGAGGATTGCGCAATACATCTTGGTGGGATTCGAACTTGGATCTCATGCTTTTCCATATTGGATTGCGCAGTAGAGGCAGGCAGACAGGTGGAGCAGATTGGAGCATGTGATATGTATGATCTGAGCTTGTTTTGTGTGTAACAATTGGAGATAATGTCGAGAGCTTGTGAGGAGTTTGTACTATGATTGTTACATGTTCTCTATCATTATAATATACAAATAGTTGGGGGTTTTCAGCTTTAAGCTTTCCCATAAATCCTGTGTTTATATGTGTGATTGTTTATGGTTTTAATGTGCGCATGCGATTGTTTTTAATTTCGCAAATTGATGATCAATGGTAGAAGAGATTATGTATTATGCATGAAGCTCAAATAGTGTGTAATCAGGATAATCTCGGTGAATAAGTGATCTATTATTCAAATTTCTACAGATTGCTACTATATTAAAAGTTGCCTTCAACATAGTTAATAAAAATACATTATGCTAACTATTTAACAAATGCATTGGCATCAATTGTTGTTGAAACATGGTCCAAACCAATTCTTGGTAGGGTATAATTTCATGCATCTAATCTTTCTTGCTAGTTTTTCTTTTATATCACAATGCATAGTGGTAGTCATTTACTTTGAATAGAGTGTGAAATAAGTGAGTGTAACAACATACAAAGATGGAATATGTGTAAGTTCTACAATTATGACTAATTTATAGTTATATAATTAAAGCTTTGTATTATTATAATTATGACAATGTTATATGTTACTTTGATGTAATAAATTATTTATCTCTTGTGACATCTCAACTAATTAACATGCAATGTTTTTTAAAATTTAAATAAAAGGTATATATATTTTTAAATTATCAAAATTAATTTATTAAAAAAATAAAAACCTTTAAATACATTGAAATGGTAATTTCCATTTATATTATTAATAATAAATTAACTAATTAAATTATAATTTAGTGATATTTTAAATAATTTTTATTATAATCAATTTCTATTAATATCTAATATAATTTTATTTGATTTGTTTTTAAAATAATATATTTAAAAAAAGAAGAAGATTTTAACTAAAAATAAATCATATGATAACAAATATAACATTAACAATAGTTATGTGTACCATGATTTTTGAGTACAACTTTACTTGCTTACCAACCATGAGACACAAGAGAGAAACTTCTGGAAATAAGAGACAAAAGTCCAATTTTCCTATAACTTATTTATGGAGGAAAATCCAATTTTATTTTAACTTATTTGTTGAAATTTTTGTTTATAGTAATTATGAATAAAGAGTAAATTATAAAAATCCATTAATTAACTTCACATCAATAATTTTCCAAAGTAAATAATAAGCTTTATTACTTTATATGTAAATGATCCACATTATTAGAAAAGCGAACCCCTATCTATTTAGGGGTATAAAGGTGACATAAAACACTTACTTACCATTTTATATAAATGAATTTAATCTCTTTTTCTTTTAGATCAATGTAGCTTGTAATAAATATTTATTGTAAATTTTATAAATGATTTTATTTGAATAGTAATTTTTAGAATAAATGATTATTTTTATTTTTATTTTTATTTTTTTAATGTCTAGTTTTACAAAAGATACATCGATACATTTCAGCATTCCTACTCAAATTTCTGAGTTAGCCAATTTCGGCGGAAAAAGAGGATGTTCAAAAAAGCAAAAAGGGGGTTGCCCTTGGTGGGGAAACCAACCCAAAAACTTAACCATGTAGCAGGAGGGATGTTGCCCTAGAAGGGGAAATAAACACAAAACATAAGTACCCATAAACTAAGTTTACTGTGCGGAATGTAAATAATTGAGCTAGAACGAACAAGAGAAAGAGAAACCATGACACTAGGCTTTTTGGTCTTTGTCATTCTGAATTGTATCTGGAGGATGTTCTTCTTCAATAAAACACCCATAGTTGGAGAGGTCATCCTCAGGCTTGGACAACTAGGGATTCTACTCCGGCGTTGAGGATAAGCGTGCTCCCATAGTTGCTACATTGTTGTCCTTTGCTGAGCTACTGCCATTGTCGCTGCCTGAATAATTCTCCATGGACTTGGTGGGCAGAGCCATCGATTTCTTAGGCTGCTAAAGGATGGACAGCTACATCGTTGATTTGTGTAATCTCTTCCTTGACCCTGAACCAGAAGAGCTGGAGGGGGGCTTTAGGAAGGCGCAAGGAGATAAGGGCGGACATACTCTGCTGGTCTGGAGCTTCAAACGAATTCACATTAAGGGCGAAATCCACTGGGCAATCCTCTCTAACAGGGAGCGGAGGACGGGAAGGTTGGCCTCGTCCTTTTCCTCGGCGGCATCGCATGCGATGGCGACAAGGCGTTGAGGCTTCCAAATTCGATGAAGGAGTATGAGCATAGTGAGGATTGTGCAGGAGGCGCTGAGCAAGTGGGCTAACAGAGAATGAAGGCAAAGTGATGAGCGGAATAGCCAGCCAGATGAACAAAGAGACAGAGGGAAAAATATGGCGGAGAAGCAATGCCATTACCCATGAAATACAAAGGTGTTATGCGGCAAGGACAAGCGATAATGAATTCAGAGCAGTCAACTTGAAGGGGAGTAATAGCGTCATGTTGTGCGACTTCAAATTTAATGGCGTCCTCGCCTGGGCCATGTGCAGCATCGTGGCGATGACAACTACCCTAGAAAGGGGATGCCATGTAGCATGAGGAGCCGAGATTAAATATCCGCATCCATGGGTAAAAAAATTATATGTTATGAGAGATTAATTAATCTATTAAGTAGGGTGTTTATATATATATATATATATATATATATATATATATATATCGATGTGATTAAATATATTTATTATAATTATAACATAATTATGGTACTATGATTGAATTGGTTGATTAAATAGAAGTTTTGATATTTTCAACGAGATTCAATTCACTTGAAAAATAATAACATATTTAATCCTCTTATTAAAGGAGACTCATCATGATTAATGTAAGTAAATAGAGTATAAAGATGGACATAAATCTTGACTCACAATAGCATCAATTTTTAACTAATCAAAATATTGATTAATCAACACTGAATATTTAAATAAAATATATCTTATAAATTTGCAAATATCTTCTTCTTTTTTTACAGTAACGGTTATGGAATATTATTGCAAACTTGGCCTAAATGCCAAAATTCTGATTACATGAAGTAGGGCTATAGCCCGTTGCACCTCCCCACTAAGGATGATTGTGGGACTAATGCTTGGAATCCTTCTCTTTGGTGATGTTACTATGGATTCGATTTCAGAAATTTTTCCAAATTTAAAGATACAAACAAATTAACTTAAGAGAAAACAGTAAAACATGGCAGCAAATTAGCTTATGGAATGTGTTCCCATGATTCTTCTTCGTCCTTCATCTTGACCCCAGTAGAAAGGAGGGCAACTTTATTGGCTTCGATGTTTGCCTCTTTATTGTTAATTCTCAGCACATGGAAGAAATTAAGCTTCTGGAAAGAATTTTCCAAGTCCTTGATTCTGGCAATCAGTCTTGCGAGTTTTAAGTCCAAAGTTGGAGAGTTAGATACAATTGCGTTTTTGATGATCTGGGAGTCGCCAAATACATTTGCTTCACTAGTGTTTAAGGCTTTGAGAAGCTTGAGTCCTTGAAAGAGAGCCAAAGCCTCAACTTGAATGCTAGTTAAGTGGCCCAGCCCCCAGGCGAAGGAGTGTGTCTTTTTCCATCTAGATTTAAAATAACGCCACCTGCACCAGCTTTGCTTGGATTGCCCTTTGCTGCCCCATCAAAGAAGAGAGAGTGTCTTGTTTGATTTATGATCCAGTCTTGAAAGTCTTTTTCAGATTCTCTTATTTGCCAGGCTTTTGGAGGAGGGGCATTCCTTACATCTTTTTGGAAACGCAAATCAAGGAAAGAGCCCTAAGCTATGTCTTGTTGACTAAGGTTAGAATCGTCTTTTAAGTCAATCAGGCACTCTTTTAGATGACATTTGATCTTGATTTCTATTGTTTTGAGGTTTTGCTCAATGTTTATGAAAATTCTTTTGTTTCGTTCAAGCCAAATCTGCCAGCATATTACCTTTGGGAGAATAGACCAAGCAGCGTTGATTACCTGATTTTTTGGAGGAGGACTGGGATACCTGTTCGCCCACTTAGAAAATAACTCAGTAGTGGAACTTGGGAGCGTTATGTTGGAGTTCAACGTGTGAAGGAATGTAAACCATATATGCATAGAAAATTTGCATTCTAACATTAGATGGGTAACACTCTCTAAATTTTCTTTACACAAAGAACATTTTGAGGGACCGCGAAACCCTTTCCTCTGCAGATTTTCATGCGTGAGTATTTTACTGTGGCATAGAAGCCAAGAGAAGTAATCCACTTTAGGCCACGAGGGGCAGCGTTAGATGCCTTGCCATGGCGCTGGATCGGGGGGAACGTAGGGCCTCTCCCTTTGCTTATCATAACCCATTGCAACAACGTACCCATTTACCTTCTGTCCCCATCCTTTTGTGTATTTTTTGCAGATGTGAATGGGCGCCATGCCATGGAGAAAGCCCAGCAGCGAATGCCATTCCTGCTGTAGATGACTTGGCACATCGATTTGTTTCTAGCCTGCCCAATTTGAGTCGTTCCACACAGAAATGTCCCACAACGTTTTCATCTCAGCTCCTTCCATCCAGCAACGCAGCGCACTGATGGAGCCTCCGTCTTTAATTGGATCAGCATTCAAAATTCTATCAGTCCAAATATTTATCCTTTTCCCGTTTCCTAGGACCCAAAAAGAATGTGATTTGATAAGAGGAGCAGCTTTGGCATAGAGCTTGAGGAAAGAAGAGTCAGGCAGATGAATTGGAGTGTCCAAACAGCAGGTGCGAGGAACTCTGAAGTATTTTTTCAAGAGAGCCAGTTGAGCTCAGCTTGGCTTGGGCGCGATAATTTTCCATATTATTTCGCTCCCATAGCAATGTTTTGGTGACTGAGATTTTTAAAGTTCAATCCGCCCTCCCACAGAGGCTTGGAGATGGTCTCCCAGTTGACTAGAGGCAGTTTGTTTTCATTCTGTTTGCCTCCCTTCCAGAAGAAGCACCTAATACACTCCTCCATTTTTCTAAGGATACTCACCGGAGCAAGAAGAACAACGAAATGAAATAGGGGAAGACTGGTGAGCACAGATTTTATAAGAACTGATTTACCAGCAATGTTGAGCCAGGAGTAACCCCAGGCTTGAAGCTTGCTCTTAAATTTCTCAAGTTGAGGGAGCTAGTCTTTACTGAGAGATATTTTATGAAATACAGGAAGTCCCAGATATTTAAATGAGGTCCAAGAAGAGGAGGCTGCAAAGCCCAGGCATCTAGCAATAGCAGAGAGCAATCTGGGCGAAGTATTCCAGCTGTAAATGTGACATTTGTTCTTGTTTAAGACACTGCCAGAGGCCTCACAAAAGTCATCAAGCACTGCTTTGAACTTGGAGACTGAGGATAGAGTGGCAGCCCCCAATAACAAGGTATCATCCGTGAAGAGGGCATGGTTTATGTTTTTGACCCCTCTTGCTATACAAAGTCCATTGATATCTTGATCTTGCATCTTCTTATCTAACAGAAAGCTGGGAACCGAGGCTTGGATGACAAAGAGCAGAGGGGAGAGTGGGCACCCCTGCCTAAGACCTCTCGTGGCTTTAAAGAAATCTGTGGCTCTGCCATTCACTAGAGGTGCAATCTAGGGCTCCGAGATGCAAGCCCGGATCCAATTTATGATACTTACACCAAAACCAAACTTGCTCAAGACATTTAACAGAAAGTTGTGTCTTACTCGATCAAATGCATTTGCTAAATCGAGTTTGATAACCATACCTTGTTCATTTCGGTGTAATCTTGAATGAATTGCCTCTTGGACTAAGGTGAAGTTGTCCACAATCTGCCTGCCCTGGATGAAGCCTCCTTGGTTCTTCGAAATAAATTTGGGAAGAATGTGCTTCAATCTATTTGCAATCACTTTGGTAATTAGCTTGTACCCTATATTGCACAAGGAGATCGAGCGAAATCTGTTGAAGTTGCTAGCTCCTTTCTCCTTAGGGATGAGGGCTAAAAAAGCTAAGTTTATGCTGCCCCCGATTTTCTGACAATCTTGGGATTTTTGGACCATTTTGAAGAGATCCTTTTCAACTATTGGCCAACAGGTTTATAGGAACCTGGCAGAGAAACCATCCGGTCTAGGGGCCTTATCAGGATCCATGGCAAAAAGGGTATTTTTAACTTCGATCTTGGAGACTTTGGCCTCTAGGAGAGCATTCATTCTGGGAGAGATTGAATGTGGAACAATATCTAATAGATCTGGATATTGATCCGGATCCGTCTCCTCACTATACAAGTTTTTGAAGTGAGAGAAGGCTGCTTTCTTGATGTCCTCAAAGTCCTTATGGATGACATTCTCCTCCTTGATCTCGGAAATTGAGTTGAAGAATTTCCTGGCCTGGGCTTGTTTGTGGAAGAAAGAAGAGTTCATGTCCCCTGCTTTGAGCCAAAGGCTTCGGGACTTTAATCTCCAGTATTCTTATCCAGCCAAGCAGGCATTATGAAAACTCTGCTGAAGGTGAGCCTCTTTGTCTAATATCTCATTAGTAATGACGACATCCTCCACTTGTAGTTGATGAGTGGCTAGAGATCTTTTGATAATTTTTCTTTCTGTAGCTGGATTGGGCAACGATTTGGCCCATCTTTTTAGTGCCCCTTTCACCCTTCTGAGCTTTTCTTCCCAGACAAAGAAGGGGGAGCCTTTGACTGGTTGTTTCCAACAATCCCTGACTAATTGCATGAAATCTAGCTCCTTGACCCAGAGAGGGCTAAATCTGAAAGGAATAGGGCCCAGATCTAGATGGGATTGGAGTTCTAGCTTGATGGGTTTATGATCCGAGGTGCTGCTAGAGAGAATATGCATTCTAGGTTCTAGTCCTAATAACAGGAAGGAACTTTGGATGAAAAATCTATCAAGTCTGGCAGCAATATGGCCTGGACCAGTACTTTTGTTAGACCAAGAATACTTACCGGAGGTAGGTTTGATGTCCAGCAGGTCCCAGTCCTGCATAAGATCCTCTGCCCATTCCCTTGCCGGATCTCAAACTACGCTGCCTCCTCTTTTTTCATACGAATGAAGAGTGAGATTGAGATCTCTAGCAATGATTATGTTTTCCAAGTTTGCTAGATCTGCTTGGTGCCTTATAGTGTCCCAACAGTCTTTTTTTTCCCCAATATTAACTGGGGAGTATACATTGAAAAAGACAGAAAAATTATTTGGTGACCAGATGCTACATTTGTAACAACAACCAATGAGTATTGCTAGCCTCATAGATAACTGGAAATTCGCTGGCATTCCATACGGTGCCTAGTCCTCCCGAGGCTCCTCGGGTAAAGATTGCTCTTGCTTCACTTCTGTTCCAGAGTTTCTTGCTTGCATGCAGAAAGACTACGTCTTCCAACTTGGTCTCCTAGACGAGAAGGATGTCAGGAGATTATATTCTTATTAAACTTCTAATGGCTTCTTCCTTGATTTTACTCCCCATACTTCTACAATTCCAGGATATGACCTTCATTATTTATGCTTCTGATGGGCACCCTTGGAGCCTTGGGGCTGATTTTTCATCGTCTTTGGCTTTGAGGCTAGCAGCTTCTCAAGAGTTGGTTGGCTGCCCTGAAGCTTTTCTTTGTACATTTCCTGCTCTCTTTTTTCCCTGTCAGTCTTGCGATCTCTTGTGGATCTCCTTACCGAGGCTTGAGACTCTCCTGTTTCTCCTTCCTCCTCTGATTCTTCTGATTCTTGTTCTTCTTCCTCAACTTCTAGAGGAATGCCTTTGGAGCTTTCTGCAACACTTGTTCCTTTGGGAGAGGAAGAGGGGGTGCCTTTGCTCGGTGAGATTGGCTTTTGAATCTCGATTTCCTGAGTTGCCTCTGTTTGTTGGCTTAGGGGGTCGAATTTATTTTCTTGTCCCTTTTTGGGAGGGGGCTTTTGAGCATTGGCTTGAAGAGGACCTTTGCCATTAGGGCCTCCAGATTTTTGACCTTTGTGAGAGATCTTTGAACACTTAACTTGGTTCCAACCCTCTTTGTTTCCTTTCTCTGGCTCAGCGTTGGACGAACAACCTCTAGCAAAGTGGCCGTAAACATGACATTTCCTGCATTTAAATGGCAACTGCTCATAGTCCAGTTTATGCACATGAGACCAACTACCGACATTGATTTTGATGGCCTCCGGGAGACCCACCTCTAGATCTACTTCTACGCAGATTCTAGCATAATCATACTGATCCTTGTTGTTTGCCCGATCTATGAATTTCCCAAGGGTGGTGCCGATGTGTTTCAAGGAATCCCAATTCCAACAATGGACTGGGAGGTTTGGGAGCCGAACCCACACCGGAACCGCCGTGGTGACATCGACTGCTGAATCGAAGTCCGACGTCAATTTATTCAGATATAGTCCCTGAGGGCCAATGAAATAGGGCCCATTATGGAAGATCAGATCTTTATCTTCTTTGGAGGAGAATTCAAAGAGGAAGAACCCTCGCCCAAGAAAATAAGAAGTGATGTTTTTCCAAACCCAAACTCAAGACAATATAGGGCAATTGAAGTAATAAACTGGTACCTTTGTCCTTTCAGAGGAGCCCAGTTCTTATTAACCCATTGCTCGGTAGATTTCGGAGAGGGCCAAAGCCCGGTGAATTGGCCAACAAGGGCACGATCAGCTAGAGACAAAGCAACTTGGATGGGGGTCTCTGGAGGCAAAGAGATCTCCGGAATATCTTCTAGCTTCTTCACAAATTTGGCTGCTTCATTTTTTTTCTTCTGGGGCAAACCAGCCAAAAGCTGATTGAAAGAATCCACTGCAGAGGAAGAGGGGGGCGGAGGAGGCTCTTTGGGCGAGCCCTGTGCCTCCATGGGGGCGGAGCCCTAGGCAGGCCGCCGCAGGAAGCAGACTCGCTGCTCAGAAACACAAACGGGGGTGCGCTTGACCTAGCTCAGCGCAGCGCACAGCAAAAACATATTTTTTTAAATTTGCAAATATCTTAATTCAATAGTGTGGTGTAAAAAAAATTCCATAAGTGTTACCATGACTACTTATTAATCTAGGAAATCTAGGAAGTAGATTGCACATGTACAATCACCATTCAAAGTAAAATTGTTAGGATTAAATGTAAAAAACACAAAGTGGAAATCAATTGCTTAAAATACACCCACAATCACAAAGTAACCAAGAAATAAGCCATGCACCCTTAATCAACTAAGCAATCCAATTATTACCTTTGAATATCTTCCCATAAAGATAACACAAAGATAAAGATAAATATTACACAAAAGATGACGTCCGTGAAGCGGAGGTCTGACGGTGGAGGGAGAAGGTTTTCATCCCATCCACCAAGGTTCAAATCTCCGTGGAGACATATGCCTGTTGTGTCTTGGCTAGAAGAGTAGGCGACCCCATAGTGGACGTCTCGGCTCTTGTTGAGGCATAAGTTAATTGCTATTGTGTGCGGCTTGCAGGCTGTTGCACCTAGCCTAGGTTTATAGTGGCAGCCAGTGGGATTTGAACCCGGGCCTCGCTCAGGCAACTCTCACCAGTTACCGATTGTCCTAGATCTAAAAAAATATTACACAAAAGATGACACAAAGATAAGTATAAATATTACTCATCAACTTCATCACATTTTTAACAATGTGAATGATTGGGTGTCTTTACATGTACCACCTCCAAATTGCAATGAAATTATATCAATTTATAAACAATTTTTATATATAATGAGTTAATATTGTAACAATGCGATTTTTACTAGAATTTAATATTGTATATATGGAAAGTTGGATACTATTTCAAAACTAAATAGCTTTTCAAATTTGATGGTTTTGACAATTTTATAGTTTCTCAAATTTGATGGTTTTTGACAATTTTATAGTTTCTCAAATTTGATGGTTTTGACAATTTCATCTCCTCGATGAAGCACACTTTCATGTGATTAGTGATTATTACCGAAAGATATCTGAAAATTTCATACCTTGTTATTAGGGTGTTGACTATTTCAATTTTTTTTCTCCATTTTAATAAAAAAATTTAATAATTATAATTTTTTAAATTATATTAGATAAACCATTTACCTATTAAATTTTATCATATTTTTATTCAAAACAATTTGATCATACTTTTACTCAAACTCATAAAAACAGATTATAACATCATCAAAACCATTAAATAAATATATAATATTTTAATGTCCACTAGACCAAATACTCAAAACCATCCAATTTTAAAAACTATTTAGTTAAAGTATCATTTACTCACAACTCAACACAGTAAAAGCTATTTAGTTTTGAGATTCCTGCCCAACTTTCTATATATATAACATCAAATTCCGGTAAAAAGCACATAAGTTCGGTGTGCGTTTAACCTGGGAAGGGAAAGTGGAGGTTTGAACGCAAAGAGATACCATTAAAAATTCCAAAGTAACCTCGATAATGTACCCATGGAGAGTTAAAAATGTTTAAAGGCACCACCTAGAGTATAAACGGTTCAAAATCGGATCAAGGTTAGATTGAGTGGAAAAGTGAATTTTTTTAACACATGCAAAGTTGAGGGTAAAATTTTAGGTCAGCGGGAGCGAGTATGAATGACGTCAGCGGAGGACTTAAGGAATGGACACGTGTCGACTTTTCATTGGATGATATATATAAAATAAATTAACAAGCTTTTCCGTGAAAGCCCGGCCGGTAGTTTTGTTTGCTGGAGGGGAGGGGGTGGCCGAGGAGGAGGAGGAGGTGGTGGTGGAGGGCGGCCAGGCGACGGATTCTACGCAAATCAAGTGAGTAATGGCTTCTGTATCCCTATAATTGGCTCCCTTTTGAGGACAGGTTTTGAAATTTTCTGAAAGGTTTCAGTGTTTGATGTGAACGCGGGATCTTTTATGACTTAAGTTTCAGAGTCTGGGCTGCTGTTTCTGGGCCTGCAAGGTTTCGTGGGGTTTCGAACTCCTGACTCAGGGATTGGTATCGGCATCCACATCGTCAGTGCCTTGCCTCTGAACCCATTAGCATTTGTTTTCCTTTTGATCAAAGCTGCAAACAGTGGTGAAATTTGTGGATTTCAGTAAATTATTTGCATGAAGGGTTAGCCTAGCTGTTTTTTGTTTTATTAATGAAGGGCACAGGGGTTTCGGTTACGAATTGAGGACAGCGGTGGAGATTTCATCTGGCTGGGGTTTGGGAAAGGGAGACTTCCACAGTGTGATGAGACAAAGATGAGATTATAGAGCACTTGATTTAGTGGATTTTTTTAAAAATTTGGGGCATATTTTTTTAAAGATGGAGAGGTTCAACGGCACGGCATTAATGGATATGCGACAGCTTCGGACCAACGCTGCCTTGCAATTCAGTCCCCAGATGGCTATGAGCAATGATAGCTTCTTGATGCTTGATTCGAACCCAAGTCCATCGTCTTCTATGGATCTCGGTAGCTTGAATCCTTCTCTGTCTTCTAATATAACTTCTGAGTTCTCGTCTATGCTTGAATCCACTTCACAGAATTCGATGAATGTGGGAATGGCGACGAGTGCAGCGATGCCTCCTCAGCCACAGGCTGTTCAGCATAATGATATTCTGATGCCTGCCGACGAGTGGTCTGGAAATACTACGCCAAGTGCTCAAAGTTCTAGACAAGCATTTCAGAGTTCTTCCCCTAGTCAGTGCCAGAGTTCTGTTAGCCAAGGACAGCTCTCACATGCTGGGAACATGGAGAGTAGCAGAATCCAACAATATGGCTATGATAAGCACCTGTGGGGCAGTTCCCAAAATTCACATGAAATATTTGGGATACCACAACAGAGTAATCGAGATGGGATGTCTCAAGGAGGGGATAATCAGTTGGCACTGTGTGGGCAGCAACAAGGCTTCCAACCAGAATTGAGGAAGACAAACTTTTCTAGCAAGCAATCTGGCCAGGTGCTGCCAGGTGTTTCTCAACAAGTTGGATTTCAAAATCAGGCTCAGTCTACTAATGGACAGGCAAGTTACTTACAACAACGACTTTCTCATGGAGGTAATGCCTCAGATCTATCTTCACAGGAATCAGCTTCCCAGGAAGTGAAAGGTGTTGCTCAACCTATGGACTTTGAACAGAATCAGGCAAGCCAGGTACCAAGTTTCAATGGGGCTACCAAAGTGAACATCCACGTGAATAATCACAGTTTGCAGCAGCCTTCAGTTTATCAGAGGATGGAAATTGACAACCAGCCGCCAAGGTTCCCAGGTATGCAGCCCACCAACCAACAAGCAATGTTTCAAAGAGGTCCCACCCTTAATCAGCCTCAGAAAGTTATGGACGGGCATAGGATACAACAATGTGAACTCCAAGGCGATCCTGTCATGCAGACCATGCAAAGTCTAGGATTTCCAATGCAGGGGATCAACCCACAGAACACTTTGCAAGGCCAGTTTCAAGAGCAGTACTTAAATGTAAGTGAATAGGCCAGGGATGGTGTTCATTTCTCTTTAGTTGTAGCTACCCCGTGCATTCATGTTAGAGTCCTTACGTGTTTCAATTGCAAACCTTTTCTTGATAACGATTATGGCATATATTGAACAAAGTCTTAAGTTAACACATGTAAAGTTATTTATGCTAGGAAAAAACTATGTTCGCTTTGTTGCATGAATCTTACTGCAACAATAGCTCACCTGGGAATGATGCATCTGTTGATATCTGCAGGAAATAAAATTTCTTTGGCCTAAAATAGCAGAATTTACTATGCCTAATCTGGGTTTGAGGCCTTCTGTTGAGATTGTGATCATAGGTAGTCTTGTTTCATTATTTGAGATTTTAAAAGGAAATAAATAAATGATACACACAAGTTCAAATCAGCATTTTGTGATGAATATCCTTTTTTAAAGGGGCAAAAAGAGAACAAATTCAAATTCATAATCTAACTGCCATGCCAGGTCAAGATAGTTCAAAATTTCTTCCTATTGCTACCACCAAATTACGGGCTCTGTAAGAGCTTCCTGCTGTTTCCTTCATTAATTGGCTCTATACTAGCACAGATCCATCTTAACGCTTGATCTGTTATGCACCAAGTGCTATCAAATCCCTCAAGTTGCTATACTGTCAAGCCCTCTGTTGTTAATTGTCAGCTCAAATCCCTATCACAGGGAACTTCTGATCCTGCAAATGGAGACCATGGGCTCAGAGCTGCTGCAGCTTCAGTATCAGCTATATGGCAGTTTGTTGTGGTCAATGGAGAATGACTAAAAGGGGGCTTTTTTTGGAATTCCTGCAAAACCATAAATTTGATCGACCTACCATAAATAATTTGCAGAATGATTCAAATCTCAAACACCATTAACACTGTTAATAAAACTTCACAACAGTGAAGACTCTGCTAGGTTCGGTTGCATGTTGGGCAAATTGTTTGTAACAGAAGGAGCTTCACATTTCTTCAGATAAATCTCAGTTCAGCACTCCACCCAAACCTCATGTTCTTCTTTGCATTGATTGTTTTATGGAACTAAGCTTTCAAAATTTTAGTTCTTTCGTCGTTCATTTGTAATGAATATAATTCATATCTAAATGAAATTCAAGACTTCATTAATTTAGGTTGCGGTATTACCAGTCATGTATTTATGTCTGCCACTGTTTTATTTATTTAGTTTTCAAGCAATACATACAAGTGCACACACACTACAGAGAATTGACGGTCTCCTCCCCTCCTCCCTCACATGCATTGTGGAATGTGCATCTTGGTGCAATAACAGAATCATAATAGAAAGTAAATCCTAGGAAAACAGAGTCCAATAATTCTCAATAACACCCATAATATTTTGGTGACTTTTTTGGTTTTCCTTTTATGGAAACATTTCACCATTTGAAGCACTCTCTAAATGCCGCCTAATCCCTTATGTATGCAGCAGTGTTACGAGACACTGCCCAGGGAAGAGCTTGGCAAGGCAGAAGAGTTAAGGGGTTGACTAGGCCTGGGAAAAACTTCACACATCTTCTGGACACAATGATGCAGTTTCTGGTTATTATAGGCAGGTTAGTGAGTCATACTTGCATTGACTCAAACTCATTTGACCTGAGTCAAATTTGGTCAATTGAAGTATGACTTGTCTCTGAGTCATTTTGACTTGTTTGGCTCGCAACTTGTCTTTGACTTGCAAGTCTCGCAACACTATGGACTTGTGAAATTATTCCAGGAAATAGCTAGCAAAAGAGTAAATGATTCCAGAAAGGAACTTCAAATCAAGATTGTGCTTCACAATTTTCCTCAGAAAATTGGAACTGAGAATAAGGGCAAAACATTCGACCAACACTCTTACAAATTGAGTGGTAAAAACATTATTCTGCCCTCTGGATTGTGGTTGAAAATTACTATATTGCAGTTTAAAATTTCTCCAGTCGTCATCTAGTGAAAAGGTTTGACTATGAGAGAGATGTTGCATGAGGAGGCAAAATATTCTGGATAAATTAATTTGAGGCTGAAGATCTTTGAAAGTTGAATTTTAGAATCCTTACCAAACATGAAGTGCATCATTAAGAACTTTCCTCCTTCCCTATTGACCTCAAATGGCTTCTAGGAAAACACATTCACTAGAGGACCAAGGCTTATAAGTGCTGGGGTGGGGGAGCGGGTGCTGGGTTGGGGAGGAATTTGACTTTGCAACTTAGGGTAATATCTTGCAAAATATGAAATTAAAAGTCTGTTTTTCAATAAACTAGAGATGTTTTTCCGTTTCGTATACCTTTTTCAATGATTAAATGCATATTTTAAAATTTGACCTATGGATGTTTTGAAGTTGTACTTTTTGGCATCTCTCATCCTTAAACTCTCAAATCTGTTTTTCAGTATATTTGACATAGGTTTTCTATATACCTTTTTCAGTGATCAAATGTATATTCCAAAATTTGTGCTTCCTTTAGTACAGATATTTGGAAGTTGCCCCTGCCATCTCTAGCTTCATTGCCAGACCTTACCGTCTTACTCACTCATTCCTTTTTAGCAGGCCATTATTATTCTGTATTGAGTATTTTGTATTATACCACGGTCTCTTATATATTTGTTGTGGCAGCACTATCACTGGTTTCTTTCTCTCTATATGTTATTTTTAGCATTTTTTTTAGGAGATGCGCTTGCACTCCCACATTGTAGTCATACTGGCTGTACTCTTCTTCAGTCCCATTGGCCTACTTCTGTGGTCATCAGTTGGACTTTAATATATTTACTTACTTGGTATTATTCATTCTTTCATGAAATATGTGCAATGATACAAAAATTTCTAAACTCCGAAGCTTTCTGGTGTTGTAATGTCAATTCATGCAAATGCAGGCTAGGCTGAGGCACAGAAACACATAGTTAAGATTTCTAGCATCTGCTGTCTTGTAATTTCCAATTATTTCTTGCTTTTGTCTTCAACAACACCTCTAAATGGGCAAGGTTGAGGCAGTAACAGTCTTATGACACACTTAATGTCAATCCCATCAAGTAAAGTCTTTTACCTCATTATGATCACATGTTAAGTTTTAAGGTCTCAAACTGGTGAACTAATCACCTGTTAGAAGGGGGACAAATTCTCCCAATTCCTCTCTTAAAAGGGATCTGCATCATATCTTGATTTCGTCTCCAACAACACCTTTAACACAAGTAACAGTCTTATCACACCCTTCACTTAAAATGCCAATCTATGTGACTGGAAGTTGTCTTTCTTGTCAGGAACAAAATCTTTCAACTCACCAAATGGTAAGTTTTTCTGGGGTCTGAAAGGTGAACAAATGCCCTGTTAGAAGGGGGATAATTCTTTAGATGCTATTGTTAAAAGGATTTGAAAAGTTTTCAGATACAGACATAATTTTCTGTTCCTCCTACTGAATTCCTGGAAATTCAATATTGCAGGTTGGCAACTGCTTCTAATCTCTCAAATAGGCTTGAAATTTATTTTCCCAAGATAAAGGTTCCACTGATCTATCTTTTGTTTCTTAATAATTACATTATTTAGGCTTCTATTCCTGATGTGCTGAGTCGCTGACTGCTTAAAATTCTTTAGTTACGTTAAAGTTACTTCCACACCTCAACCTATTGTCATATTCGTAGAATATAAGGTTTCACTGGAGGCCCTCCCAATATTTTGCCTCAAAGGCGGAAATCGATGAGTCAATGGGAGAGGACATCTAGTGGTAGTTCATGCAGATCAAGTGGGTTTCATCCCCACAGTCTCTCATGTCTACTATGACATTTTATGTTAAGCTGTTTTTGCAGATTGTTGACAGTTTCATTCTTTGTCTAGAGTCTAGACTACCCACAACAGCACTTGTCATATGGCTATAGGATTCCCGTGGCCATCTGTGAGTACATTCTCACAGTGATGAGTTGAGACAGATCACCAAATTCAAGATTTGTCAGCTTTTGTCAGCTTTGCTCCCTCCAAGAGGTGAAGATGAGGGAGCACTTTATTTTTAGGTGTCCTGATTATTATGAAATTTGGGAGAATTTGTAGCTCTTATGGGGGCTACCAGAGGGTCCCTTTCTACTTTTTTTTGTTACCCAAACTAGTGATGCCGAACCTTGTATATATGGGATTACCCAAACTAGTGATGCCCAACCTTGTATATATGGGAGGCGATTAATTTTAGATGATGAGCATTGCAGTCCGATGTCCACTAGTTTGATCACCACCTTCTTTCAACCTCTATCAGCCATTGGGGGTGTCAAGCACCCCATTGATACTGGTGCCACATGCACAATCTGTAGTAAATTAGTGAGATAGTGCCCGTTGACGTGTTTTTTCCACCATGTCACCTTGACCTACCATTCCCCACACTCAATATGAATATAGGACGAGAGGATAACTTATAAATTTTCGTAACTCTCCAAGTAATAGGTCAACTGTCAACAAGAGTAAAGATTGCAGCTAGTGTTAAATAGTGGGTGTCTAGAATACTCATACAGCTAGAATGTTATCAAACCACTGGAGCTGGACAAACACTACGAGATGCAAGGCCCTAGCTCCATTTCAACATCATTAGTGGAAATAAAAGTAGAGGAAGAGGCCTCCTTGTCTTCATCAGTCATTGTGAAGGGTTTGATGTAAAGCTTAATGATGCCATTTGGAGAGTACCTGTGGGTGAGGGGGCTTGGCTGTACAATCCTGGGAGGAGTTGTGGAGCAAGAAGAGAAGAGTGAGAAGACTTGTCTCTCCTAACATTAGGTTGAGGTGAAGAAACTCATGATGGTGATTTGTTGCTTGAGATGACTCAGGCGGTCATATGATGTAGTGAGCAGAAATGCTTCGAGGTTTTGCAGCGGTCGCATGTCTGCTAGCCATGTGAGAGAAAGTTTGTTCATGTTGTCTCATAAATATACCGCCATCCAACTCATGGGTGGGGGGTATGTAGCACCTCCACCAATAGAAATATTCTGGAAGAAAGAAGTAATGAACCTAATCCCTAATCGAACTTGGCCTAGAAGTGGCCCACAGAGTCTCTCACCAATGGATCATTTCCTTTCAAATGATCCAAGTAGGGATTTTTTATTAACGTAGTGGAGAAAAGTCAGGGATCAAGCAATGAAACCTATGTTGCCAGGAAACATGGGTTCGGGGACGGGGACAGGGACGGGGATGGGGATGGGTACGTCACTTTTTGAAACAGGGTGCGTGGGTTTGTGGGGTATATATATATATATATATTATATTTTATAAATTATAATATATATGAATTTGTAAATTTTCCAACTTTAAACAAGAAAAATCAAATATTTATGATTTAAACTTTAAAGATTTAACTATGCATATCATTGAACATTCAACATTCACATTGAAATTTCAAAATTTCTAGTTTGATATCAAGTGCAAATTGGAGTTTACATATTAATAAGAGTCATGATATATGCCCATTGTCATACTACATTCAAAATTTGCCTTAAGGCATCTCCAAACATGAACTAAGAAATTTCAAAATAGTGAACAATGGCTTCCTCAAGCCATGTCGTCAGCATCCATGCCATTAACATCACTTAGATCTTCAGTCAGAATGCTGTCCAGCTACATAGCTACAATAGTAATGACATTCGGCCTACACAATGAATCTACAGTGGCCATCTCTAGGTTGAAACTGCAGAAAGAGAAGTAAAAATGCCGAGCTTGAAAAGAATTACAACAAAATCAGTAAAAAAAATTGACCCTAACATTCCCGATTTTGGGGTTACACGAACCCTTTGCCGGGGAGGCGCACCCAATTAGACAAAAGAACCCAAATTTTGGTTGTGAAGAACCCGGTGCTTACTTAGAGAACCTGGTTCTTTTACCCGAACCCGTACCCGAACCGGGTACTTAGGGACGAGAACCCGGGACAGGTTCGAGAACCCCACCCCCAGGTTTGTGAACCCGTGCATCGTAGAGTGAAACATTCCCCAGATATCGTAGTATAGCGGATATGAAAATAGAGTGTTCCTTGGCTGATTGTCTTGAACCTTGGGATGTGCCTGGAGCAAACCCACGGGCCAAAACTAGCTGAGTGAGGTCTCAACATAGATATTGTGGACAAATTGACATCACTAGGTTTTTCTCCCCCTCTGAGATTGGTTGGCCTTGGATGCTAGGGCAGCGACAGCAATTAGATCCTTTTAGTTTTGTTTACTCTTCAGAGGACATTCCTGGGCTCAGCATCAACACAGTCATTGTTAACAAAGATGATGTCTCTTGTTCCGACATTGGAGCTGACAAGGGTGTTACTCTTCCCCGACTTTCTTAGTCCTGACCACTCTCTAGGGACACTATCTAGCCCAGAATTGGCAAGTTCATGTTTGTCAACCGGGATGGTGGTTCCTCGTTTGACATGTGTATTTCTATCCCCTGTCATTTTATTTCTTATTCAGTGGGTTTCTCTAGTTGCAGCAGGTTTATTTCTGAAATACCATGGACCACATTATGTAGGGTTTTACTCCTGTTTCACCCGTCCATTTTCATTGTTTACCATCCTCTAATCTAGGTTTTAGATTTTGGTTTCTTGTTTTTGTAGGTGCTCCAGGTATTCCGTTTTGCTGTTGATTGCTGTTCTTCATTTGCATTGACTTATTTTCCTCATTTGTGGACATTAATATAATTTTATTTTATTATTTTTCTGGCCAGATCCTGCAATAGTGCCTATAGCATTGTGCAACCTTTTTCTATTTTTATGATTAACAGATTGAAGCTGACAAACCTTATAATATCTGCAACCCCTATACCATAATGATTTATTTTCCATCCAATTGGAAGAATTCTCTGGTTTTGCCAAGAAACTCTACTTCCATGATTTCTTCCTACTGTGTCATTTTAACAGGTTTCAACTTTTAGCCTCGACAAGTTCTCCGATATTACATTGAGTACAGATAAACCTATAGAAGTTTGACTCATGGGAGATCCATGAGTCTTCCCGAGTCTCAGCTGTGCCGATTTACTTGGATCATACTCAGCTTGAGACTTGGCTGAACTGGCTAAAATTTAGCTCTGTTTTCAAGACTTGAGAGTCGGGAGTCTAGACTTGTGATCCAACTCAGTGTACAAATGGAGATCCTCTGTGGAATTATGAAGGGTTAAACACATTTTGGAGGGTCAATCACGTTTTGCAGATAAATATCAAGTGTCAAATGCTGTTTTATCATATTATATGAGATGATCTTATGAATTTGTGCATAGACTGTTGTTTTATAACTTTATATGGATTGGAAATGTCATATATTTTCTGTACAATTACTATATTTTGTTCCCAAAATGTGAGTTTTTTGGTAGTTGCCGAGGCTTGCCCAGTCTTGACCAGAGTTTTGCCAGGTCACTGATTCTTCCCAAGTTCCAGGTGAGCTGAGTCTTTGCCAAGTCTGAGTCCGAGTCTGATAACTTTGATACAAAACCAAAGACTTGCTATATTTTATTTCTGGCCAGATCCTGTAAGAGAGCCTCTGTATGGTGCAAAATTTTCTATTTATTTTTAACAGTTCTGCGCTGGCAAGTCTAAGAGAGCCTCTACAACACCTCATGTCTAAGAGAGCCTCTACAACACCTCATGTCTAAGAGCCTAGATCAAAGAGTGCACCAGCTATCATGGGTTCTTAGCTTCATATTCAGCTTTGGTTAGCAAGTAAGGCCCTCTCTTGTGTTTTTGATGGCAGAATTGGTATTCCCTTACAATTGTTGCACAAAATGTAATTAAAATCAAGTACATGGCCATATGAAACAAACGGATTTTCCTTTTTGTCCTGTTGCAAAGAAATTTTAATTTGAGACTATCTGTGCTCTGACAGAACATGAAGGAATCTCCTGTCATTCTTATAAGTCTCACAGGTTACACCCATCACCGTTGTTGTTGATGCTCCTCAAGATGTTCCAATTTTCTTGGCAAATGCATTGCGTTTTCAGTTAAGATAGCATTTTAAAGGTAAATAATGCAAAATCTTGAAATGCTCGTTTCATGGTATTGTCTTCTTGAACAGTGGTCTCTTGTGCCTGATAGGATGTATCTAAAAATCAGCATCACATAAGAACATTGGAAGTTTACCTTTGTTTTGAAGATCACAGTCTGCAGAATCCAGATAAAACTTAAAGTAGCCTCTTCTAATATATAGGCCTCTGCAAAGTTGCAAACTAAGCAGCAGTCTATTTGTGGCATGGCTATTCTACTGCTGTTCATGTGCCTTTTAGCTTTTCTTTTTTTTCAGTGTTGCAAAAATTGCTGATGTAGGTTATTTTTCATGAGTTTTTCTCATTGCTGATACACTCTGCCTAAAGATACATGATTTTTGAGGTATTTGAATATATTGTGATATTTTGAAAAGATTGTGATATATTGGTAATATATCAGTGACTTGACTGAAAATATTTCTGAGAGTGGGACAGTCTACTGTTAAAGTGTGAAATTTTCAGTTCTTCTGCACACTTTTTTGGCTAGAGTTTGGTTTTTGGCCAATACCAGTTTTATTTTCATATTTATGTGGCAGTGTGATTTTTTGATGTTGTTGTTGCTTTAGATTAAAAAATGAAAAAAAAGGAATATTTTTGTCTTAATTTTTATTTTTTTAATTTTAATGTCCCAGAGGAACCCAGCAGCCCGCCTGACACATAACTAGTAGTAAACCAGCCTGCCCTCTCTGTAAGTCAGGTCACAACCGGGGGGGGGGGGGGGGGTTGAACCTTGGATCTCCCAGTTTTCACAGATTTCACATTACTTCGATCACCAGTTGAGCTGCCCCCCTGGGACTAATACCCTGGGACTAATATTTTTGTTTTCTTAACTGATCTTTTCTGATATTTTTCCTGTTTTTTTGTTTTTGTTTGATATTTCTGAAAAGTTTCTTTCCGGACCTTTGGTGATATAATATGCCCCAAATGATATTTGCAAGTTTGCAACATCTTTTTACTTCTGTGCATGTGCCTCTAGCTTTTTTACTGCTGTTTTATTTTTAAAACAATCCTATCGCTATAAAAATTGGAATTAGATGGTGATCTGATTTTGCAGATCACATGATTTCTCACATTAAACACCATTAGCTTATGGTTTCATGGGAAGAATAGTATGCCACTTTGCAAGTTGCAACGTTGAAAGTTCAAAATTCTATTGTCTGTTTCCATTGAAGCTGTTAAGTTATGCTGACTTTCATGATGACAAGCAGGCAAATGGTCATCCGTTATCAGTTATTCTTCAAAATCAGGTTCCTGCCCAAGGTCAAGCCCAGATGCCAACATTGTCCCAGCCTCATGCCCAAGGCCAAGTGGCAAATCAGCAAGCTGCAGTAAATCAACAGGCAGTTTATCAAACTCGACATTTGCAGTCTGGGTCACATCAATCCCCATTTCAAACTAACCAGCAGGCTTCTTTTCATTTGGGTCAGCCTCAGGTAAACCAAGTGCACCAGCATGGTGGTAACCCTGGATCACATTTGGCAGGGATCCAACATCTTGGCCAAATTCAGGCAAGAGCACAGAACCCATTATTCCAGGGCCTAAAGATTGGAGGGCGGCACTTATTGCATGGATCACCCAGTGCCCCTGTAAACTATGTTGGCAACAGTGTTGATGCAGGAGTACGAAGTCAGATGCCAGCAGCTGTTGCCTCCCGGTGTCTTGAGATTCTTATGCTTTATATTCAAGATCAGAGAAATCGACCACAGGTAGGGTTCTCAAGCACAGCATCTTTCCTGATGCAGAAGGAACTTTGTAAAGAGTGTAAAGCACTTTCAGAAACTAATGGTATTCTATAATTGTTAATGCATTCCCATATATTTTTTCCTGATAGAGGTTTTCCCTCGCTGAACAACATAGTTTTCTCAATGTCCTCTTTTAAAATTGCCAAACATATAATGTATTAAATAGACAAGTGAATACCTTTATCATTGTCCCTTTTTTGGGATAATTTTAAATATGAAATTAGTAATGTATGATGAAATGGCAATTAAAGCAGATGCATTTTTTCTCTGATAAAAACAGGATAATGGCATAGGATTTTGGAGGAAGCTTGTTCAGGAGTATTTTGCTCCGGGAGCAACGGAGCGGTGGTGCTTATCAAGCTACAGCTCTTCTCAAATGAGCAGGAATGCGCAAGGCCTGTTTCCGATGGTTGGTTTATAACACAAAAATATGAAATTATAGTATATAATGTTCTATTCTATTAATGCTGCATAGACATATGTTTGATAGATGCTTGATATTCTCTGGCAGTTGAGACTTTTTAGATGATTCAACCCAGAGATTCTGACTAGTAATTTGGAAGATAGTATTTTCAGGAATATATTTCTGTTCTTTCTACTTATGACTCATTATCGTGGTGATGATAATGTCAAAAAACATTGTTGAGGAGATTTAATTATTTTTGGTGGTAGCCTCATTAGCATTGGGATCTTATTGCAGCTTTGCTTGTATGTAATGTCCTAGGGAAATTTTCTCTTCTTAGGGCTTCTGTTTCCAGCTAGGGTTTTCAACAAAAAGTCAATAGGGTTTCATACATTCACACAGTAGTAGACATCTCTTCATAAAATATACCAATTCTGCAAATAACAATAGCAGACAGTTAGGATCAATTTATCACAAATGCAATTCCACAATGAAGAGGACTGATCTGTCCAGGGAAACCAGAATGTATTCAACTAATAATCTACCAATTCAATGCTTTCTGCAAAATGAACAAGATTAATTGAATACTACTAACGGCTACAGAGTCCGAGCTTCTTGCTTAGCGTACTGTCTATAGTTTAGAATATTACAAATCTGTAGAAGATTCCTGGCACAAAAAACCCTGAAAAAGACCCCACTGAGTTCTATCTCAAAGGTGGCCGAGCTGCTTCAGAATGTGGCCGAGCTGCCTTAGGAAAAACTCCAGGAAAGGACTGGACTGCCTCAGAATGGATCCAGCTAGCCTCAGACTGAACTGCCTCAGAATTATCAACGCTGCCTCAGAAATAGACAACTGTCTCTGTACTTCCTCAGACAAAGGGCGTCGAGTTCTGTCCAGGGAGGCTGAGCTGCCTCAGTGGGAGGTACAGAGTGCGCCTCAGGGAGGTCTAATTGCCTCAGGAAGGGGCCGAGCTCTGCCTCAGGGAGGCCACAGTGCCTCAGTAACCCAGTCGTGGAGAAAACCAAAGTGCGTCAGGGAGGGGCCGAGCTCTGTCTCAGGGAGGCCACAGTGCCTCAGTAACCCAGACGCAGAGAAAACTGAAGTGCCTCAGGGAGGCTGAATTGCCTCAGGAAGGGGCCGAGCTCTGCCTCGAGGAGGCCCTAGTGTCTCAGACTAGCCACCAAAAAGACCAGAAATATCTCTGCAATTCTGCCACAGAAAAGACCACCTGTCCAGGGAAGGATACACCTAAAACCACCTTAGATTTGTCTGGAACAACTTCAGCGAGTTTGAATTTTTCCAGATGGATAACTTCCCACTTTTCCAGAACAGAACAAAAGATAAAAAGGTTTACTAACTAGGGTGGAATCTTTCACCATCAAAATTAGTAGAAGAGAAAAGGGGTCTTAAATCCTCAGAGACACAGCTCAACGGAACAGATGTGTTTGATTCCAATTTGATGATGCCAATTTGATTTCGACTCTCTTCTATTTATAGATTTGTCCATTGGCTCCCAAATGTGAGGGGTTGTGAGTACACCCCCAATTTTGGGTGTTTTTGCCCCAGCCGACCCAACTTTTGCACAATGTTGCCTCAACATTGTTAAAATTGGGTTTTACCCCTTTATCAAGACAATAGCCTAAGGGGTCAGATATGCTATTTCGTCCTCCTCAGTGCATCAATCTGGAGAGGAAATTCCAGCCCCCCCTTCCTGAAATTGCTTGCCCTCAAGCAATTGTAAATTCAGGCACTGTAAAATTTGTTCTCCTTCCCATGTGGCGTCTTCTTCTTGTAGGTCCTTCCATCCAATAAGATACTCTGGAATTACTCTTCCCCTTAGTTTCTTTTCTCGTACTGCCATGATTGCTTCTAAGATTAGCTCCAGTTGTCCCTTTTCATCCAATGGGGGCAGTTCGATAGAAGTAGTGACCTGCTGCCCGACAGCATTCATGAGACATGATACATGGAAGACGTTATGAATTCTGCTGTCCTTTGGTAGTTCTAACTCATACACCACTTCATCGACCTTCCAAAGAACTTTGTAAGGTCCATAAAATCATGGCTTTGGTTTTTCTGCACTGCTCTCCTTGAGTGCAGATTGCTTATATGGTTGTAATCTCAAGAAAACAAGGTCTCCTACGTCAAAGCTGTGTTCTGTTCGGTGCTGGTATGCGTACATCTTTTGCTGATTTTGGGCAGTTTGCATGTTTTCTTTGAGTATCCTGAGAATGTCCTGATTTTCTTGTATCCAGTCTTTAGCTAATGGGGCCTTACTATCTCCAAAAACCATGTCGATAAAAGACAGTTCGTCAAAATGATATAGTGCTCTAAAAGTTGTCATCATAATAAACAAATGATAAGTGGTGTTGTAACAATGCTCCCCGAGGTACAACCATTTGATCCATGCTTTTTGCTGACTCATCACATAGTCACGTAAGTATCCCTCAATCCACTTATTCACGATTTTAGTTTGACCATCTGTTTGTGGGTGGTAGCTAGCATTAGGGATTAATTATGTTCCCACTAGCCCAAAGAGTCCCTGCCAAATGCACCCATAAATCTTCTATCTCAATCACTGACTACATGTTTAGGTAGTCTATGGAGTCTGAAGATTTCTTTGAAGAACAACTCTGCTACCTGTTTGGCTGAGTAATTAGTTGGAATGGCAAAGAAATGTGCAGATTTAGTCGACCTGTCAACCACTTTGTAGATGCAATCTTTGCCTTGTGCTTTGGGTAATCTTGTGATGAAGTCCATCGAGATGCTCTCCCAATTTTGCTTTGGAATTGGTAGAGGTTGGAGCAAATTTGTGGGATGTGTGTGCTCAATTTTATTTTGTTAACATTTGTTAAAATTGGCAACTAGAGTCAAATTCCACTTTGGACAACTCATTTGATGGGGATAATTATTGCATTGAATTCCTCTTTTCGATAGGACCAAAATCAACCTAAAGATCACTAAATTTGGATAAGGAGAAATGTGTTTTTGAAGTGAAGCCCACAGATGTGCAAATTATCAAGGTCGGCCACATCATCATGTAGGCTCATGAAGCCCAAGTGATGTCTTTTCACCCATATCGACTCATAAATAAGAGAGACCTCCAACCTCATTTGGCATCATCACAACTCATCATTTCTCTCATCATCTGATTGGGTCGTACAAAATTAAAGGCAACTCACTTTCTCTCACATGCGTGGGATTTTAGGAGTTTTTTTACTGCGTTGACTTTTCTGTTTTCAACTGAAGTTTGACCAATGTTGACTGAGGTGTCTTTGACCAGTTTTGACTGCGATTTTTGGAGGACATTTCTGTTTGACCTGGCTGCATTGATTGGCACAAAAATCAAAATTTCCCCAGCTTTTTGACCTGTGTTGGCAGCAGGGTGGACTTCAGGTTGACCAACTTTGACTGTAGATTTGTTGACTATTTTGCATTGAATTTGACAAGCAAGGAAGGCTGAATTTGATCGGGTTTGATCAAGTTCCAAGTGGATTGTTTGCTGTTGCATTGACCACTGTTGACTTTTTGGTTGGGGATGATTTGACTGCTGTTGGTTGAGAGCAGTATTTCAGATTTGACAGAGCTGTTTTGGACAGTGATTTGGCAAGTCAATTTTGACTTTGACTTTGTATTATTGTACTCTCTCTCTCTCCCTACTGAACATTTGATATTTATAATAAGAATAATTGATCAAAGTTTTTCTCCGTCTTAGGGTTTTTCCCTGGCATTAGCCAAATACTAGTGTTCTCTTGTCTTGGCTTATCTACTGCAGTTTATTGTTTGTGTTCTATCTACAATTATTGTCAATGTGATTAATGGTTTATGTGATTGCTATTGGAAATTATCATTGGGCTAATAAAAGGACATTGAAGTAATTGTTGCAAGCATAGAACATACCATTGTTATCTAAAATTTACATGGTATCAAAGGCTAGGCAAAGACAAAGCACAAGCAAGAGAGAAAAACAATCACTAAGAGATTTGTTGGACAAATATTATTGGATAAGTCTTAATGGCTTCTACATCCTACCTCAAGATTGATGACAAGCTCAATAACAAATCTGGCTATCATGCTTGGAAGATGACTTTGGACCTGACTTTGGAGGAGGATGAAGTATTGGACTATGTGCAGGGAAAAGTGGTGGAGCCTCCTTCGAATGCATTTACTGTTGCGAAAATGAAGTATAGAAAAAGTGAGGTCAAAGCTAAGAAAATTTTGATTGACTCCATTCAAAATGGTTGCCTATATTTATGATTTGGGAACTTCTAAGGAAATATGTGATAAATTGGTTGGGATGTTCAAAATGAACAATGCAAGTCAATTTTTTTTTCTCAAGAACAAGTTGAAGGATATCAGGATGGATAAAGGGGAGTCTATCCAATTCTACTTCATGATAATAACTCAAGTCAAGAATGACCTACTGTCTATTGGAGAAGTTATTGCTGATAGGGAACTCACTCTCATTGCACTTGGATGTCTTTCAAGACCATGGAATGTATTTACCACCAACATTCTCAACAACGACAGGATTCTTGGTTTTGATGAGTTATTGGCTAGATGCACCCAATAGGAGACAAGGATGATGGAGAGAGATAAGTCCTCCAATGGAAATGAACCTACTGCCTTCTCCGCTCATGCAAAAAGTGTGAAAATTCTACTGAAGTATCATGGTTTATTTCTCCTACTTGATTTAAATTATTACAAGTTATTTTCAGAAATTAGATTGAGAAAATATTGAAATAAACACAACTACAGTCTACACAACAGATCATTTTTAGAATAATATGCTCATCCAACAAAGTGAAACATGGATTTTTGGACATAAGTCCCCGGAAAAAACCAAAGCGGGAAAACCGGTGCAACATATATGAGGGTTTATTTTATTAAGTAGATTCTGAGTACAGTAAATCTGGGTTCCAGATCTGGAAAACCTGACAGAGAATAAAAGAAATCTGTAGCTAACCTGTTGTTCTAAGACCAAATATCTGACTGATCGACACCCTCAAACGGGATTTACAAAACTCAGCCTGGATCTGGCCCTAGAAACCCCAACATTGCCCCTGAAGCCCCAACGTCAGCCCTACTAGCCTCAGAGTGCCACTATGCTGCCCAGAGAGGGACTGTGTAACCCCTGAGAGGGTGACGCAAGCCTTACGCTGGCCTTGGAGACCCTCTGCGTAATTTTTGAAGCCCTCTGGAGCCTCTGCGCTGTCCTGCATAGCACCTACGTAGCGGCTGTGTAGCAGCTGCGTAGCTGCTGTTTTTGCTCTCTGCTTCTCTATGCTGACCTTGTTTGCTTTTCCTCTGCCTCTTACTGACTCTTGGCTCCGGGATCAGATCATCCCCTCAGCCAATACTACCCCTCGCTGCAGAAAATTCTTCCGGAAATTCTTAGCAACCCTGCCCTAGAATTCTAGATCTATTTCTCAACTCTGCCTCTGTGTGTGTCACTCCAATTGACCCTCAAGCCTTTCTCTTATACTTTTTCAATGATCTCATCAACGGCCGAGATTAAAACACTCATCAACGACTGAGATTCAAAAGACTGCTTGATTTGTGTCCTTTAGATCATTTCAACACGTGTTAATTAATTCACTTTAATTATTTAATTTTCCTAAGTTTAGACTTAGGAAATCCATTAAAATAATCAATTATTTGAATAACTTGAACGCCAACTGGAATTTCTCAAAATACTTTTTGGGTTTTGGAGTTCAAGTATGTCCTAACCCCTCCACAGAATTTCAGGGCTAGAGCACACCCGATGCTACACCTACTATTCAAAATCTCAACACTCCCTCTTAGCATGGAGTGTGCTCTAGCAATGCATTCACACTATGCATTACAAGATCTTGAAGTTGGATTTTGTGTTGCTGATGCTTGGTCTGTTGCCCTCCATCCACTGCACTGTTGTTTTTTGCACTGCTGCCCATGCCACTGCCACTGACATTGCCACATCTGTACTACAACTCCCTCTCAAATTGCTGCATCATGTTGCCCATAGCACTGCGACTGCTAACTTTCTGCACTGCAACTCAGTTGTCGAGAAGTAAGCAACTGAAGGACTCCTGCCCAACTGTTTTGACAGATAAGTCAATCTGCATCTATCACTGAAGCTCCCTGGCTGCTGATTTACGCTGTCCTCTTGGAGACACTACCCTGCTACAACTCTACATTGCGTGAGCTTAGCCTCTATGTGCTGCTGAAGTCCCGTCAACCTTTGCGCTACTGCCTCCACGCTGCTGTTGCCTCTGCAATATGTTGCTCCCTCTTCAGATCCCCCTTTTGCTTCAATGTGACCTTTTGCAACCATCTCCCGACTCATCTCGCTATCGTCTTAAGGCTCCTGTAGCTCGTATGTGATCCAAGAGTAGGGCTAACTCAAGGATCCCACCATTATCTGTAGATGCTCTACAAATCCATGTCACCCCACCTCTTCTCTCGAGGTGCATGAGCACTCATGGTTGCATCATCATCAGAGCTATCATCCTTTGCTGCTGTAGCCTTGGAATCATAAGATCCTTTGTCCTTCTTCTTAGGACAAGTGTTGGCGAAGTGTCCAAGATTGCCACAGTTAAAACACCAGACCTTGGAAAGGACCCTTGCTGCTTCTTTTCCTTTGATGCAAGGGCTGCATCATCCTCCTCTTTTACTCTAGCTTTTCCGCTTCCACCACTAATATTCTGCTTCTTTGTGATCCTCCTGATCTCCTCTTGGCGAAGAATAGCCCACATGTCTGCCCAGGAAGGTAACGCTGCTCTGCCCAGTATACTCTGGACAAATGTTTCCCATTCCTCGGTGACTGCATTTAGGGTAGTCCTCACTAAGAGCCCCTCATTTGGAGTGGCACCTATGCCAATCAGCTGATCTCGGATAGCTTGAAGCCTGAAGAGGAATGGATCTATCTCTTCACCCTTCATCATTTGGAACAACCGCATTTGGTTCTCCAGAAGCATTCTTCGTTGGACAAAGCCTCCTTGGTACATTGTGTCCAAGGCTACCCACATGTCATTTGTTGTAGTCTGTCCAGCAATATGAGGTATAACATGGTCCTTGACTCCGTCTATGATCAAATGCTTAGTCCGCGCTTGATTTTCTTCATACTTCTTTAGAGGACTTGCATCGGTTGGTACAACAAGAACCTTCTTTGAGACCATACTCATCCAAAACTGACAGGATTCTGGCCTTCCAAATAACATAGTTGGACATGCTGTCCAACCTATCTTGATCTCTCAGTCCATATTGCGCCATCTTGCTCAAATATGACAGAAACAATACTTCTTCTCCCTCTTTCTGTGGCTACAAAAGTTTTGGATCTGGGTTTCTTGGTGACTAGAAACCCTCTAGTAACTGCTTCTATTGAAGACTGATTTCCCTCCTGGAAATCTTTCACCCAAACACAATTAGACAACACTTTTCGATCCTTCTGATCGAATCTCAAATTTGTTTGGCTCAGATTTGTTGAGCAATTGTCTTCCTCCCGCCTTTGTTGACTTAGCTAGGCACAATTCTGCACTTGCAGAATGTCCACCACACCAGCATTGCTAAAGATCTGAAGCACTGCTTCCGGACCTTGGCAAATTTTTTTGAAACTGAAGAAATGACTGGCCCAGCGTAGCCTCAGCGTTGCTCAGAAGTGGATTGCGTAACCCCAGATTGGGTGACATAGTCCTTACGCTAGCCTTGGAAGGCTCTGCGTAAGTTTTAGCGTTGTCCTTTCCTAGATATGCGTTCTTTTGCTGTCAAGTTGCCCTTTCCGGATCTGTTGCTTCTTCTACCACCCTGCATACAAAATATTTCTTTAGTTGATTTGCTAGAGATTCAACTTGATCTGCTATCGCTTTGATACAATGTGAAAATTCTACTGAAGTATCATGGTTTATTTCTCCTACTTGATTTAAATTATTACAAGTTATTTTCAAAATTAGATTCAGAAAATACCGAAATAAACACAACTACAGTCTACACATGCTGATCATTTACTGAATAATACGCTCATCCAACGAAGTGACACATGGATTTTTGGACATAAGTCCTCGGAAAAACCCAAAGTGGGAAAATTGGTGCAACAGATATGAGGGTTTATTTTATTAAGTAGATTCTGAGTACATTAAATCTGGGTTCCTGATCAGGAAAACCCGACAGAGAATAAAATAAATCTGCAACTAACTTGTTGTTCTAAGACCAAATATCTGACTGATCCACACCCTCAAACGGGATTTACAAGACTCAGCCCGTATCTGGCCCTAGAAACCCCAACACTACCCCTGAAGCCCCAATGTCAGCCCTGCTAGCCTCAGAGTGCCACTGCGCTACCCAGAGAGGGACTGCGTAACCCCTGAGAGGGTGATGCAGGCCTTATGCTGGCCCTAGAGACCCTTTGAGTAATTTCTGAAGCCCTTTGGAGCCTCTGCGTTGTCCTGTGTAGCACCTGTGTAGCGGCTAGCGGCTGCGCAGCAACTGCGTAGTTGTTGTTGCTGCTCTCTGCTTCTCTGCACTGACCTTGTTTGCTGCTCCTTTGCCTCTTACTGACTCTTAGCTCCAGGATCATATCACCCCCTCAGCCAATACTACCCCTCGCTACAGAAAATTCCTCCGAAAATTCTTAGCATACCCTACCCTAGAATTACAAATCTATTTCTCAGCTCTGCCTCTATGTGTGTCACTCCAACTGACCCTCAAGCCTTTCTCTTATCCTTTTTCAATGATCTTATCAACGATTGAGATTAAAAGATTGCTTGATCCGTGTCTTTTAGATCATTTCGATACGTGTTAATTAATTCACTTTAATTATTTAATTTCCCTAAGTTTAGACTTGGGAAATCCATTAAAATAATTAATTATTTGAATAACTTGAACACCAATTGAAATTTTTCAAAACACTTTCTGGGTTTTGGAGTTCAAGTATGTCCTAGCCCCCCCACAAAATTTCAGGGCTAAAGCATACCCGATGTTACACCAACTATACAAAATCTCAACATCTTTAGGGAAACATCTTTGAGCAAAAGTAGGAGGAACTCCCTCCATGGCTAGCATTTCAGGAGTTGGGTATTGGAATGTTCCCAACTTCTCTCCCATTGCCTTCGGCCATTGTTTTGTTGTATATACTATAGATGAGGTGAGAGTCCTAATTGGCAAACCCACAACCAGAACTATTATGTTAAGTTTCAATTTGAACTAAAATGTTGGCTTGATTTGAATAAGAGCATATCTTTTAAGCCCTAGTCACAGCTAGACAGGAAGAATCATAAAACCAAGAGTCTCCTTTAATTGCAACTTCCTTGTGTACAGCATTTCCATAAATGGAGAGAAAACCCATTTGTAGTGGAGAAATCTTAACCTTACTAGTGGTAGCCCTGGTCATTGATTGATCCAATCCATGGCACCATTTTGGTGAGGCAAGTCTCCTTGCTTCTGAAATATACAATTAGTGCCCTTCAATGTAACTCCTTGGAGTTGTCATTGATCCATTCCATTGGAATAGACTCTAGAGAACCTCGATGATCTAGGGCAGGGGATGCATTTCTCCCTTCCTTTTCTGCCTCTTGCTTGTAAGCCTAAGAGCCTATTGCCTTTGTCTTCTTCTTCCATTTAATTCTCATTCTTCTTGTTCCATTTACATCTCTTTTATCCAATATCTAAATTATTACATGAGAACAATAGTCAACACGTTGTGTTTAATAGAGTTTTCCAGATAAACCTTAACTTTTCCTACTGGATAACCACCAAATGCAAACAAAATTTGAGATATATCATTTAAGCCTGTGGCTTTCCAAGAAATCAAAAATAAAAGTTTGTGTTTGGGCATGTTCTCATTCCTTTTCCTCGAGGTATTCTGAATTTTTATTTTAGGTTAGTTTCCATATTTTTCAAAGTAAAAAAAGGCACAGGGAACATCCACTAACATTCTAGAGACATCCACTAAGAAATAATAAAATGTTATATATATTAGTGGAGTGAAGATATTGTTATGGTGTTCTCTTGTGCATAATTTGAGGATATTGGGAAAGATAAAAATTTGGCCCTTAAACATTTTTTAATTTAGAAAAATCCATGTTGGAAACCAATGGGGTTTTCTTCACGTCAGACTGCATTTGTTCACTACCACTCTTTCACATGTTCTTTTGGATGCGGAATTGGCATGATTCTTACAACATAACAGGCTATCAAATTTTTTGTCATCTGCTTTCAATTGTGCAGATATAGGGAGTTGCTTTAGTACTCACACTTTTGTATTTGCACTGGATCTACTCTTGTTGTTCTATTGAGTTACTTTTGTGGTCATTCATTGGACATCAATAAAATTTTCTTCTCTGAAACATATGAAGTATTTTCACTTTTTTGTTTTTTGTTTTTTTCTTTCACTGTTCTACTTCTTATACATGAGGAACTATCGTTATAAGTGTTCAACATCAAAGTTCTTAAATCCTATGTATTTTTCTTCCATATGCTTGCAATTTTAATGATGTGTAGTTAAATGTGCTTCACTGTACATACTGTGTATCTAGTAAACTCCACTTTCTGAAACTGTGTCTTAAGTAGTTGTGCTATGGTATCTTAATTAAAACATATGAGCAGTTCTGTTTTTCATGGAAGATCTCTGTATGCAAAGCCTAAATTTGAAAAATGGTGGGAATTGATAGCTTTCTTCATTTTTCAGATGTATCTATTCATTTGTTTTTTGAAATTTCCTTCCACATCTATTTGAAGAATGTATTTGTCATAGTCTGCATTCCTGAGATAATATATGCAGTTAGTCTTGCTGGCTTGGGATTCCAGGGTTATGCTGTTGACTTATAATTGCATTGTGGTTTTCTTTGATGCCAGGATTATTGGTTCTGCAACATATGTGGAATGCAGCCTGGGCGAGGATTTGGTATGTACAAATTACCATGATATTGGTTCCAAGTGGGGGATTTTCTTCTGCAATTTTTTATGTTCACTTTTTAAGAACATTCTTTTAATAAAATGTAACTTTTTTGATATTTTGTGTATCATCTTCCTGTAACATATATTCATCTTATATGGTTCTTAGGAGGGTTAGTCTAAAGGCACACAGTTTGAACTCTGAGATATCAGAAGGATACAGAAAAGTATATATGAAGGATATGAATGAATGCTTAAAGTTGGCATTGGGCAATGCTATCTGTTTGTATAGAGTTGAAGGCATGTATTATGGTGAAAGGTTGACTCATATTGTGTCTAAATAATATAATAATTATCTAACTAACTTCATCCTATGTCATCCCTCTTTGAAATGCTTCATCCTCAAAGCAGTGGAAGAAATCCAAAGAAAAAATCATTGGAGCTGTAAACAACATTTTTGCATTGTGGACAGATTGATCCATCCTAGGTTGATCTTCTTTGGGATTGTTTGTTGAGATATTTTTGGACGGAACAACATGAATCGTGATTCCAAGTGTGACTTTGATATTGAGAGCAAGTTGCATTGGAACTGAGATTGTTCAAAAGTAGGCAGGATATAGTCCCTTTTCAAAACAATATTGAAAAGTTGATTAGTTGCTGTTGTTACCATACAGGATGGCTGTACATGTGATTCTTGGTATCACTCCAGCTATATTAGTCATAGTTTTGGAAGTTGGTATCATGATCTTAGCCTTCAAAAGGTTGGGACATTGGTGGATATTGTTGCAGCTTGGGATGAGATGTGGCTTCTGTTGGTGTGTACCTGGTTATCTCTTTGTGGTGGTGGTTCGTATTTGGTTTATGGAGCTGTGGGATTCTTGTCTTCATTTTGATACTTTCGTTGATGGTTTTGGGGTGGTCTTTGATTTTAGGGTGGATTATGTTCTTCTGTTGATTGGAGTAGAGAAGAAGTGTTCTGCTTGTCTAAGTGCTAGGACTAGCGGAAGAGCACAGAACACTGCCACTTTAGCATAATATTAATTTATTTAACTATTTCCTAAATTTGGACTTAGGAATAAGTAAATGTTCCCAAGTTAACTTAGAATTTAATCTCAGCCATTGATCACAATTTAATCTCATGGGTTGAGAAGGAGATTAGGTTTGAGATTGAAAATATAAGAGGAGATAGAGGGAGTTATGTCAAATATTCTTGTGATGTTTTGATGTTACCCTAATCTTGGATGCCCTAACTCTTCATGAAACCCTAATCCCTTAAAGAAAACCCTAAATGTATAAAACCCTAATCTTATGTGCATACCCTACAAGGGATCCCTACATTTGGTGCGAATCGAGAAACCCTAGCATCATTCAAGATGGCACCCTTGCCCCAAAACCATAGCATGATTCATTCTAGGATAGACCATATGCCCATGTAAAGATACTTTTCTAGAACATATGATGAAATCCTAATGTGCATGAAAACTTAAGTAAATGTCAATATGGGACCATTGAAGGTGTTATCACTCTGCCAGATTCCCAAGGCTGAGGAAGGAATCCCAACAGAGGTAACCAAAGACCAAGCTTTTGACTTGATAGCTAGCCCTATCAAGTCGGAGAGGGCTCTCTCGAAAAGGGTCACAACCAGGAGGGCTGGAGCAATTAGAGTTTTTAGGCTAGGTATAAAGTGCAGAGGGTTGTTTTGAATTGTTTTGATTAGGGAAATCAGTGGATGAAGAAATTAGGTCAAGGAAAGCTAGGTCAGGGCAAATGAGTTAAGGTTGCAGGGATCAATGGGGCAAGGTAGGTACAATGCCAATCACTTGAAGGAAATGTTTGTGGAATGGTTTTGAAATTGTAAGAAGGCCGAGAAAAACATAAGAGATGTATTTCTCTCAGACAAAAGATAATGAACAAAATATGATCAGTTACCCAAAACAGAGCATGTGTAAACATGTATTTTGAATTTCAAACTTGTAAAAGATCATAACATAGACATGAAAATGACATGAACAATACATTCAAACATATGTGACTGAAGAAGAAACTATGAAAGACATTCAATACCACAGGTATCCAATAAATGTAGCTACAACTCCTCTTTATTAGGTTGGCCAAAAACTGAGTACAAGTTTCCTTGATCAACTAGCAAACATCAAACTGATTCCAACCATTCCAACCTTTGAAAATGAAGTCCAAAATGACATGATATAGGCCTCAAACAACCTCTCCCAACCTCAGGGGTTGAATCCATGAGAGGAGTTGATCTACTAAACTCTGAACTGAAACCTAGAGTGTAGGGTGGTCAAAGTGACTCATCCTAACTTTTTGCAAACTGATTCATTACACCCTATTTAGTTCATTTACCTGATGTATTTACCCTAGTAAATAGTAAAAACACGATAATTACATTCATCTTCATCATTTACATAGGTAAATTCAACATTTCCCAAGATAAAAGTCAAAATTGGAGTGAAACTCAGAAAATTTAAGAAGACTACCAAATGCACCATTTTCTTGTTAAACACGCCCTTTTCCTGTCAAATACATCCTCTCTGTTCAAGGCTGAATTTGAGTACCTTCCCGGTGTCCAAATTTGCTCCAAGATGGCTTGTTGGAAAGCCCTTCAAGTCTACTTTCCAGAACTATCTTTAGTTTGCAAAATGAAGCCCATTTGCCCTGTCAAAAATCATTTCTCCCAAGATTGGTAAACGCGCCCTTTGTGTGCAGCACCTTTTTGTAGAGCACATTTGGAGGCCTTTTTGGTGTCCAAACTGGGCCCAAGATAGCTCGTTGGAAAGCTTATCCTGTCTACCTTCCAAATCTACCTTTGGTTTCATGATTGGAGTTGATTTGCCTGTCAAAACTTAATTCTCCCAAAGCTAGTCAAAAAGTGCAGAATGAGGGTGCATAAATCGAAAGCGCTGTTGCAGGCAACTTTTGGAGGCCTTCCTCAACTCCAAATTGAGCTCATGATAGCTCATTGGAAAGCTCTCTTTGTCTAGTTATCATTTGACTCATCAAGCAAGTCATTTGGACATTCTAGCTAGGAGAAGTGCGACAACTCTCTTGTGGCACCTGCATTTTTGACATTTCTCTATGTTAAACACCATGTTGAAGCACACACATGGTGTATGAGGGAGAAGAATGCACACACAAGATAAACAACACACAATGAAAGATAAGCGTGAGGCTTTCTTATTTTCCATTATACAAAGACGTACATTTATAGTACAATGGTGTGACTCTTGGTTTCACATTCCAAGGTCACTTGGACTCCATTGTGACTTTTCGCATTCCACACCTACCCATAGAGGATTAAGTGTTCCAACATCCCCCCTTAATCTGAAGGGGTATGTGTGAGTCCAAGAAGAGAGTTGTAATACAAATATGCGAAGTATACATGGCAGCACTTGGGCTAAATCAACTCTCTGAAATGTTGGAAAAAAAGAGGTGGTTTGAGGATGACCACCAACACTGGAATGCAAAACTTGTTGCAGTTCCCGAAACTCTTCCAAAACTGGCAAGAAGCTGAAGGCTTCTGCTAGAGGAATTTTCCCTCATAAAAAAGGGAGACCTTCAACCTAAAAGAAGGGAGGTATACTACCTGTGATGGTTTTAGGATTACCAACAACTCTGGAATGCTTGAAGCATTTCCTCGAACTCAACCAATGCTGGGCAAGAAGTCAAGGTCGCAAGTCGAAGGCTTCGGCTAGAGGAAGCGTTCTCGCTGGTGGTGGTTTTAGGTTGTCCACCAACCAAAGATGATGGTTTTAGGTTATCCACCAACCGAAGGCATGCGCATGGGCACTGTGTCTCTCCTTCCCCACATCTCTCTCGAATCCGTAATGACGAATCGTGGCTTGTGCTCGCTTGAACTGCTGGCTACAACTTTGAACATGGAATGAGAGATTGTGGCTCAGGCTCGCTTGATATGATGTCGAAGTTTGTACATGACCACCATTTTCCCCCCTGTCAGGGACAAGGTGAGATGATGGCGAAAACTCAACTGCAAGTTTGCTCAATATCCGTGAACAAGTTCTAACATGTGTCGTAAACATCTTCTTGGCTGCTGATGCCCATTGCTAAGAAGCGATCCATCCAAGATGAATCTTGGTTCTTGCAGGAGGCTTGTGTCTGAAGCATCTGTCTGAAGAATGAGTGTGCCGACCACAGTGCTTGCATGGATGAAGATCAAAACAGTGATCTTTCATATGGCCAACTCGATCACGTTGTTGGCATTTTCACATTTCTCAATCTGTTGTGGAAGTGGAACAGGATCTGGAATAGCTGCAGGTGAACTGTCATACATGAATCCGGCACTCTGAAATATGATGGGCTTTGTGTAGTCTGGAATATGAAAGGACACATCCTTGTCATATCCAAGACCAGTTCGGTGCTTGTTGTGGACAAGTTCTTCCCAAGGTCTGATGATGGGCTTGAGAAGTGCAGGTTGAACTGCTGCATCTGCATGTAAATCTGCTCTAGTACAAGGAACTAAATGGGAATCAACTGCAACTTTACTGACATGCTGCTGATGGGAGTCAATCTCAATCTTCTGAACAGAAATAGGTTCAGAATGGTGACTCTTTTGCTGAAGTTCGTCTTGTTGGAGCTGAGATTCCAACTGCAAAAATTCAATCTTTTCTTGTGCATCTAGCAAACAACTCTGAATGTTACATAGAGCATCCTTGCTCATTTTTATCATGTCATCAACATTTGAATGAATGAGGTCACTCAACAACTCTAATGCCTCATTGATTTTGGCCATTTTCAACAACTTAGGCTTAAAGCAAATGAAAGGGTGTCGGCTTCAACCGAAAATGCACCCGTTTACAATGTGATGCAACAAATACAAATGACTCCAAAGAATTTTCAAAGTACAAAGTGTGCTTCTCAAATGATGGAGGGCAATCAACAATCCAACAACTCAAACACTGATTATGAATGAAGAATCAATATCAATACAATGTCAATATCTCTGCAAAATATGTGCAGCTGAAAATGCAAGAGGCCTTTAAGGCAGCTGAATTTTCTTCTTCAAATAGCTGTTTTGCAATGATGGCAAACTTATCTTCTCATGTAAAATTTCTTCAAAAAATCACTCTTATGCCACAAATCATAAAATATCAAATCTGCAAAATTCAGTCCATCTTCTTCATATGTCGATTTTCTCTTTTTCTTTCTGCTGTTCATGTCTTCTTTTCTTCAATGTTCACAGATATTGAGCAAACTTGCAGTTGAGGATTAGGTGTTCCAACACTCTAAAACCATGACACCTGTGTAAAATTTGAAGGAGGTTTTTCTTCCTTGACCTATGATGTGGAAAAAAACCTCTCACTTTTGTTAAATTCATCTATGTTTGGTTAGAAACATAGTTTGAAGTAAAACTAGCCTTATGAGTGGCAAATGACTTGACCCTTGGAATGATTTCTTAAAAAATGATGGAGACATGATGTTTATGAGCTGAAATGACCTCATACTTACTGATATGACCTACCTTATGCCTCCTCTGCTCAAATGTCTCTTTTTCCATAGCAAGCCCTAACTCAGTGGGAGAGGAAATTAGGGTTTAGTGCTTGTGAATAATGATAACTTGGGCACCCTTGGGAAAAATGGTTAAAAAACGAAGCAAGGTCAATGATAATGACGGAGATGAGGTGAAAGCAGAGTAAAATAAGGCGGGATGGGTGGTATGTAAATACCAGTGCTAACGGAAGGCAAATTGATGCTCTAGTCAAATTGAAGAAGACTTGACTCCATTTAAGCAAACCCTAGAAAGTTGGATGACAAGCTCTAAATTCATTAAAAGGGATGTCTTAACATTTGGAGGATGACCAAAAATCGACAAAAAAGTATACCAAAGATTTAAGAAGAAAGAACCAGAAATTACTATATAAATATTATATATAATAGATGTAATAAAACCTGTAGCATAACTCCACTGCCACCGTTTCGACTCTCTATTGAATGGTGCGGTTCCATAACCTCTTTGGCATGCAATTTCTATGGTCCCCACACTGACCCTTGTCAGCCTACAAATCCACATCAACACACATCGTGGCAGCAAGATACGTATTCGTTTTTTTCGAAATGGTTTTTAAACATAGAAGCATTGTAGCTTTGTTAGCCCGCCAATCATGATTTCTTCATTATATAATATTCACTATTGTTGGGAATCATGATTGCTGTTAGACCAAAACTCGTAGGTGTTAGTCAATGATCAAATCGCCAGAGATGAGGATCCATGAGAGGCGGTTAGTCCATGTTACGAAACACAAGGGGAGTGTTGGTTTATCAAATGTCCAATAATATCCCCCCCAATGCAAGCCGGGTGTGTATCGAAGTCGTGACCTACGCTCTGATACCACTTGTTGGGAATCACGATTTTCGTGACACTAAAACCCGTAGGTGTTAGTCAACGATCGCATTGCCAGAGATAAGGATCCATGAGAGGTGGTTAATCCATGTCACGAAACACACGGGGAGTGTTGGTTTATCCAATGTTCAACAACTATAAGAATTACTCCAGAACCGCTTCACTAGTTCATGTCGGCTCCATTGCTTCACCATACACGTCAGCTAAAAATGCTGGACGTTGCATATCGACTACACCAATTTGGATAAACGTATATATGAATGAGCTCATTCAGTTCTCATCTATCTCGGTCTACAATTAATAAAAGGAGCGATAAAAAGAAAAGCTAGGATGATACATATCGAAACTTGGGATTGAGACAACGTTTCAAATTTTTTGGAACAATGTGAACTTGGTATCGAGGCACTTGGATCGAGGTCAACTTGGTGAAGTCAGCTCGGTGAATAGTCACTCGTAAGACGCTCGACCTGTGGAGAAAATGCAGATCAGACCTATGATCACAAGATTGGATATATTTTTGTCTCGAATTTGTTGAAAGGCACGAATTTGTAAGAGGCTCGGATTTGCAGACATATGAAGGACCTGTGGAAGCTCGAGTTATAGATCTGTGGAAAATCAAAGTTGCGGACCTCTAGAAGGCTCGGATCTGCAAGCCTGTAGGAGCTCAAACCTTACCTAAGACCTGAGATAATTTCGACTTTTGGACAATCAATCTGTGGAGTCTTGGTCTTGTTGAGATCTAGAACAATACCTGGTAGCATTTACACCTCGAAATTGTGGCATCAAGTTCAGACTTTGAAGTTCGGATCTGTGGGTTACTAGATTGATTTGAGGCTAGTAATAAAATGTTATTGTATTTCATCATTTGAAGTAATGGTTCTTGCTCAATAAGTACATATTGTCATCCTCAAGTAATAAGAGACAGAGGTTGCCCAAATTCTGCGACTCAAAACATGATCTAGTAGACCAAGTAATTTGTAATAAAATAATTTAGCCAATTAGCTAGGATTATTCCCAAACTACTTTTACAAAGACTCGATAGAAAACACTAGGACTCACTTAGTATCTTGATGACAAAATCCACCCTAGCTTTGGGGTGTGGCTGGAGGGGAAAACTTTGCCGATCACTTGTGTCGAGAAACACAAATGAATTAGTGAAACAAAATACCTCCTAGGATAGAAATTGTCACCAAAATACTGGGCTTACCTAGGTTGTTACATACATGATGGTCTTACTCATATCATTTACATCATAAACATGCATAATGGGTTTACATCGTTTATAAAACTGTCAACTGATGATGGAATCTGAATGGTGTGTACACCTCGAACATGATGAATCCCATTTGCAAAAATGGGCTGTACTGCTATGGTGTCGTTGACAGAGTGGTCAATAGGAGGTATAGAGACCTTGTAGATTCTTTTAATTGGTCTGCTCTAGAAATTTGTTTTTTCTGCATATTAGGGTTTACATTTTAAAGGCTTTCATTTCAGTAGTGTGTTTTCCTTTCCTTGCAAGATAACATAGAATTGTGCAAGTGTGCTTTCATTTCTTTGCAGGTAGTGTATAAGTGTGCAAGTTTGCTTTCCTTTACTGCAAATAGCCTAGAATTGTGTGCTAGTTTTCTATCAACAAGTTATTTCTTGCAATTGCAATTTTCCAGTAGCACAGACCAATCAACTTGGTCTCTGTACATTTAGCTTTCATTTTAGTATTTCCACTTACATAAAAATCAACAAAAGGAAGATATAGTTCATACTGCAAATATAGTGGCGACCCCTCTTAAGATTGCACAAACGCCGGTTTGGAAATTAAAATTGAGAACCTTGGGAATTGTAGTATTGTTGCAATACTAAGGGCCATCTCTTTTTGGTAGACGTGCACATGAATGACATTGCAGTTTCAAACACTCTCATTGACTTGGGAGTTGCAAACAATGTCATGACCAAGGAGACCGCTCAAACTTACACTCCAAGGATCTTTAAGAAAGACCTCTACGGTGCTACAACTTGTGGATAGATCCACAGTAGCATTTGAAGGTATCATAGAAGATGTAATGGTCTCTATTGATTCGTGGGAGTATCCCACCAACTTCCTTGTCTCGCAGCCCAAGACCAAGTTTAATGGCTATTCATTCATCTTAGGAAGACCATGGTTAGCCACTACTGATGCCCACATCAATTGTAGGGTTGGAAACATGACCATCACCAATGGGTAGTCAAGAAAATAACTTGTATTATACCCACCATCTCAACCTTTTGTTGAGAATGACTTTCCTCCATGGGTAGAGGAAGAAGAAGAAGAGGACCGTTGCCTCTCACCATCCTACCTTATGTGTACATTAGAAACCATCCTTGGTAGAATACAAGGACTATGATTGATGAAGATGATTTGATTGATAAATTTATGCAAAACCAATATCTTGTTGCCATGACTATTGATTGCTTAAATGAAGAATCTTCCACAGAGCAACTTAGTTGTTCCCTAGATAGTTTATGGGCAGATTTGTTGGCTGCTGGTTCTAAGCAAAACAATATAAAAACAACAGAAATTAGTGCCTCTAAAACATTGAAAATCAGTCCTCTTTTTTCAACTAATCAAGAAGACCAATTGCTCATTGTCTTAAAATAGCATATTGATGCATTTGCACGGGACTACAAGGGATGAAAGGAGTACAACCTTCTATGTGAACTCACCATATATACACTAAGGAGGATCACAAACTTGCTCGTTAGCCACAAAGAAGAATGGACCTTGCATGAAAGACACTGTGAAAGAAGAATTGCATAAATTATTAGATGCAATATTCATCGATATGATTTAAGATAGTGAATGGGGGTCTCCGTAGTCATTGTCCCTGTTAACACTTGTTGCCTGTCATGCCTAACAGTTAGTGAGAAAATCCTTTAACCCCACAAGGTGTGGTTGGTGGCAAGAACTAAGAGATGGGGCTATCACCTATTCCCAACTCTCTCTGTTTAAGCTATCTCCTAGGTTAGCTAAGGGGGGTGGTCCCTAATGAAAAGTTATATGATATGAGTCTCTAGGAGAAAGGTTAATTTGGATTACTTGAGTCTCTAAACATCAATTGCAACTATAAAAGAGATAATACTTGAAAGTAAATGCCCAAATGACAAGATAATGACATCAATTACTCATGAGATTAAATGATCATCAAAGCAACAAATATATGAAATGACTTTGAAATAGATTTGCAGCAATGAAAGATATTCCAAGTACAAGAAAGCTAAATGTTGCAAAAGTAAAATAATTCACAATACTTGCATCATAAATGTTTCTTGAAATAAAAAAATTGATATCTACAAATGAAACTCAAAACACATCAAGATAACAAGATAGGAAATTGCAAGTAAAGTAAACTGGTGATGTAAATGTACTCTTGGTTTATTTTATTAGTTAAACTCTAAAAGCAAGATTTCAATAAAACTCCAATCCTCAGGTCTTACCCTCGCTCGAAAATTTGGATCTCACACTGAGGAGTCAATGGAGGTGGAGGGTCCCTAGGTGTCTATACAATCAACTTAAGTTGGAGGTTAATTTTAGTAATGCATGTAAGATTTCCCAAAGTAGCTTGCAAATGCTTGAATAGTGAGGTGAAATGAAATTTGATGTCCACAATAGCTTTGCAAAAGAAATTCTTAACTTGAGAAAATGAAAGACAACTTGCTTGACATGAAAGTAATTGATTGCCTTGAAAGATAAATTTGCCCAATACACAATGCTCCAAATATACTCAAAATGGAAATGTGGCACAACCATAAAGCATGAATGATTTAGACAATATCCAAGCCAAATATGTCAAAGTTTCTAAAACAAAATAATGAAGATGCTTGCACAAAGTAAGAGTAAATTGCTTTGCAAAGGAAAATGTAAATTTGAAACTTGTAACAACAATTGTAAATGGTACAAGTTTAATGAGCTTTAGCAAACTTGAAGAAAGTAATTGAGATGTGTGGCTATGTTAATTACCAATTTAGAGCATACATGTGATGTGATGTAAAAAAAATGGAAATGTTAGAGCCAACATGTTAATCCAACCACAAGTTCTGTCCCAAAGTGGAGAGATAGGGATGCCAATGGGTAAAACCCACGCTCCCACAAAAAGGAATTTTATTATTATGGTTTACAATGATGGTTAGGGCCTCGTAGAGGGCTGCCCAAAAAGTTGATGGGAACAATACAATAATAGCTTTTTGAATAAAAACGAATTCTCCACAAGAATGGGAGCCTCAAGAGAGAAGAAGAGGCATTACAATTAGAAATTAGAGGCTCCAAAGTGTAGCACGACCTAGCTTCTTCCATAAGCACTCCTTATGCCAACGACCTCCTTGGCAATGAATCTTTGGAGCTTGAGAGAACCTACAAGGACAAATGTTAGATCTACAAAACTAAAACCAAAGTTAGTGTGAAAAGAGGGCATGTAAGTGAGTGATAATGCTACAAAAACTAAATCAAGTGATGGGAAAAGACCCCATCACTTGTCTAGCTTATGAAAACCTTTTGACCAGCTAGATAATAAAGGAAAACACGAGTAAAAGATGAATATTTGCTTGAAATAATTGACTTAAGCACAAACTATGTCAAAAGGATCCCTGCAAAACCAACACTTTCGAAAGATAAGCTTAAAGAAGCTCCTTGAAGGCAATGCCCAGAGTGGGTTGGTCTCTTGAAGACTTCCCCTCATGCTTGCTATTCAATCCAAAATGTCTTCTACAAAACTTCAAAGTACATTAACTCATATGGATTAAATCAATAGACAATGGCAAGAAAACTCTAGAATTTGTATGAAAATAGATAGAGCTGTCTAGTCTAGACTCTAGAGCATATCAATAAACCAATTGTAAACATAAGATAGTTGTATATTCACAACTATATAAAAACATATGAGCAAATACAAGATAAAACATAAGTAGAGAATTATACCATTATTGAAACAAACACATGCTCCAAGGGAGAAACACCCATGAATGAACCCCAAATACTTTTTTATTTATATGAAACATAAGTGTACATAGGAGCAGAGTCTCCCCAACCACAATGGCTAGTACAAAAAGATACTTAAGTGAGAGCACAAAGCTCTTATTATATAGAAGCTTGGGAGCCAATCCTAAGGCAAATGGTGACAATCCCAAAGCAAATGGGTGATAATCCCAAAGCACCTTCATGCAAATTCAAATTTCCCAAGTGGCATCAAGATCCCTCAAGCCAAATCAAATTCCATTATGAAATGACAAGTGTATATGGGTGGGAACCAATGTGGGGACAATTTCCCACAAAAATATCCACCATATATTCTCCCAAATCCTCCCAAATGTGCATTAACTTCACAAATTCAAATTTTCCAAGTAAGCAACTTCCTCATTTAATTCCAAAAATTCGATTTCCTTGAGCACATGTCCTTTCCATGATTTTAGGGGTCCACATCACCTTGGGACTTCACTTTAATTCCTCCATGATTTTCCACTTCATTTCCACATCATTTAGCATGTGTGGATATTTATTTTTCTCCTTTTATTTAATTGTTGGATTAATTTATTGCCACTTTTTCCACTAAACTTAGGAAAAATGGGTTTTGAGGGTTTAGAACACATTTTTAACCCCTCAAAGTGTGTCTTAGTAGAAAGTTGAGGGTGAGGTGTGCAATTTTCAATGTGAAAACTATACAGTTGCAGTGATAGATTTATTCCTCCTCCTTATTATTTCAATAAGTTATTTACAAAAATCTATTGGTAAATATCGAAATAAATACTACTGCAACGTTCACAACCATATATGCAGAGAAGTAGAGTAAAGGACATAAGCACAAGAATCAATCACATGTACACAGTTATTTTTGGACAATTGTCCTCGGAAAAATCCAATGCAGGGAAATCGGTGCAACAGATTAGGGTTTAATTAATTTCTTCAGCAAATGATTTCTTTACAAGGAATATACTGGCAGATAAATTCTGAAACACCTGAGGCAGAATTCTCGGCTCCTCCCGACAAATCCCTGACACCCTGATCAACCTTTGCTATCTCCTGTGCCTGTCTGCGTGTTTCTCTGTGTTGGACTGCGTAAGTTTGCGTAGGCTATGCGTGGTTTCACTGCGCTGCAGCCCAGAGCTTCCTCCTGCGACCCACTGTCCCTGACCTCAGTCACTGCTGACTCCCTCCTTCTGCTTCTACAAATCTTCACCCTGCAACTCTCACATTGAGATCGAATTCTCTTACTTCAAAATTGATCTCCATTTGAAATCTCTTCAGAATCTCTGTAGTATATCTTCCTTGACCAAGAAAGATCTCCCCCTTTTTCTGCCAAACTTCCAACCCTAGAAAATAGTCCATCCGCCCTAGATCATTCATGTCAAATTCCTCAGCCAAATTCTTCTTGCAGTCTATGATGAGCGTCGATGATCCTGTCAAGAATAGATCATCTACATATAAAACCAGTGTTAGAGTCTCACTCCCTATGTTAGGATATTACGACACATAGGAAATAGTTAAGTATAACTTGGTCTAGCGTAGAGTTAGGTAAAGTGCTTTTCTTTACTATGTACATTTGTAACTTATAATCCGACGGTCACGATATGCAGTTATCCGACGGTTCACTCTCTCCTCGGTATTACCGACACTTGATCCGTGGCTTAACACCCGGTTGTTTCATGAACTCTATTTAAAGAGCATGGACGGTCATTTGTCTGGTAACCGTTTATGAGAGAAGCTTATGTAAATTTTCTTTCTTTATATTAATAAATTACCTGAAGTGGCTGCGTTGGCTCAGGCCGTGGACTGTTTCCCTTTTTGAGGGTTTAACCACGTCAAATACTGGTATACTGATCAGTGATCTATTTGTGAGCGGTGACCTTTGGTTTTTGATCTAAGGAACTTACCCTGTAAATTCTTACATGGTATCGGATCTATTTTGAGTGCCGCATTCGTTGTTGATCCAAATCCGAAGCTGGTTTGACTGCATGCGACTTCCGTTTTCTAGATCTACTATTTCTGAACTTTTTCGGGCCTGGAGAACTGCTCTGTTGTGTCCGGAGCATTTGTTACAGTGAGGAACCCCTTTTGTTTTATGCGAAAGGTTTCCGGTTGCCCAAGTTATGTCATTTTAGATCTGGAGGTATAAAGTATCTGTTTTGCAGTTATATATATTAATCCTTTTTGTTTATTTCGGTTCCCTCTGTTTATTTCGGTTTATATTTTTTTTTACTGCCGGATCTATACCGTCTTCTCTGTTTATGCTCTTTGCTCTGCGCTGTGCGATTTCGACAAATAAGAATTAGAAAGACGGGGATTTTTTTTGCTAACATATGCTCTTTCCCTGCGTCTTTGTGTGATTTCGGGAAATCAAAAGTAGTGAAAAATAGATAGTTGTGGGTAAGGCTAACCGAAAATCTAACTTTCTGCCGTAAGGCTTCTTTTTTTTGCAAGGATTTTGTGGTTTTTTGCAGGAAAAAGCACGCACATTGAAGAGCAAAAAAAAAAAAAAACCCCTTCCTCCTTTCAAACAATTACAGAATCTTTTTACTAGCTCACTTGGTGTAAAGTTAGTTTATGAGAATAGAGGTCTTGGGTTCAAGTCTTTTTCTCAAGCTTCTTTTTCTAAAAAGCTTTTTGTTAAAGGGGGGGGGGATTTTTTTTAAAGTAGAATTCATCATCAAATTTCAACCGTTCCTGTAACTATTCGGCATCTACTACACATTTGCTTCAAAAATGCATAACTTCATCCAGAAGTCGTTTTTTTTGAATCAGCGTATTTTTTCGAGATTTTTCCATTGGAGCAGTTAGTTTCAACCTTTTTAGCTTCAGTTAAAAAAATGGAAAGTGCATGCTCGATTATTCTTAACAACACCAATTATTTCCAATGGCTACTCCACATGGTAGATTTACTTAGAAGTAAAGGGCTTTATAGAATAGCCACATGACAAGAAACTAAACCTATTGATGGAGAAAAAGTCGCTAAATGGGAAAATAAACAAGGTCAAGCATGAGGGTTGATAGGAATGTCCATTGCTCAGGATCTTCGATTTCATATCCTAGAAATTGATACCCTTGATGTAGCCTTGAAAAAGCTAAATACTGTTTTTGGCATTCAAAATGAAATCAAGGCTCACTAGCTTGAAAATGAGTTGCTTACTTTGGACCCCAATAATTTCTCCTCTATTGAAGATTTTTTGTCCAAATTCAAGACCCCTAGACTTCTTTTAGAAGGTTGTAAGGTAAAAAAAGAAGATGGTAGCCATATCTATTCCAAAGCTTGGCCTTGCATACTCTGTATTTGTTTCCACCTTCCATTCCACTAGAGAAGCCATAATTTATCAAAGAACAGCTTACAAGAACCCCTCTTTTGATGCCTTTTGCGATTCTTTGATAAGAGAACAAGAAAAACTCTTACTCCTTGGTTTTATTAATATGGGAAACTCTTCTAAGAAAGCCTTAGTAGCCCATCAACTACTATATCAAAAAAATCCTAAGAAGCAACATCCTAAAAAGAATGGTCCTAAACCAAACAAGGGTCTTAAGCCATTTCAGCCGCAAACTGAAAGAGCAACTCAACAAAATGATAAGGCAAATAAAAACAAAGGGAAGAAGACATATAGACATTGCAACTTTTGTAATCGTGATGGCCATGTAGATTCCAAATGTTTTAATAAGATGGAAGCCTTAGAAGTAGCAATGAAGAAGCACAACATCAATTTGGAAAACTCTTCACCTTCATCTTCAAGAATGGCACTTTCTGCTTGTGGTTGTCAAGCATCAAGATCTGGTTATGCATTAAATGTATCTTCTTCTTCTCATTCTCATGAGTGGCTCATTGATTCTGGTGCCTCTTACAACTTGGCAAAAAATAAAGCCATGTTTTCTTCTTTAAATGATTGTAACACCAAAAATATTTATGTTGGTGATGATAGATCTCTTAAGTGTTGTAGGGTCTGGAACCATTCATCTAGATAATGGTCAATTTAATGATGTATTATGTGTTCCTACCTTGTTCTGCAACCTTCAATCTGTTTTTTAAATAACTCATTCAGGTGAAGTGAAAACAATACAATTCTCACCTCATGATGTTGTAATTAGGGACCTCAAAGATCGTAGACATATTTTAGCTACTAGCATTGTTGATGATTCCACAAGGTTGTAGAAGTTTGACAACTTTGGGTCATCATGTCTTCCCTCCGTTTTTGTTGCTCATAATGATGAAGTGAGCAAACTTTGGCATGAGCGATTTGGTCACGTAAGCTATCGCTCTCTTCAAACTCTATATAAGGAAAATATGGTGACAGGTCTTCCTATGGTATCTTGCCGAGATGGTGTTTTTCCGAATGTGTACTCAGAAAACATCATCGGGATAGTTTTGACAAACATGCCTCTTGGCACGCTTCAACCCCTTTGCAGCTTGTGCACAATGATTTATGTGGTCCACTTCTTGTTGTTTCTTTCTTTGGTTGCAAGTACTTAACTTTCATTGATTAATTTTCCAGACGCGCTTGGGTATACTTCTTAAAACTCAAGAGTGAAGTTTTTAAGAGGTTCTTGGCCTTTAAGGCCTTTGTTGAGAAACAATCTGGACATCCAATTCTTAAGTTAAGATCAGGTAATGGAGGAGAATATGTTAACAACAAATTTATCAACTTTTGCACTGAGCATGGCATTCAATTGCAACATACTGTTCCATATACTCCACAACAAAATGGTGTAGCTGAAAGGAAGAATTGCACCATTAAAAGAAATGGCTAATTGTATGCTTCAATCTAAAGGATTTGGTCTCAATTTTTGGGTAGAAGCAATTAACTGTGCAAATTACATAGTAAATTGCACTCCTACTAAGGTTTAAGGAATATAACTCCAGAAGAAGCCTGGAGCTCAATCAAACCAGATGTAAATCACTTTTGTGTTTTTGTAAGTGATGCTTGGGCCCATATTCCAGATGCAAAACATAAAGCCTTAGAACCTAAGAGTGAAAAATGCATTTTTGTTGGATATTCTGAAGATGTCGAAGGATATAGACTTCTTCAACCAAAATCCAAAAATATAATCATTCAAAGAGACGTAAAATTTGATGAAAATATATCGACCTATGAGCCTAGTTCGGCGGGTGTCCCACCTTTGGCCTGCGAGCCTGATTCGACATATGTGCCACCTCTCTCTATCTCTTCTATTTTTGATAGCATTCCTTCTAGTTCGGATGATGACAGCAAGGATAACAATCCTCCTCCTCTTGAAGATGTTCCTTCAGCTCCACAACTTCCTAGATGGGTCCCCTCTACTTGGGATGCAACAGGTTCTCTTGCAGGTGACCCTGCAGGTCGACGTCGTACACGTTCTCAGTTCGAAAGAGCCTCTTCCTTATTGGCTCAAGTTCCAGAAACTCCTGATCTAGACACCTTTGAAGAAGCTTCCGGTCATCCAGATTGGGATGAAGCTATGAGTGAAGAATATCGTTCCTTATTGGCAAACGATACTTGGGATCTTGTTCCTCTTCCAAAGGGAAGAAATTTTTTAGATGCAAATGGGTTTATAGAACAAAGTTTGGACCAGATGGAAAAGTGGATAAACATAAAGCTTGTCTTGTTGCCAAAGGATTTTCACAAGTTGAAGGCGTTGACTATACTGAAACCTTTTCCCCTGTTGCCAAAATGAATTCTATTCGCCTTGTTCTTTCCCTTGCTGCCTCCTTTAAATGGGAAGTCCATCAGATTGATGTTAAATCTGCCTTCTTACATTGAGATTTTCATGAAGAAATCTACATGGAACAACCCGTTGACTTTATCCAAAACGACTCTAGTCTTGTTTGTTGCCTTAGAAAGTCTCTCTATGGTCTCAAACAAGCTAATGGATAGCTTTCTCTTAGATAATGGCTTTTCTAGTTGTCATTCTGACAACACTGTTTACACCAAGAAAGTGGGTAAGTCCTTCATCATCCTTGTTCTTTATGTTGATGATCTTATCCTTACTGGTAGTGATCCCAACCATATAAACCATTTGAAGTCTAGCCTCAAAAAGAAGTTTGAAATGACAGACTTAGGACACTTGCATTATTTCCTTGGTCTTCAAGCCTTGCAATCCAAAGAAGGTATTACCCTTTCTCAGTCCAAGTATGCCTATGATCTTCTATGCTACTTTCACATGGAAGACTGTAAGCCAGCCCCTTCTCCCTTTCAGTCTGGAGTCAAGCTTTCAATCACTTGTACTACCCCTGAAGTTGATGCTACCTTATACCGTCAACTTGTTGGTAAACTTTTGTATCTAACCCATACCCGTCCCAGCCTTTCCTTTGTGGTTGGTCTTGTTGCTCGGTTTATGCACCAACCTCATGAAAGTCACTAGAAAGTAGCTAAAAGAATACTTCGATATATTCGAGGTACAGTTCAGTTCGAGATTCATTACAGTGCAGGAGCATCTCCATTGATGATTGGTTTCACTGATGTTGATTGGGCTGGTGACCATGATGATCAAAAGTCTACTGCAGGGTATGTGTTCACTCTTGGTTCAGGACCTATTACATGGTCTTGTAAGAAACAAAGTGCCATCTCTCTTTCTTCAGCAGAAGCTGAGTATCGTGGTGCAGTTGAAGCCACCAAGGAAGCCATGTGGCTTCGTCAGATCCTGTCTGAATTTGGTCTTCATCAACAACATCCAACTAAACTTTGGTGTGATAATCAGAGTGCCATTCAACTATGTAAAGATCCAGTTCAGCATCAACGTACGAAACACATTGAGCTCCACATACACTTCATCAGAAAGCTCATTCATGATCGTGTTCTTGAAGTGCAATATTTTTCAACCAATGATCAAGTTGCCGATATCTTTACAAAGGCTCTCACAGAAGCGAAGTTTACCAAACTTCGATCTATGCTTGGAGTTCAGGAAAGTCATCATTAAGGGGGGAATGGGCTCTAATGCCTCCTTCCTTCTCCTATTGTGTCACCTTTGTAAATCCTTCAATCCTATCCCAAGTTGTTCTTTAGGGGAGATGTTAGAATAGTCGACACATAGGAATTAGTCTCCTTTTGTGTCACCTTTGTAAGTCCTTCAATCCTATCCCAATTTGTTCTTAAGGAGGCATGTTAGGATATTCTGACACATAGGAAATAGTTAAGTATGACTTGGTCTAGCGTAGAGTTAGGTAAAGTGTGTTTCTTTACTATGTACATTTGTAACTTATAATCCGACGGTCACGATATGTAGTGATCCGATGGTTCACTCTCTCCTAAGTATTACTGACACTTGATCTGTGGCTTAATGCCTGATTGGTCCATGAACTCTATTTAAAGAGCATGGAGGGTCATTTGTCTGGTAACCATTTATGAGAGAAGCTTATGTAAATTTTCTTTCTTTATATTAATAAATTGCCTGAAGTGGTCGCGTTGGCTCAGGCTGTGGATTGTTTTCCTCTTTAAGGGTTTTAATCACGTCAAATATTGGTGTATCGATCTGTGATCTATTTGTGAGCGGTGACCTTTGGTTTTTGATCTAAGGAACTTACTTTGTAAATTCCTACACCCTACCCTTAGATAGTAGAGATTTGGATCTGCGTCACTCTTGACGAATCCCATTTTCTGCAAGTAGCTGTCAATTCAACCATACTAGGCTCTAGGAGCTTGCTTCAGTCCATACAATGCTTTCTTTAGTCTGCACACATGAGTCTTTTGATCATCCGTCTCGAAGCCTTCTGGTTGTTCTATATGCACCTCTTCCTCTATCACCCCATTCAGGAATGCCGTCTTGACGTCCATCTGTTGAATCTCCCATCCCATCTACGCAGCAAGGGATATCACAGATTTGATAGAGGTGTATCTGGCAACTGGGGCGAAGGTTTCTTCATAATCGATCCCTTCCTTCTGAGCATACCTCTTAGCCACAAACCTGGCTTTAAATTTCTCGATGCTGCCATTTGCAACATACTTGACCTTGTAGATCCACCTTGATCCCACAACTGATCTCTCCAGAGGTCTGGGGACCACTTCCCAGACATCATTCGTCATGATAGAATTGTGTTCTTCCACCATTGCATCTACCCACGCCTGGTGCTGAGTCGCATCCCGAAAATTGGAAGGTTCTCCGACCTGAGCAACCAAGGCATTATACCTCTTAGGCTGCTTACGCTGTCTCTTCTCATTTCAGGGGACTCTGATAAAGTCTTCTGCATCTTTCAAAATTTGTCGTAGCTCCCTGTTCATTCTTTCATTGGTGATGGGTGGATTTACCGGCTCTCCCTCTTGCAAATCCTCGGGAGACACGTCCCTTGGATCCCCATGCCTTAGAGAGGCAACTGAATTCTTTGCCGCTGGTTGTTGAGGCTGAACTAGCGGATCCTCCTTAGACTGTGTAGCAAAAGGCAGCTCGCGAGATCTTCTGAAGGCCTTCTCCTCCATGAATTTCACATCCCTTTGCACTACGAATTTTCTGCTCTCAGGAATGTAGGTGCGATATACCTTTGCATTCTCAGTGTATCCTATCAGATACCTCACTGGAGTTTTATGATTAGATTGAAATGGTTTGATTCACCTCATAACACTAGGTAATTGCAAGGAATGCCACCCTTGAGTTGGGGGCATTGAAGTGACAAGCTATACGCAAGTTGTATGGCTTGCTTCACTGGGCAGAAGGAATAGACATGCTTAAAAGATACTTATCTTCTACAATTGGAGTTTTATGAATTAATTAAAATTGGTTGATTCACCTCGTAACACTGATAGCTAATAATTAATGTTTTGGTGTGGCACTAAATTGACAAGCTATCGTCAAGTTCTATGGCTTGGTTCATTGGGCGATCGCGATACGAAACAATGCATAAAATGGTTTAATGGTCCTTATTCAATCTTTTCACTAGAAACATTGAGATTTTGACAATGTAAAATGTCTAGCCCATCACGTAGTTCTAGGCTTAAAACTTAATTTTTGTTCTAGGTCTAGTCCAACTTGACCCTTCGCATAGGGCCAACCTTTGACCCACAATTATGGGTTCCTTTATACGTAAAACCTTGTCACGCATAGTTATAGGCTGGATCCTTCACATAATCCTAGTTCTTCCATGTAGCTTATAGCAATAAATTCTCACTCTAATATTTCAATGCATAGGGATTTGCCATCCCTGTTTAATACAGTTAAAAGGGACAAAACCGAGATAGGTGTTTGATTGTTTTCTTTCGTACCATAAAAAAAGGTGTTTAGGTTGTGGGTATCTCTTGGTATTTATGTGTTGCTCGAGTGGAGGGTTGCCCAAATCATAGATATAGGAAAAATGACTTTCTTTGGCACAATATAATTTTGCAACACAGAATGGAGTCAAAACAATCACCAGGATTTCTTAGATGATATTTTTTGGACATTATCTATTCACGCATTCAAGATTGGTATGGAGCTCAATTAGTGATATCCATCAGTAGGTTGTATTTGTTATATCCCTTAGAACAATTCCATTTCTAGCCCTTCCACCTTGTAGATGATGAAGGCTTCCCCCTTTTGAGAAAGAAGTGTTTTGTGATTAACTCCTTTGTCCACACAATGATAAGGCTGTGCCCAATCAAAACTTAGTTTTCAAGCATGACGAAAGGTTATACCAAAGAGATCTCCAACTTTGATGATACCTTTCATGAAAGGCCAGTTGGCCAAGAATCAAACAATATTTACCCAAGATTTGCCAGGAAATTGAAGTAGAGTGGCCTATTTTATGTAGTGGTCATCAAAAAGTTTCCAATGACATTGGTCCAGAGATCCATTATCCACCCTTTTTAACAATTCATTGTAGCACAACCTCCCAAAGAATCTTTGTTGAAGCTTGAAAGGTAAAGGGTCTTCCCTGAAACTTGAAAATTTGGCCAGGCTATAGCTAAGTCTTAGCCCAAATTGTCAAGTCGAGAAGGTCATCTTGAGACAACTTATAGCACAACATTGTAGCCATTGGTCATCGTGAGACAATCTATGGCACTGCATTATAGCCATTTACAACTTGGAACCTAAAGCTGCATTGACAATTTGAATACAATTCATTATGTCATCCATTGACTCGTGTTCCTCTATAATGGTTAATAAGTAGTCATCTTCAAAGTGACAATTGATCATTTGTCCATCCAACCATAGGTTCAAGGAGGGGGATACCCTTGATGATAAACACATTGATCTCCTCCAACTTAGCATGATCAATAGAGGGATAGGTTGAGGCGTATAATAAAGTAATGTCTCTACAAACCAAATATAAAACTGGTGAAACCTTAGAGTTCAAAGCATTGTCAGGTCCATTCCACATGGCCATAAACATTTTTTAGATTCCATTTTAATAAAGAAATGCTTTCAAACCCAAGTAGTTGGGTAATTCCATTCCATCTAGATAGGTACTTCATTATCTGAACTAAAATTGTGTTTAATCATGCTAGTTTTCTTTGGTCTAATTATTTGGGGTAAGATCTAGTGAATCTGTATGGCCAAAGATTCAATCAAATTGTTCTAATAGACATTAAGGAGGATTATTAGCCACCGACTAGTAATTAGCTTTGGATTGTATTAGGAATGAAATTGATTAAGCCTCTATTTATGAATGCACCATTAGACTTTTTTAGTATATATGGATTGCTTCCATGTACACATTGAAGAGGTTGGGCCCAACAAATTTCCATCTGGCCTATAACTTATCAAATCTTGGTGACTTGTTATTAGCCATCACTATTCAAGCTTTTGTCAAATCCAACAAAGTCAACTTTGGGTCACATAATCAATCTGTTTTGGAGAGAAATTTTAAGGGACAAGTTCAATATAGGTTTCTTTGGCCACCCTATGTGCTTCCATCAGTTGTTGAGATTGAAAGATGTTACAATAGTGGCTAACTAACTAGGTTTTTATCATTTGAATCATCCAAGAATTGTTCATTTATGTAATGTAAAGGAGGTTTCCCTCTTGAAGAGGATGATTTCTAAGTTATTGATCTATCTTTTCTTCTATTTTGTGAGTTGGTTTCTTAACATTTGGTATTAGAGCTTGGATTCTAGGGTTTCGCTTCTTCAAACATGTCATTTTGGCATTTTCGCTATAATTTTTTTTCTACGAGGCTTCATAAGCTAAAATTTTTACCACGTGGAGCTGAAATCTTGATGAACTTTGTGTAAAAATTTAAGACCTCGGTTCGCAATATTTTCGGAGATATGATCTGTGGAAGTCAGGGTTTTTGTAGGCTCCATAATTTCATCTCAAATAGGTGACCGAGGTAAAATCGTCATAACTTTCGTTTTTGACATCGGATTGGAATTCTGTAAAAAGTGGTTGGAAGTGCAGAGATTGTAGTTTCTTATGTATCAATTTCAGTGTCGAAGCTCGAAATAGTGACACGTGGCACACCGTACAAGTTCGCTCTACTGAACCAGTCCATAATTAGGCCATTGTGGGAGATCATGAATAACTTTGTCTTGAAGAATCCAAATTAGGTTTGGCCTATGGCATTGGAAAGAAAACTCAAAGGGCTACTATAGGACCGAAGTTCAAATCTCAGGGATCCGAAATCACAAAGATACATCAATTTCAATATTGAGCTCCTCAAGGCAAGAAAAATGTTTTTAAAAAAATCAGTTTGAAGTGATTCCAAAGGGAATATTGAAGCATTGATATCAATATTGGGTTCTATAATGCCTCCCAAAAAGAATTCCACACCAATTAAGCCCTCAGAAAGCTCTACTATGACGCATGAAGAGGAAGAAGTGCAACATGATATATCAAAATTACGAGACCAAGTGCAAAAAATTTCGCTCTCACAAAAAGAAACCAAAAATTAAATGGAAGCTAAGATGGATGGTTTGAGGAAAGACATGGAAGCTAAAATGGATGGTTTGAAGAATGGCATGGATGACATGGAAGCTAAGGTCGATAGTATAGAAGAAAAACTGAAAGGCAACATGGAAGACATGAAGAATGGTCTAAAAGCAGACATGGAATGTTTAAAGGAAGGTTTGACAAAGTTGTTACAAGAAATGATTCTTAATGGCGAAAGGGTAGTAGATGAAACTCATGATGAGAACAAAAGAAATGTTAATCATGATGACTCTAATGTTGGATTTAAGACCCACCATATTCCAAAGATCGATATGAGGAAGTTTGATGGAAAGGATCCAATAACATGGATACTACAAATGGAGCAATACTTTGAGCTCCATAATGTGCACCACACACAAAAGGTATGCATTGCAACTTTATATTTAGAACAAAATCAATTTGTATGGTATCGATGGCTTTGTTCTTGTAAACCACTTGTCACTTGGTCAATTTTTATGGAGGAAATGATAGCACATTATGATGATACAAAGACCAACACCTTCTTTAGCCAATTGATAAATCTCAAACAAAGGGGTACAATGATGGAGCACATTGAGGACTTTCAAAAATTGAATATAAGGGTAAATAATATTCCAAAGGAACATAGGATTGATGTCTTCATAGGGACTTTAAAGGATAACATTCAACATGAGGTTCGCCTTTGGGAACCTGATTCATTGGAAAAGACATTCAGGGTGGCAAAAAAAGTTGAAAGCAAAATTATGGCTACAAGGAAATCTACCAATCACAACTATAAAGATGTAAATGTTGTTGCTCCTAGCCGTCCACAACGTACAAGGTTGACACCACAACAATTGGAGGAAAAAAGAGCAAAAGGGCTTTGTTATAGTTGTGATAAGAAATACACTAAATGTCCTATTGTAGCTCATGGGGGTGTTAAGGTAGACCCTAACAAAATTAAAGCCATTAAGGAATGGAAAATCCCCACAACCCTAAAGCATTTGTGATGATTTCTCGAGTTAACAGGTATTATCGCAAGTTTGTTAAGAATTATGGGAGAATAGCAGCATCTCTAACAACACTATTGTATAAAGATGCATTTTCTTGGACTTTAGAAGCAACTAAGGCCTTTGAACATCTTATAGAGGCAATGTGCTAAGCACCAGTCTTAGCTACGCCAGACTTCATAAAAACCTTTATTGTGGAATGTAATGCCTTAGACAATGGAATTGGTATTGTTTTAATGCAAGAAGGAAGACCCATCGCTTTTCAAAGTCGTCCAAACAAAAGAAAGTATTTACAGAAACCTATTTATGAGAAGGAAATGTTGGCAGTACTACATGCACTAAAAACATGGCGACCTTACCTAATGGGAAGACACTTTAAGGTAAAAAAAGATCATGATAGTATTAAATACTTTTTGGAACAAAGATTATCTTTAGAAGAGCTGCAAAAATGGGTCGCAAAGATGTTGGGTTATGAATTTGAAATCATCTACAAAAAATGGAAGCTAAATGTTGTTGCAGATGCACCCTCAAGAAAAGATGAGGACGTGGAAGCATTGCTTTTTGCCATTTCTATTATCCAACCAAATTGGATAACCAATGCAAGGGAGTGGAAGAATGACGAAGAAGTGTGGACACTCATTCAAAAGTTGCAGCAAGATCCTAGTACATCTGATACATTTAGCTGGAAAAATGATTCATAATGGTACAAAGATCACTTATATATTTGTAAGAATTCCCAACTAAAACAAAAGTTTCTTTTGGAATTGCACACCTCTACCTTAGGAGGACACTCAGGATTTTTAAAAACATACCAGAGGGTCAAGAAAGAATTTTTTCTTGGGATGGCCTTAAATATGATATCAAAGTTTGTGGTGGAATGTTTTGTCTGCCAACAAAATAAAGTTGAGACAATTAAGACCCTAGGTCTGCTACAACCTTCATCCATTCCAAGTCAACGTTGGGAGGAGGTTTCAATGGATTTTATCACAGGTTTACCCAAGTCCAAAAAGAGTGTCATCATGGTGGTAGTTGATAGGCTTACCAAGTATGCATAGTTTTGTGCATTATCTCATCCATTTAAAGCCAGTACCGTTGCTACTGCATTTATGGAAACAATTCAAAAGCTACCATGAAACCCAAAGATTATTGTAAGCGACAGAGATCCCATTTTCACTAGAAATTTTTGGACGAAATTATTTTCTTGTCTGGGTACTCAACTAGCTCATAGCTCATCTTATCTTCCTCAATCTGATGGGCAAACAGAGATAGTGAACAAATGTTTGGAAGGATATCTTTGTTGCTTTGTCTCTGATAAACAAACACAATGGGTCAAGTGGTTACCTCTGTCTGAATGGTGGTATAACACTTACTTCCACATTGCAGCAAAAATGACCCCATTTATGGGCACTCTATGGATATCATCCATCGTCCATCACATCATCTTTAAGAGAAAATCCCAAGGTTCAAGCAGTGGAAGATCACTTCAAGCAACAACAACAAGTGCTCCAACTCCTAAAGGATAACCTAACTTTGGCGCAGAATCGAATGAAACAACAGGAAGATCAACATCGCAACGAAAAAAGTTTTGATGTAGGCGACTGGGTATTTTTACTACTACAACCATACAAACAAATGCCCTTCAAGCAAGCTAAGAAGGATAATAAATTATCGCCAAAGTACTATGGTCCTTACAAGGTGTTGCAAAAAATTGGTACTATGGCATACAAATTGGAGCTTTCGACATCTTCCAGAGTGCACCCATTTTTCCATGTTTCATGCTTAAAGAAGATTATAGGTGACAAACTTCCAGTTCAAACAATATTGTGAGAACTTGATGAGGAAGGAAAAATCATATTGGAACCTGAAGCAGTCACAGAAACAAGAACTCGATAACTACGAAATCGATCAATTTCAGAGTATTTCATCAAGTGGAAGAACTTACCCACTGAAGATTCCACATGGGAGGATGAGAATTTTATACAAAAGAATCCAGAACTACTTAAGCGTTGAGGACAACACTTTTTTGAAGGAGAGGGGCATGTTAGGTCCCTATAATACTAGTGTGTCCCCTTATTGCTATTGTTAGTGTAGCCCCTTTATTGTTATTGTTGTGCCCATGTAGTTCCCAAAGTGTTATCATTGTGCCCCATAGAAGCCCACTATTGTTACTGTTGTGCCCTTACATTATTATTTTTATGTAGGCACTGATCATATTGGGATCCCTTAGACTCCTATATATAGAAAGTAGGTTTTAATCATTTAAATCATCCAAGAATTGTTCATTTATGTAATGTAAAGGAGGTTGACCCCTCGAAGAGGCTGATTTCTAAGTCGTTGATCTATCTTTTCTTCTATTTTGTGAGTTGGTTGCATAACAATTAACCACTTCGTAGAGGTCTTTAGGGATGTTATCCTTTAAGAAGTGTCCTTCATAGCATGGGCATTGAAGAAAGTTTTTTTTGGTTGGTCCTTGCTTTAAGCCAATGAAGCCAAGAGCAAGTTTCGGCACAACAAGCTTGTTGAGTCTCTTCCATCTTCAAGAAGTTTTGAATTTTAGCAACCTTGCCTACATAGCCTCGTCACATGATTATTAACTAATTTGAATAGATATCATAAAAAATGCATAAAATAGCAATGCATTACTACATGTACACATCTCAATCCTTGTAAGATTAAGCAAGTGGTGCATCCTCCCAAGAATGGTAAGAATTTGGACCAAGGCTCCAATGAACTCAACTCAATCAACTGAACTATGTCAATGAGTCAAACGTATAATATGATACTCCATCTCATGGTTCCTTCCCCTAGAGTCATCCAAAACAAATGATAAAATGGCCCTAAAGGATTGCATCCTCCTAGATCATGTCAACATGTGAGAGAGCAATGAAGAGGTTAAAGAGGGTGCTCCTCAATCCAAGTGTCTATAACCTCCTCTAGTATGGCATGTGCGATCTCCAATGTGATGACAAAGCAATCCATCAATCAAATAATATAATAGTCCTACCACCGTATCTAGGAGAAGACGGTGATGAAACAAATGCTTTACAAGAGTCATAGCATCTAATGCTCTGAATTTCATATCTCCATTTGATGGAGTAGTTCATAACTTCATTCAGTTTGATTTTAAGTAACTTTCAGTGCTTGCTTCTGTTGAATTTTGTAGCCATGGTTGGTCTACATAATGTACAATTTGTACTTGTAATGATAAAATATAAGTCATATTTGTGATGGAAGAAAATTATTCGAAGCATGTTCTTCTTGCTTGCAAGAAAAGAAAAATATTTATTGATTTTATTCAAAAGAAAATAGTACAAGGCATGTTCTTCATGACCTTATCAAAAGCCGGAAAATGAAATTTTAGATTTAAGTTTGGACACCACAAGATGTAAGTCGGCCCTGCCCCTAGAGGCATCTATTCAACCCCTCCAGTGCATATATATATATATATAGAGCACTCGATCTCCCTCCAAGGGAGATTCACATCTCATCTCATCAAGAATATTTCTGATCTGAGCAAGCAAAGGAGACATGATAAAAATGAAGGCCAGGAACAAGGAGAATAATATCCCACTCGAACTTGTGAAGAGACACCTGTTGCAGGTCCGAAGATTCCTGAGGTCAAGGTCCGAAACTTCTATGGAATAGTCGGAGTTTTCTGTGGAGAGAAGCGGGTTAAATTTCAGCCTCTATCACATACCTAGTTCGAGCCGTTGAAGAGTATGTTGAAGACATCTTTGTAACATTTTGACTTGGAATCTGGTGGTTGTCTTGAGGTGACATCTTGCTGGTTAGTTTGACCACGAGCTTGACTTTGATGTATCTCTTGTTGAACTGAATATTTCTCTAAGAAGAAGGTTACCGGGTTTTTCCCCCATGTGGGTTTTCACAGGGTAAATTCTTGTGTTCTCTATTTGGCTCTCTTCATGATCCTACTGTAATAAATGAAATACTGTTGATGTCTTCTGTGTAATTGTTTATGAAATACTGTTGATGAATTTATGAATAAGAAAGTGAAAAAGGGATAAATCATTGGAAGTAATTATCTGTATAGAAGACACTCTGAAAAATCAACGGCTTCTGCCCTTCATATTATCAAATATCAACCAATGTCTGAGAAATCGGCAATTTTATGATTTCCACAGCCGCTGGTTTATTCTGATTTATTTCCCCTGCTTGCAATTTTTTTTATTGAGTCATCCCAAAATTTTCCCAAGTTTTTCCAATTTTCTGATTTGTGGATCCCTGCCAAATTATTCCCTAGCTTGACTATTTCAAAATTCAACATTGCTTATTATTCACATGGATTTTGTAAATTTCCCGATCTTTTGCATCATCATTAGAGATTTCCAGAGTTCATTTTCAGTCATAATATGTGAGCTGCTTTTTAAAAATTGCTACGCAAGATCAATTTGTTTTGTGTTGTTTGGATAAATTTTGGAGTAATATTTCAGCTTGCAAATCTCTCCATTCAGTGAGGTACTTGTAAACTATGTCACACGGTTCGGGTTCGAATTCGAGTTCGGCAACGATTAAGTTCGATTCGAATTCGAATTTTCCGATGAGGTTCGTAATGAGGTTCGACATTAGGTTCGACTATATATATTTTTCAATATATATATATATATGTATGTATGTGGCATAAAATAAAATAAATCAAAATAAATTAATAAATTATAAAACTATGAGTATGAAGTTTGATTAGTAAAAACACATGAATAACTTAATAACGAATTTTGATTAGTAAAAACTATGAATAACAAATTTTTATTAGTAAAATGGACTTTGTTAAATATAGAAATGATAATTTAAGTTAAAAAAGTCATAAAATTTATTAAAATCGAACTTCATGGAAAAAAAATCATAAAATTCGCCTTTAGGTTCGATTAGGTTCGACATTAGGTTCGATTAGGTTCGGCATTAGGTTCGACATCAGGTTCGGCATCAAGTTCGGCATCAGGTTCGGCATTATGTTCGACATTTAGGTTCGGCGAACCTGATCGAATTCGAAATTTTTTTTTAGGTTCGCCGAATTTTGAACCTCAAGCTTTAGGTTCGGCGAACCCTGTGACATAGCTTGTAAATATCTAATAGTTGTTATTTTACTTTTCTATGGTTGTATAAGGGGAGCAATTTTGTGACTATATTTGAAGCTTTCTGTTAGAACGAACAGTCCGTTTTATGATTGAATATTATTTTATGATTGAAATTTGTTGTACCAGAATATAGTACAGACGTCCTGCCAAGACTTTTCAAGATCAAGTACGACAGTGGGCTGTTGGAGGAACTTTTATGTCTTGATATAGCTGAAGAGTATGTCGTCTTTAAGCATGAACATTATTTTATTTCTGCATATCATGTGGTTGTCATTGATTCCTTGTTTTCTTTAGATTTTTTTCCAAGTTTTCTAATATGCCTTTCTATAATTTGCACTGAATTATATATTAAATCAGAAGGGATTAATATTCTTTGTAATTTCTGATGATAGCAGGAGCTACATGGTTCCACCAGGAAAATGGGTATTAGAGTTTCCACGTGCAGTTCACGAGTCTATATTTCCAGAGCTGAGGGTAGGAATCTATTGAATTAATTAGGTGTTTCTGTTAGTTTCAAGTGTTGTTGCTTATTATGAATTGTGACTTCTTGTTTATCGAGTATGGTTTCTAAAGTCAGAAAGATGCACAATAATGAGTTCGAGCACAGTTGAAAAGTTTTAAAATTTTCATTCTGAATCTTCAGTTGTTTTTGATACAAACTTGTGGTGTTCCCCTCTTTAAGAAGCCTAGGACTACGGTGGCAATATAAGCTCCTATCTTTGAGATCAGATGTAAAACCTTAAACTATTAGCCAAGAGATTACTGAATCTTAATGGAAACCTTGATAGATGGGTTGAGCTAGAAAATAATAAGTTAGTGTAAAGAAAGATCCAACTGCCATAATTTCAATGTTTGCCACCACAGGTATTTTCATGGCTCACACTTGAGATATGATACTGTTTTGTTCGACTTTCTGTGGAGCAGTCAAACATATATAGAGAATAATGAATTCGTTTTCTTTGGTATGAAAATTTTAAATCCCCTCAGCGTGCTCTCGCAATCGAGAGTTGGTTCACTGGTTCAAGGGACGTTGTGTTGCTTTTGATAGTCATAAAGGATTATTGTTTTTAACAATATCTAATCATTATTTCATGGATGGATTCTGTTTTAAAGTAAAATGGTCTTATGCTTAGTTAACACCCATATTATTCAAAACATGTCTTTTCGAATTTTCTGTTGAATATGGTCCTTTGTCTTCATTTGTATTACATGTTTAGGCTTCATATTTGTCTTGTATTTGTCCTCATTTCTATTTGTATATCATGATTAGCTTTCATCTTTTTCTTCCATTTCCTTTCAAAGCTAAGAGCTGGTTTCACTATTTTAAGTGTTTTATGATGCTCATGGGACTTCCACCTTCACATATTTTGGCAACATGACTTCTTTGAGGTACCTATGGATATGTATTTAAGCGTTTTCATCATGGCCATCAATCTCAGATGATAGAAATGGACCTGCTTGGTGCAACCCTATTTCAAACTATAGATTTGTCCATCCATTCACAATATCTTTTTTCCTTCAAAAATATAAATAAACAACAACAACAACAATAATAAAACATAACACAAATTTTCATTTTCGTGACTAGTCAATGGATTAAGTACACAATCTCAAGGTTTGTTGTATCAATCATTTCATCTATTCTTTTACTAATTTCAATGATATTTCATCTTACTTGCATATCTATTATCATGTATGCTTTTCAGCTTGGGCAGATATTTGGTTTTATTGGGTGGATATTGTGCGGATGCTCCCAGCCAACTTTTGGTAAATTTTTGGTTACCCTTTAACAAAAACAACTGGGATTTGGGTCCCCACATTGTTCAGAGCTTCTTTGATTTGGGTTTACGCAACAGCCCGGCATCTGTTCCTTTTCAATCGTTCCACTGTGCAAACATTTAAAAAAAGAAAAAAAGAAAAAAAAGAAAGAAAAAAAAAAAGAAAGAAAGAAATAAAATACGGTAGCAACACCAATTGTTTAGAAAGAATATTGTGTGGGGTAAATTGTTGTAAGGATGAGCCTCAGGGAATTGGAAGGGAATCTCTTCAAATATAATCAACATTGCAGACAAAAGACACAAACAGAGCTGTTCCAGCTGCTTAAGCTCTGTCACAGAAAAAAAAACGACTGAAGTGTCAGGGAGTAGGCAAATTTGTGGATGTTTTCTGCAAGTGGTGAGAAGAAGCTGATTGATCATGTTTGTTTTCTGAAGCTATCAAAATTGTGGCACACTACTAAGAGAAACGTATTGTTAAGGTATTGAATTTCTGAAACCAAGATATTGGAGAATAAGGGAAATATTAAATCACAACAGGTCCAATATGGTCTCCATCATCGATGCATGATATTGGGCCTCAATTAATAGCGATGTCTGCAAGAAATGTTTAAAATTGGCAGCTCAAAGATGAATTTCCTTAAATGAAAATTAATTTCTGACAAATTTGGAGTGATTTTCTAAAAATAGAAAGTCATGCCTGGCATCTCAAGTATGCCTTTCCAAAATAGTAAATCACCTTGTATCAATTGGTAATAAAGTATGGTTGATGGAAAATCACTTAACTTATCATTAATCAATCTCGACTATTTCATCAATATTCTTAATATTATTATTATTATCCTTTATGGTATTATGATATTATTATTGAAAAGAATTACAGGTCACCTTACCTTCATCACCTCAATCACTTACACCTCTCTCCTTGATGTTTGACATAGCACTATGTAACTCTCTCTCTCTCTCTTAATGGTACGTTACACTCTTTCTTACACGCTCATTAAAGACATGGCATATTCCTCTTACACTCATTAAAGGCATGTCATAAAAAAAATCCTCTTATGCTCTCTTTAATACATATATTACATTCTTCTTAATGGCATAAGTTACTAAGGCATGCGTACCTATCCTTAATGGCATAAGTTACTAAGGTACACATTTCTCTTCTTAATGGCATGAGTTACACTCCCCTAAATGGCATATGTTACTCTTCCTCAAGGCATGCATGTTGCTCCTTTATGACAAGAATTCGTTGCTCCCCCTATCTATGTTTCTCATATCATCTCTTCTCCTCACCTACTTGTGCATTGTGAAAGAAGAATTCGAACTTGAGAAAGAGTTGAAGAGACTTGAAGAAGATTGAGAGAGAGACTTGGAGAGTAAGAGCAGAACTTGGTGAGCCAAGGTTGATTCAATGTTTGCATCTGCTGTTGTTACTAGTGATCTTCATGCTACAACTTGTTTAGATTTGGGTGAACTTACTCATTCTCTTGATCTCTCATTGTATTCTGTATCTCTGCTGAACAATTGATACCTAATAGAAGAAGAATCTGATTGGGTTTTCCCCTTGTGGGTTTTGCCCTGGTCATTGGAGCTAAATTCTGCTGTCTTCAATTGTGCATTTGGTATATGTTCTATTTATAATTGCTTAACTAATATTGCAGCAGAAAGAACTTTTGGAATCAGTGATTGTTACAACAAAAACCATCAAAATTTCAACAAGAATTAATAGTGCCATGATAGGAGAAGAGTAGTCTCCAATTTCTTGTATTGCTAGATTTGAATCTCTTTGTAATAGTAAGTTTAAGCCGCCACTAGGGAAAGCAGGCACATGTCCCGGTCTATAAAATTGGGTTGCCAATATGTCTATTATCTGATCAATATGTTGAGATTTAGGAAAAGATATGAGAGAACATAAAAAATCGTGGAAGGCTAACCTTGGATACACTTGATCGTGGTGCCCTTATGCCAGTGAAACTCTCCAAGTTATCCATTAGCAGGGTAATGCATAAAGCATATATATAAAATTGAGATAATTGAAGGAAAATAAGTATGGGTCCCTAATGATTGGTGGAGTGTCCAGTCGAAACGTTGGACATTTTGAAAAATCTACGTAGTTACTACCATAAAATTTTGTCAACAAGATAAATATGTATAAGTTACAATATATTAAAAAAGAGGCAAACTCTCAAGGCAAATTGTAACACATTGAAAAGAAATATATATATAGGTTAGGCCCAATGTAAACAAATCCAGGTACATAAGCATATTGAACGAGTTATATTTTACTTTTCGACTTGACACACATAAATTTATTTAGTGGGTCCCTGCCCTTTGTGTGACCATAAATGTATTTAGTGGGACCATCATCAGTATGACCACCACCACCACCCAGAGGATGACCGTTTGTACCAACGAGGGCAGTCATTGCTTCACTTCGGGGTGTGCCAAGTATCTGACACTCAGGATCAAAGGGACCATACAGGGGCAACATGTGTCAGTTTTGGTTGACAGTGGGGTCACCCACAATTTCATTGATGCTCATATGGTGGAGCGTAGGGGCATCCAGACAACAACATTTGAGGGCTTCTCAGTTTTGGTGCCAGGAGACTAGACCATGTAGTGTACGAAGTATGTTCCCGGGATGACCTTGAAGATGGGGAACTACTCACTCACTTATCATTTCGTTTTGGTTAATGTCCCAGACACCAATGTGGTGTTGGAACTTGGGTGTCCAGTGGCTGTACGCATTGGGGGAAGGTCAACACTGATTGGAAGAAGCTAGAGATGGAGTTCAAGGGGCCAGATGGGAAGGCTGTATCACTGAGGGGAATGCCCTCTTATCCCCCTCAGATGCTTTCAGCCAATAGGATGGACACCGATCTATGACATGGAGATGTGGAGTGGGCAGTTGAGTTGAGGATTTTTGAGTCAGGGGCACGGGCACAGGCTATGCATCCAAATATATTAGCTTTGTTGGAGAAGCACGAGGGGGCTTTTGGGGATGTCCCACTAGGTAGACCACCAGACTGTGGATTTGAGCACACCATTGAGTTGGAGGATGGGGTGAACACAGTCATTACCACCCCTTATAGGCACCCAAAGGCCTATAAGGATGAGATAGAGGAGGCCATTTAGTAGTTATTGAGGTTGGGGCACATTAGGCCTAGCTCGAGTCCATTTGCTTCTTCCGTGGTGTTGATGAAAAAGAAAGATGGGATGCTACGCATGTGTATAGATTAATGGGCTCTCAATAAGAAGACCTTGAAGAACAAATATCCCATTCCACGCATTGACGAGCTGATGGATGAACTTATGGGAGCTAAGTACTTCTCTAAGATAGATTTGCGTTCAGGATATCACCAGATCCGCTTCCATTATGGGCATTTTGAGTTCTTGGTGATGCCCTTTGGGCTAACCAATGCTCCTGCTACATTCCAATCGTGTATGACTATGAACCACGTGTTTCGTGGGTAGTCGAGACACTTTGTCCTAGTGTTCTTTGATGACATAGTCATTTACAACGGGACTTGGAGCTCCTTCAACATTTGGAGGTGGTGCTTTGCATACTTGAGGAGAAACAACTGTATGCAAAGATGTCCAAATGTCAGTTTGGACTAACGAAGATGTTGTACTTGGGCCATGTGATTGCGGAAGATGGAGTAAAGGTACATCAGGAGAAGATTCGAGCTATTCTGGATTGGCCCACACCCAAGAACGTGACGGAGTTGAGGGGGTTCCTAGGCATATGTACATACCACATGAGGTTTGTGATAGGATTCTCACAGCTTGTAGCACCCCTTACAGATTTGACGAAGAGGGGAGCTTTTGAGTGGACGTAGGTAGCAGAAGAGGCTTTTAAGCGCCTCAAGAGGGTCATGAGTAGCTGCTCGGTTTTAGCTTTGTCGGATTTCACGCGACCATTTGTGCTGGAGTGTGATGCCTCTGGGGAAGGGGTTGGGGCTGTTTTGACGTGGGGGGCCATCCTATTGCATTTCAAAGCAGGAAGCTGCTACCTCATGAGTGGTTGTACTTAGTGTATGACAAGGAGATGTTGGAGGTGATGCATGCACTGGCCAAATTCAGACAATATTTGGTGGGCAGTCGGTTCAAAGTGAAGACTGATCACAACAGTCCTCGATTCTTTCTAGAGAAGCAGTCACTAGAGGAGAGGCAACAAAAATGGGTGAGGAAGCGTCAAGCTTACGACTTTGAGATCGAGTATGTGAAGGGCAAACAGAATGTGGTGGTAGATGCCCTCTCTAGGAGACCAACAATGCTATCCTTGATGGATGTTACACAGGATTAGAAGGCTCAACTATTGGTTGAGTACTCTAAGGACGGGCATGCTTGTGGTATTTTGGATGGAACACATAGGCATGATCGATTGCAGGTGATGGGTGATGTGATCTACTACAAGGACTGGATCTATTTGGTGCCAGGATCTCAGCTGAAGGAGAGGATCATGCAGACAATCCATGATTCTCCATTGGCAGGGCACCTTAGCTTCCTCAAGACATACCATGCTGTTAGGGAGAGATTCTCTTGGCGGGGGCTCAAGGGAGATTTTTTGAGGTACATGAGGGAGTGCGTTGATTTCCAGATCGGTTTGCTACAACCGCTTCCCATTCCAAAGAGGAAGTGGAGAGCGTATCTATGGACTTCATCATCGGGCTTCCAACTGCGGGGCGGGATTGTTTCTATTTAGTGGTCGGCAGGTTGACCAAGTTTGCCCACTTCTTCGCTATTTCAGCTAGATCTTCAGCCTCTCAGGGGACTGAATTGTTCTTTTCGAGAGGTCTTCCGGTTGCATGGTCTTCCCAAGACCATTGTGAATGACAAGGACAACAAATTTATGGGCTTTTTGGCAAGAGTTGTTCTGGTTGGTGGGGACAGAGCTTACACCCAATACTAGCTATCACCCCCAAACTGATGGGCAGACCGAGATCGTAAACAAATGGCTGGAAAGGTACCTACGCAACTACATGACTGGACAACAGAGAGTGTGGGTCAAGTGGTTGCATCTCGGGAAGTTTTGCTACATCACAACCTATCATATCTCTATGGGTATGATGCTCTTACTTTTTCTAACATGGTATTTGGAGATAGTAGGGCCCCAAGGGCAAAGGATTGGGTCCAAGAGATCCAGGAGATTCTTCGAGCTCTCAAGAACAACTTGCAGGTGGCCCAAAATCAACAAAAGATATATGCTAATAAGCACAGGGTGCAGAGACAATTTGAGGTGGGAGATATATGGTCTACTTACTCTTGCAGCCGTATAGACAATCTTCACTGAAACAGAAGGGCGCAAAAAAACTTCGGCCAAGACTCTATGGAGCTTACCGGTTGGTCAGGAGGGTAGGTGAGGTGGCCTACGAGTTGGAGCTGCCTTAAGAGAGCCAGATACACAATGTATTTTATGTCTCATGCCTGAAAAAGGCATTGGGACAATAGGTCGTAGCAGCAACCGAGTTGCCTCCATGGATGATGAGGGGCATTTGATTTTGACACCTGAGCTCATATTGGAGACCCGGGAGAGGAGGTTGAGAAACAGGGTGGTTCGGGAGCATTTGGTCAAGTGGAAGGATTTATCGGAGGAGGATGCCAAGTGGGAGAATCAACAAAATTTGCAGCATCCAGTTTTACAGTTGCTTGGGGTCAAGCAACATCTGGAAGGGAAGGACTGTAATGTTACTTCTAAAATATTTTCTAAGGTTTGAGGAATAAATTTTGCAATTTTGCTTAATAATAGCCCAAGGCAGTTTTGGTGAAGGGAACTTAGGACAAAGGAAATTATTTGCATGTTAGTGGAATGTGGGGGCCACTCACCCACATGAAATACACACTTGCGGAAAGAGGGAATTCAAATTCCCTAAGGGAAATCGAATTCTAGAAGGGCCCAAACGGAATTCATGGTCATCAACTATAAATAGTAGGAATGTTTCCTCTTCATTTCTGAGAGTGTGGAGAGTATTTATAATAGAGAGAACCATCCTACACGCAGTCCTCACTTCTTATTCTCAGAGACCACGTAGTCATTCGAGTGAGGCACTTTGGGGTAGCATCATCCAGAGGAGTTAGGAGCTGGGGTGTTGGGTAATTGGTAGGAAGGTCATTTGGGGAAGATTGCTTGAGTTTTGGGAGCAAAGGTTGATAGTTTCAGCTACAGTGACAAATTTTTGGTTTGGTGGAGTGCCAAGCTGTGAAGGGTCAATTTCGTAAGGTTGGAACCAAGGGAAATCCTTTTTGGGTATTCTGGGTTTGGGGCAGGGAGCTTACCCTCAATTTTACAGAATTTTCTGGGCAGTCTAGATGGGGCAAATCAGTGGGCAAAGTCTGGCAGTAGTGCAGAATTGGAGGTGCAGCCCAGTTTTCTGTGGAGCTGATCTATTGTAGCTGTTGGACACTTTTCTATACATCACCTGGTCCTTGTAGCTTGCCTTGTGCAAGCCCAAGTGAAATTTCTCCAACTCATTTGTACTCCAGTGCTGTTTATTAATAAAATTGGGCCAGTTTGGTGTTTTGGCAGAATTTATGGTTTGTGTGTAATTTCTGAAAACTTTCTGTGTTGTTACATTTGCATGTTTTTGTTTATCATTGTAAATTTCCAGTAGGAATATTACATCCCCAGCTTAATTTTCTTCCATAGTCTTTATCACTTTATCTTTATTCACTTTCATGGCCATCAAGCAATTTTGCATAGAGTTCATTTCTTTGACATGATTTTCCTTTATGGCGATCAAATGATTTTGCATGGTAGTCATCATTGTTTCCATTTCCTTAACATGTTTTTCTTCTATAGCTAACAACTTGTTCTAAAGAGATATCTGACCAGTTCCCATGTCCTGTATCATTGTGTTATGATTTACTTGAATAACACTCATTTCCTTCTCATAATTTGCTTCGATGGTGATCAAATGATTCTGCATGGTGGCTATATGATTAGAGTGACTGCTTCCGTGATCTTCATTTCCTTGGCATGATCAACTATTAATTTTGCTTGATTTAGTTTCATGTTCTTGATGAGTTGAGCCTGGTTAACCTCCATACTGTTAATTACATTTTCTTGATTCAGTTGCATGTCTTTAACCATTTGAGTTAACTCCTTGATAAGATCGTTTTCGACTTCTTTAGTTTCGGTTCGACCTTTTCTTTATCTCCATATTTATCTTCAATGGCTTCAATGGTTGATTGTAAAGACTTGAATCTATTAGCAGGTAAATCTCCTGTGAACCATTCCAGAGCATCCCTGCCGAAGGTGAAAATGAAGAGCCTCATCTTCACGTCTTCATAGTTAGTAGATTGGGTTCCAAGTTGCTCACACAAAGGTTAAAATTCCTGAGGTGAGTCTCGACACTAGGGGATTTGTTACCTTGAAAAAGAGGCAACACATTGATGGCGTCAATGGCTTCATCCGAAATCTCATGCGTGTTAGATGATCCAAATATGTTAATAGAAACTTAGGATAAAATATTTATTAAATTAGATATTTAATAAATATTAGAGAATAAAAATATTTATTAAATTGAAATATTTAATAAATATTTGAGATATTTAAAAATAGAATTTTGTTATTAAAAATAGGACTCTAGAATAGAATCGTTTCCTAGGCTCTAAGTTAGGAATAAAGTTAGTAGAATAGTTAGAAGGTCATTTATTGTAAATGGACACTTGTTGGTTTCCCAAGTGATCCATAACAAGATTAAGTTAGGACATTTTTCTTATAAATAGGTTAGTCTCCTATTTCCAAGTTAGTAGAAGTTTACGTTTGTAAACTCTGCAACTTTTTATGTAATTCCTTTTTTTCATAATCAATAAAAGTACGTGTTTGAGGACACTTCTGCATTAATGTGGTAGCAGCCCATGCATCTGAGGAATTCTCAATGTGTATGTACATTTCATTGCTAACTGAAGCTTTTATGAGAGATAATGCCTTGGCATCTTTTATTTCCCATTTTACAAGTGAAGCTGGATCTGTTGGTTTATTTGGCTTAATGTTGCCATCACAAATGTCATGCCACAATTCATTAAAAATAAGAGTGCTTTCAATTAGACGTTTCTATGTCTTATAAGATTTCACTCCTTCTAGCTTATCAGATTCAGAGAACAGATTAATTAACTTTGACATTGTAGTGTTGAAGCAGGGCACCAAAAGAATCAAGCACAAAAAATGAGCAACTCGTCACACGAAACACGCCACGCAAAAACGACACACGCCACGCAAAAAAACGATCTATCGGGGCTTGGCCTTGACCCTCGTATAGTCGTTAAAAAAAGGAGAAAAATGACTGAGCTTTGCACTTGGCTCTAGTCAATTTCTCTTTCAGTGTTTACAATGAAATCTTTGCAAAATTTGACAATGCCATTACAAATTGCTTCCTAAAAAAAAATTCTACCCCCCCTCAAAGTAAAAAAGTACTTTGAGTTACAATATCACTCCTTGTTTCTCCCAAAAAAAAATACAATTTTCTTCCTTATAACTCCAATTACAAAATATTACAATGCTCTAAAGTAAAAAAAAATTCTACTTATTCTTCCAAATTCAACAATTTATGCTTGACTCATGGCGAGGCATATACACAAATCTGCCACTCCCTCATTTTCAAAAACAAAGAATGTCACTACAATCCCAACTTCAAATTACAAGCAATAAATTTTTTTCCTTATCTCTCCAAATAACAATAAAAATTACCACTATTCCTTATCTCTCCAAAAGAGTCCTCCTCACTTAAAAAATTATATTTGCACACAAGCTTATATTTGGCAAGAACACAAGCTTATGTTTGGTAAGAGGCGAGACAGTTGCCATGGCTGGACTCGTTCTGTTTGCAATGCTCAGATGCTTACCAATAAGATTTATTTCTATGCAGATTCGATCCAAAACCTGTCAATTTTAATGATTTAAAAAAACAGCCGTGAAGATGGTCACGGAATACTTGTCGATCTTACCGTCAAGTATATGTAACTTGCATATCGATGGTCACGAAATACTTGTCGATCTTACCGTTGTCTCATCCGACCTGGCAGAGGAAGCGTGTATTTCCTTCAAAATTCTGGAATGCGTGCTTTCCATCTCCCTTTTCAACGATTCAAGACGACTCGAAAGCAAGTCTCTTTATTAATGCAGAAGTGTTTTGCATCTATGTTTGCAGAGGACAGAAGCGTTTTGCACTAGCGTTTGCAGAAGCGTTTTGCATCTGTGTTTGCAGACGGCACCTCAATCTTGCAAACGACAATAATTCTATACTCGCACAACTCAGCTGCGGTGTCTACGATTTTCAAAACTTACAGAAGTCAACTCAGATTTGGTGTTCTATTCCAGATTTTACACAACCAATGAATGTTTCACCACTGTGCAGATGAGATTCCGCACTTTGCAGATGAAGAAAAACTTTAAATTGGCCCTATTCTATCTTATTTCGTGCTCTTCGAGTAGTCGACAGTTTGCACATATCACCATATAAATAAAAATAAAAACAACTTCAGACCTGAATTAAAGCTCAATTTCTTCTTTTACAGAAGTGCAGAAACATTAATACATGGATTCGATTCAACGTTTGAAATGAGCGCATATTCAGATTAAAAAATCTAGAAATAAATCACAATTAAATTTCTTTTCTCAAATTTTTTTTTAATAGACTGCATACCAATCTTTTTCTCAAAAGATCTGCAGAGCTGAAAACTCCACCTTCACCTCATCTGCATTATTGATGGCTCTGATACCACATTAATGCAGATGTGTCCTCAGACACGTACTTTTATTGATTATGAAAAAAGGAATTACATAAAAAGTTGCGGAGTTTACTAACGTAAACTTTACTAACTTGGAAATAGGAGACTAACCTATTTATAAGAAAAATGTCCTAACTTTATTTATTGTAAATGGACACTTGTTGGTTTCCCAAGTGATCCATAACAAAATTAAGTCAGGACATTTTTCTTATAAATAGGTTAGTCTCCTATTTCCAAGTTAGTAGAAGTTTACGTTTGTAAACTCTAACTTTTTATGTAATTCCTTTTTTTCATAATCAATAAAAGTATGTGTCTGAGGACACTTCTGCATTAATGTGGAAAACCATCAATGCTAGTGAAATTGCAAGGGGTGAACAGGTTTAAAACATCCATGATGTCTTGATTAAAGGGAAAAGGAGGGGCCAAAAGGATGCTAGAGAGAGATCCTTGCTCAAGAAAATGAATAGATCCACAAGAAGGGAGATTCTAGCATAAATTCTTGTAAGAAATGAAAAAAGTGGAGCTCCAAGATCCCAAAGGCAAAAAACCAAAAAAATGAGTCAGGGAGAAACAAATAGATATTAGGGAAGGTTTCTTGTCTGAGAAATAATGGATGAATAAGTGGAGTCGCCACCCAAACCAGAAACCAACCGAAATGTCCAAGTGCTAAAGATGCAAATAGAGAAGATGAAAAGATTAGTGAGATATCAAAGCGCCAGAAAATGTGGTGCTTGGCGGATAAGAAATGATGAAATTATATATACAAAAAAGAATTTTAAAATGCAATGAGTTCGCGAAATTATTTGCATAATAGAAAATACAAGGTGAAAGGTTAGTATATATAGACACAAGTTAGAGAAACTATTTTCAAGTTTTGAAGATGAGATAAAAACTTTACAAGGGAAAATTAAAAGTTAAATCTAATTAAAAAAAAAAAATACAAAATAAAAACTTAATTCAAATATAAATATATACAATTTTGAAATCTAAAAATTATTTACAAAATAAATCTAAAGAATATTTACAAGTATGCTAAAAACCCCAAAATATAAAATTTAAAACAAAATCCATAAAACTTCAAAACATAAAATTTAAAACGAAATTGTTTCAGATCTACAAAATTAAATTACAGATCTACCAGATCTTAGGAGTATGAGTCCAACTCCGCTCCCAGATCTGAAGATATTAGCTCTTCCTAGCCAGATCTATCTATTGAGCACAAATTATAAAGGATGATTAATTTAAAAAAATGAGGTACTAGCCCCAAAGATCCTGAAAGTGCAAAAACGTAAGATAAAGTCTAGGAATTTAGTCAGCTGGGTCCAGACAAGGACTTCCCCAAATGCCCAAATTTTTAAATACAAATGATTTCTGCACACTTAAGATTAAACTGTCAAATTAATAGAGATGTAAAATAACAATGTAATCTTCAAGAATTAGAAATACCTGCTAATTCTATTAAATTATAATGCTATTTTAAACCCAATAACCTATGCAAGATACTTGTGAAATAGATTATTCCACGAAAACTATTAACCAACAACTTATAAAAATAATATTCAGCAGAACATTAAAAACAATATTACCATAAGATGCAGGATAGGAACACGACCATCAATGAAAAACCCAGAGACTTTGCATTATTATTATTCCCAAAAAGATTACAAGAGAGCTTCAAGAGCAAGTACACGACTCAAAGATCCCTGTCAAAGTAATTTATAGATAAATTCTCCAAATGGCTAGTTGGCTTGATGCCCGTCAAAGTAATCTTGACCGTTCGTAAAGATTGAATTATCTTTTAATCATCATTGTCGAAATTATTTATTTTTTGAGGAAAATTCGATTTTTTCATTTAATTCATTTTTAATTAACTCAAAATTAATTATTTTGAGTTAATTTCCTCAAAAAATTGACTTTTACTTAACCATCAAGGCTTAAGGGTCCAAAATTTCTTGAAATTTTCAATATTCCCTTGGTGGAGGACCTCCAAAAATTAATTCTTCTAAAACCCACGAATTTTTAATTTGGAGAATTTATTGTTTCTAAGACTTGACTTAGATTCTAATTAATTAAATTTTTGGCTTAAGATCTTTAGTTTATGTTTTTACAGAAAATTTGATTAATTGACACATGATGGGATTAATAATTTTTTTGGACCCTCTAATATTTTAACACCATGGCTAAAATATTATTTACATAAGATAAATACTAAATACATTTAACCCATGAAGGGGGAACACCCGTTCGTTATAGACCCTCAAATATATACCCAATTCCGCGACTCAATATGATTTAGTAGACCAAGTAATTTGTAATAAAATAATCTAGTCAATTAGCTAAAATTATTCCCAAATCACTTTATAAAGACTCGATAAAAAACATTAGGACTCACCTAAGATCTTGACGACAAAATCCACCCTAGTTTTGGGGTGAGGGTGGAGGGAAAATCTCTGTCGATCATTTGTGTTTAGAAACACAGATGAATCAGTGAGATGAAAAACCTCCTAGGATAGAAATTGTCACTAAAATAATAGGCTTACCTAGGTTGTTACATACATAATGGGCTTACTTAGATCATTTACATTATAAACATGCATAATGGGTTTACAACTTTAACAAATTGAAGACTGACGACGAATCCTAGATGATCTGATTGATGAAATCCCTTTGCAAAAAAATGGGTGTACTACTATAGGGTAGTTGACATTGGTTCAAAGAAAGCTTAGCAATGTCTTTTGCGGTGATACTCTTCTTGCAAGTCGCCAGAATGACCATCTTAGAGAATCTGTCAACGACCACGAAAACAGTCGTTGCCATGCTTAATAGAAGGAAGACCCGACATGTAATCTATGGAGATGGATTCCCAAGGTCGACTAGGAGTAGGAAAAGGAGTATATAGGCCTTGCTTCTTGATGGTCGGTTTGGCAATGGCGTAGGCAGTGCAAGATCTAATGTACTTCCCAACATCCTGTCGAAGGTTCAACTAATAAAAATACTTCCGCAGTACTGCCATTGTTTTCTGTACCTTGAAATGTCTAGCGACTTGACTGTAGTGCGCCTCCTAAATCATCTTTGCACGCTTGCTTCAAGGAACACAAAGGTGTCCTAGGTGGCATAACAGTGCATGCTGGAGGTGTTAATTTGGAACTTGCTTACTTTCTAGGAACTTCTGGTATGTGTTGCCGAATTTTGGATCGCTCTTGTAAAGCTCGTGCCCACAAGAGTCGAGCACAGTGGTCAACGCCATGACTGACGGTAGGCTAAGGTAGCCTGCAACACTGTTGGTGCTGCCCTTCTTGTACTTAATGTTCAAATGGAACTGTTGCAGGTATGTGGATAATTTCTAATGGCGATCATTTTGCAACTTCCCTTGTGTCTGTATGAACTGCAGGGGTCAGTGGTCTGTGTGGATGACCGTTTCCTTCCCCAGAATGTAATGCTTCCATTTTCGGCATGATTGCACAATGAAATACATCTCCTTGTCATAGGTTGGATACTTTTGGATTCTGACTGAAAATGTTTCACTGTGATATGCCACTGGATGCCCCTGTTGAGTAAATACTGCACCAATCGCATAGTTGGAGGCATTTGTCTCAATCTCAAATGGTTCCTGCAGGTCTGGTAATGTGAGCACTGGTGTAGAGTAGAGGCGATGCTTGAACTTGACAATGCCTTCTGTTGGGATTCAGACCAAAAGAACTTTGCTTTCGCGTCTCCCTTGGTGACTTGACTCAAAGGCTAAGTGGTATGAGGGAATCCCAACACAAACTTGCGGTAGAAGTTGATAAGACCCAGAAAGCTGCGGAGCTCTGTTAGAGTGGTTGGGGTTGGCTAATCCCGAATAACTTCTATCTTGGCTGGGTCCACATGCACACCTTAGACATCAATGACGTACTCCAAATATTGAGCCTTGGTCATACCAAAAGTGCATTTCTCCAAATAACTTGTGTTGTTGCAGGGTTTGGAGGACCTGTCGAATATGGTGGAGGTGCTCTTCCAAACTCTGGTTGAAAATCATGATGCCATCCATATACACCACCTCGAATGAGTTGGCGAAGGGTCGCAAGATATCGTCCATCAAACTGATGAAGGTTGTGGGGGCATTCATCAATCTGAAAGGCTTGCCCAACTATTCGAAAAGGCCCTCCTTGGATTTGAAGGCAGTGTTCCACACATCAGAGGGCTCAATTGGTACTTGGTGATAACCAAACTTCAAGTCAATCTTGCTGAAATATTGGGCCCCCTTGAGCTGGTCCAAAAGGTCATCGATTCGTGGGATTGGATACCTATTCGAGACAATGATCTTGCTCAATGCCCGATAGTTAATACAGAGTCTCCAAGTGCTGTCCTTCTTCTGTACCAACACGATCGGGCTCCCATAGGGTGATGAACTTGGTCTGATGTGCCCTTTTTGCAACAACTCTTGAATCTGCCTCTTGGTTTCATCGTTCTTTAGAACAGAGCGTCGATAGATCAATCCATTGGGTAGCGGCACGTCCTCGGTCAGATTGATGGAGTGCTTGATTTGGCAATATAGAGGTACCCCTGTGGGTGAGGTGAAGATGTCCCTATACTCCACAACCTTGTTTATCTGCTGCTGCTGCGCAGAGGAGCCCTATCTGGAGGCCATGGCCACAATCTTCTTTTTGTCATGAGGGCGAATCATAAGGAAAACAAATTTCCCGGTCTGGGAAATGGTCTTACTGAACTGCTTCACAGTGATCAAAGAGATGGCGGTAGGCGGTGCTACCTTCAGTATGCCGTACAACTTAATTGCCCAAAGTAATAAAATAGTGCTAGTCCTAGACTCATACACAACATGCCGCTTCCACAAGTATGGTTGGCCTATTAATACATCACAAAATTCAAGAGCAACATCACACCCTACCTCATTTGTGAAGGGCTTGATGCTGTAGGGAAGGCGACATTGCTGGCTGACCCGAAGGTCTTGTCCTTTTTGAAGCCCCCCGATGGTGTATGACTGCAGGTATGCTGTGGTCTGTAGGCCCAACCACTTCACGACCTTTGCTGAAATGAGGTTCTTTTAGCTCCCACTGTTGACAATGAATTGCAGCGAAGAATCCTTCACCCACATCTAGGAATGGAAGAGGCGCTCCCCCTCCTCTGGATCTTCGGGCTCATCCTTTTAGATCTTGGTGGTGGCAACGGTGGCATTGGGCTCCGTGTCAATAATCTGCTTACCTATGTCATTCTCCTTGTCGGGTTCTAACTCAGAGTTGGAACATGCATCTGATTCGGCAGCCTCCAGCTCGACCACCAGTGACTGCATGGCCTGACACTCACTTGTGTTGTGAGTGGGGCTCCTATGGAACTCATACCACTTTCTCGTGTCCTCCTTTGTCTTTGTAGTGTTGTTCTTTGCTTGCGGCTTGGGCGTGTTGTCCTGGGTCGCTCCGCCTTGGCATTGTCCCTTGTTCTGCGGTTTGGGGGCACCTTTCCCTTGCTTTGGATTCACAAATCCAAAGTCTCGCTTCTTCTCTTTAACTTTTTGCTCGATCTTTGTAGCATATTGGTATTCTGCTCCAAGTGAGGAGATGCCGAGGAACTCCATTTCCTCCTGAATGTATTTGTGCAAATGATACTTAAGCACCAAATGTTTCTCCGAATCTTTGATGATTACTGCCAATATAAGCTTAAAAATAGAATGACCATAAATGGATGTCGTGAACAACATCACCCACTTGACCTTTGCTGTTCTCATAATGGGTTTAAGTAGACCCTTAAATGAACAATGTTAAATGTCTAATGCAAGCAGAATCCATAGTAAATGTGAAGCCTTGCATTGCGAAATTATATTGGAAATTTAAGATATCATTTCATAAATTTAATTGCATAACAAAAGTATTTTTCCATATAAGACTGTAATGATCTCGAAAAATTAATTTCATAGGGGATGAAGTAGCCTATCAATCCCCGTAGGCTATAGTCATCCATAAAGGGGAAAACCCCAAAATACCTAATGAGTGGGCGAGTATTGGGGTTGTTGGGCAAAGAAACCCAAAGTTGGGGTTTTGTGTGAATTTTACTCAATCAATTAAGAAGAGGATCCTCTCTAGGAAGTCTATAAATACAAGAGGATTGAATTCATTTGGGGCATCATGGAATTGGATCATTTATCTGTGTTTTCTTGAGCTTGAGGCTCTGAGGCTCGGTGGTGAAAGATTCCACCCTAGTTGATACCATTTCTTTCCTCTTTATTTTTGTTTGTTGTTCTGACATAGGTTATTAAGGAAGACTACGTTTGATGGAAATTAACAAATTAAAATTCTGTCTTATTGCACTCTTTGTCTGAAGCAACTTAATCTGCATTTGTTATGAAACCAACTCCCAAAATAGAAGAAAAGGGAGATCAACGACTTAGAAATAAGCCACTTCGAGGGGACAACCTCCTTTACATTACATAAATGAACAATTCTTGGATGACACAAATGACAAAACCTCCTTTCTATATATATGAGTCCATGGGGTTACAATATAATCCTAGCCGACCTAACAATAATAAAGCAAGGGCACAACAATAACAATAGTGGCTTTTATGGGGCACAATATTAACAATATGGGGGCTACAGGGGTACAAGAATAACCTAGTCTCCTACATCAAAACTTCTCATGCTGCGATGTTGATCTGCCTGTTGTTTCATTTGATTTTTTGCCAAATTTAGGTTATGCTTTAAGAGTTGGAGAACTTGTTGATGCTCTATGTGATCTTCGACTGCTTGAACCTTAGAATTTTCTCTTAAAGATGATGTGATGGATGGTGGATGATATCCATAAAGTGGCATAAATGGGGTCATTTTTGCTGCAGTATGGAAGGAAGTGTTATACCACCATTTAGCTAGAGGTAACCACTTGAGCCATTGTGTTTGTTTATCAGATACAAAATAATGAAGATATCCTTCCAAACATTTGTTTGATATCTTAGTTTGCCCATTGGATTGAGGATGATAAGCTGAGCTATGAGCTAGTTGAGTACCCAAACAAGAAAATAATTCTGTCCAAAAATTTCCTGTAAAAATGGGATCTCTTGTGCTTACAATAATCTTTGTGTTTCCATGTAGCTTTTGAATTGTTTCCATAAATGCAGTAGCAACTGTACTCGCTTTAAATGAATGAGATAATGCACAAAAGTGTGCATACTTGGTAAGTCTATCAACTACCACCCTGATGACACTCTTTCCTTCGGACTTAGTTAAACCTGTGATAAAATCCATTGAGACCTCCTCCCAATGTTGACCCAGGGTCTTAATTGTCTCAACTTTATTTTCCTGGCAAACCAAACATTCTGACACAACTTTTGAATATCAGATTTGAGGCCATCCCAAAAAAATTCTTTCTTCACCCTGTGGTAAGTTTTTGAAAATCCCGAGTGTCCTCCTAAGGGAGAGGAGTGCAATTCCAAAATAATCTTTTGTTTTAGTTAGGAATTCTTACAAAGATATAAGCGATCTTTGTACCATAAGGAATCATTTTTCCAACTAAATGTATCAGATACACTGGGATCTTGCTGCAACTTTTGAACGAGTCTCCACACTTATTCGTCATTCATCCATTCATACCTTGCTTCAGTTATCCAATTTGGTTGGATAATAGAAATGGCACAAAACAATGCTTCCACCTCTTCATCCTTTCTTGAGAGTGCTTCTGCAACAACATTTAGCTTCCCTTTTTTGTAGATGATTTCAAAGTCATAACCCAACATCTTTGTGACCCATTTTTGCTTCTCTTCTGAAGATAGTCTTTGTTCCAAAAAGTATTTAAGACTGTCATGATCAATTTTTACCTTGAAGTGTTTTCCCATTAGGTAAGGTCGCCATTTCTTTAGTGCATATGGTTTGCCAACATTTCCTTCTCATAAATAGCTTTCTGTAAATACTTTCCTTTGATTGGACGACTTTCAAAAGCAACGAGTCTTCCCTCATGCATTAAAACAACACCAATTCCATTTCCTGAGGCATCACATTCCACAATAAAGGTTTTTGTGAGGTTTGGCGTAGCTAAGATCGGTGCTAGGCACATTGGCTCTTTAAGATGTTCAAAGGCCTTAGTTGCTTCAGGAGTCCATGAAAATGCATCTGTCTTCAATAATATTGTTAGAGGTGTTGCTATTTTCCCATAATTCTTAACAAACTTGCGATAATACCTTGTTAACCCGAGAAATCCTCGCAACTGCTTTATGGTTGTGAGGACTTTCCATTCCTTAATGGCTTTAATTTTGTTAGGGTCTACCTTAACACCCTCCTGAGATACAATATTACCCAGATATTCCACCTCCTGTACTCCATAGAAACATTTGGAGGTTTTTGCATATAATTATTTCTCCTCCAATAGTTTGAGCAATCTGTCAACATGTTGAACATGATCCTTCCAAGACCTGCTGTAGATTAGTATATCATCAAAAAATACTAACACAAATTTTCTAAGGGTTTGAAAATGGAATTCATCAACCCTTGAAATGTAGAAGGCGCATTGGTAAGCCCTTCATAACAATCTGACAGCCTCCTTTTTGACGCGGCTTAGGCAAGGTGAGATGGCCTCCTTGTGGGTTGCTGTTCTGGGCAAGTGGCAGCCATTAACACCTCCACGCAGGCCTGTTTTGGAGAGGCTAGGCCTGCAGCCCTCAGTTTGTGGCGGCTCCCTAACATCCCTCCAAAACAGCTGCCGTTTAGTCCTTCAAAGGACAACACATCGAGACTCCAGGAGGGCTGCCACATAACACTGCTGCAAGTCACTTCTGCTTGGTGTACATGGGCTGATTCAATCTGCTCTCTAGGTTGGCCACTTTCCTAGCTCCAAAATGCCAAGTTAGCAGTCACCTTTGTCCATCCATGTACCGCACTTCGGTATCAATCTTCACCCAACCTTCAGCTCCTCTTTGTCACTTCAAGATACCTTGTCTAGGGCTACTTTGGGTAGCCAACACACTGCCCTCCACCAGATCAATGGCACCCAATACTACACTGCAAGATCTGCTGCAATGAAAGCTCTTGATCACCGAATCACGCCTCCAAACTGACTCCCACAGGCTGCCCAACAATCTGATCCAAAACTGACACAAAAACGCGGATCCAACATACATTCAATGCTGCTGCAATACTGCTGTACTGTTGTCCCTGGTTAGGGCAAGTGCATGCGTTGCAACAGCCCTTCATAACCGAATCTAACAGCGTCATTTTTGCTGCGGCTTAGGTAAGGTGAGATGGCCTCCTTGTGGGCTGCTGTTCTGGGCAAGTGGCAGCCCTTAACACCCCCACGCTGGCCTGTTTTGCAGAGGCTAGGCCTGCAGCCTACCTCAGTTTTCTGCGGCTCCCTAACAGCCCTCCAAAACAGCCTCCTCATACCTCTGTTTGACCCTCAAACAAGGCTGCAAACATCTACAGCAGTCTCAGCCTTTCAGCTCTTCTCCTCGGCCTCCTACAGCACTTCGGTCACCTGAAACAGCCCTAGAAACAGTCTCTTGCCCACACTGTTCCTTCCTCCTTGCTGCCCACAAGTGACTCTTGTGGGGCTTTGCCCTCCAATCCCCGAACCCTAGGGCTTGGAGTACCTCCCAAGCTACTAAAAAATCAACACTTTTAACTGTTATATAGCTGAGTGAGAAGTGAATATTATCTGAATATGGTTTGGCATCAGTACAAAAAGCTGCAAAAGATTGATAAATCTTCAACCTAAAACTGTTTTGGGTGTTTACTAAAACTTACACCAATTTTTGGGTATTTTGTCTGAAGCCAAACAATCAAGAGTTTTATCTCCTCACAAGCTGAAATATTTTTGAAAAAAATCTGAAGTGAAAGTGGCACAATTGGCTTTTTCTTATATCTCGTTGTGGTGTTTTTCTGAAATAATATAAGATTCCTGATTCTCAACTTCTGGCAATTGTGTAGGTGGTGCGGTATGGAAAGTTGAGAGTCACATTCAATAGTTCTCTGAAGGTAATTATTCATATAGAATTTTTGTTTGATTGTTTAACATATAAGATTAATTGCCATGTGCTTAATTTAGCTTTCTCATCAGTCTTTATGTTCCATCTTTGTGGCTGTGTATTCCTGATAATATTGGCTGATCTTGTAGATATTATCCTGGGAATTCTGTGCTAGACTGCATGATGAAGTTCTCCCTCGGAAGAATCTTCTTCAGCAGGTATTTTTTTTTCTCATTGCTTTTTTGGCATTTCAAAAATTTGATCTTCCTAATGTAAACGTTATGCTGTTTTATTTCTTTCTGCTGTACAATTAGATCTAGTTCCCAGCTAGATGCTTAGCTCTGCTTTTACTTTCAGTATTGATCTAGGAGTTGTTTTTGCACTCCCACATTGTATTTACACTGAAATGTACCTATTAGCCCATTTGACCTACTTTTATGGTCAGTAGTTGAACACTAAAAAAATTATCTTATCTGGCTTCGTTACTCATCTGTTCTTTTTGAATTCAACATGAAAAGCAGGAAGGGAAGTACAGTAAGTTGAAATGGTTTATTATGATTTATTATTAATTCTCTCCTAAAGTTATTGGTTCTGTGACATTTATTCTGAAAACATTGAGAGGATGGGAGTTTGGCAAAATCCCAAATACAAAAATAAAAAGTTTTCTTTTAAAGAAAATGTGGAATTTTGAAACAAGTTATGTTGGATGAGGGGAAGCATTAATCCAATGCTGATTAAATATGTTGAGCATTCAGATCTATGTCCTCAGCTAGCAAGCATAGTGCATACGTTATGCAATTAGAATACTATGTCTAAATAATGTCATTTCTCGAGAGTAAATTTGAACTAGCTTAAGGTTATGTTTAGGGACATAATATGTATTATCCTTAAATTCAAGTGTTTCTGTACCTGCTTATGGATATTGGAGCTGTTGAATCTTTTCTCCAGGCGCATCAGTTATCAGACTTAGTAATGGAGGCTGAAAAGGAAGGTTCTGACAAGGATGCATCAAATTTGAAGGCATGTAACGCGTAAGTGACAGTGGAAATCTGTATATGTGTATTTATATCAAAGCACAACTACTTCTAGTTTTTATTGTATTAGCATAGCTTGCACCAAATCTTTAGCATAGTTTTTAATGCACTATTGTCAAATATGGCTAGGCCCTTTATATCTCCATAGTTCTGGACCTGTAGAAAATATAGCATGAGATCCATCATAGATCTGTATCCATGACAGAACCATCCTGGATCTGACAAGGATTTTGGATGCGTCTAGGATCCCATTTCAGTTGGATCCACCTTTAAAATAGCTGAAAAACAAAAAGTAAGAAAGGGGGATTCCATGATAAACAATTGATTTTGTAGCAAGGATATTTATTTTATTAGAGGGATATGAAAAATAAAATTTGAAAACTGTTATCCAAAAATCAATCCTGTTGATTTCAATTTATAGTAATTTTTTTGCAAGAAATAATGACTTTGTACTGTTTCTGTAACAACTTCTATTTTGATAGGTATTATAGAACAGTTTAAATTTAGGTGATACTATAACATTTTTATTTATATTTCCTCTTTGTTTCTGTTTGTTATTGATTTTGTAAGAAATCATTTTGTATTTTGACATATAAATATTACTAGTAATAGACATTTGATTTTGGATCTGCATAATCCAAGGCACCTGACACTTTTATATGGGGATTGGAGTATCCTATATGAGACATGTACACCTCCAAACTGCACACGGAGGGTTGTGTGTGTGTGTGTGTCCAGACTCCATAGGACTGTGGTCTAGCAGCAAATTGGAGTGGTTGTTACCGCAACGATCTGGGTTTAGTTGAAACCCTGGTGAGGATGCTCCCACATTGCAAACAGTGTTTTGCTTGTTGTGGCTGATTAGGGGTTTGGTCCTTGCTATTAATAAGGTCTAATCAGGGTTGCGGGGAAGCTTCAAACCCCCTTCGCTCCCGCTCCGGAAACTCGCTCCGTGCGGGAGCGTTTCGGAAACGCTAGGAAACGCGCTTCCGAAAACGCTTCCTGTCGGGAGCGTTTTTCGGGAGCGCGTTTCCGACCTGTAAAAACGCTCCCTGTTTTTTCGGGAGCGTTTCAGGAAGCGCTCGGGAGCGAACGCTCCCTGAGCGCTTCAGACGTTTAAAAAACGCTTCGGGAGCGTTTTTTAAACGTTGGAAGCGCTCAGGGAGTGTTCGCTCCCGAACGCTCCCTGGAAAAAAAAAACGCTTCCTGCCAGGCGGAAATTTTTTTAAGTGAAAAAACGAATTGTTTATAAGGGGGGAGGGGTTCATTTAGCTACTCTTTCCCTACGCGGACCCACGCATGGCCAGAAATGGGTTTTAGGGCTGATGTGGAGGTAAGGGAAGCATTGACATTTCATGGTAATGTTAAATTCTTCCTTTATTTTTCATTTTCATCCTTTTACTTAAATTTTTAACATTACCATGAAATGACTCAGGATGTTTAAGAGTGGTTTCGACCTCATTGGATTTCATATGGAGAAACTAGAATTTTAGGTTTCACTCAAAATTCAACAGACTTAATGGTTTTCAGGGTTTCATGGTTTGGGAATTTGCAATGTTTCCATTTGATTCTATCATGTGTAAGGGTATGATATTGGCATTTGATCAAGAGCATGAAGTCTTTTAAGAACCTTGATGTACCCTTCAATCAAAGGAAAACAACTGGTTAGGCATGCTAATATTTTTCTACCGCCTTTTAAGGTTGAGGAGATGAACCCTTCACTCAAACCAAAATCATTGGTTAGGCATGTTAAACTTTTTCAATTTCTATCATGTTATAAGGTTGAGCAATCCAAGTCTGAAGACTTTGAGCTAGATGATGTTTATGCATCTCTTGTTGATGATCCCATAATCCATTTCTAGTAGCGATGAATCAATGATGAGTTTCATGAGAGACCATGTTGCTCAGTGATTTGTAGTTTTGATGTCTATTTTTACTACTACTACTACTACTAAAGTTGTAGAGGAGTTTTAGGAGTCCTCAAACTTTGAGCCATATTATTTATGTAGCTCATGTTGATGATCCCTTGTCTAGTAGTGGTGATGATTTTGATCATGATGAGGAGTGATCATGTTGTTGATCACTAATATGTAGTCTTGTATTAGGCCAATGGCCTCATAGCTTGTAGCATTGTAGCTTGTAGCTTGGCATCAGCAGCACCGCCACACAGGGCCAGTCCCACCATCTACTGGTAGCAGTGCGGGTGCGGGTGCCAGTGCCAGTGCCAGTTCTCGATATCACACTATTGTTCCTTTGCAGATCCAGCCTCCACCTTCTAGTCATGGTCGTGTTACTCTTGAGAGTACTAGAAGACCACCATTTCCTCGTGGCTCGCACAAATTAGACATTTCTCGTGGGCGTGGCAAGGGGCCAGCCAGTAGATAAAATAGATTTGTTGTTTACTAGTCTTTTCTATTGTTGTTGACAGTTGAACAGTTGAAACTTGACTCTTTCATATATTTAATGACAATTTAAGTTTGAAGTTTGAATTTGAAAGGTGAAACTTTGAAGTTGGCATTTATAAGTTTACTGTTTACAAGTCATTATGAATTATGAATATGATGCTTCATTAAAGTTATATGGTGATCAATGAATCAATGATGATAAATGTTATATATCAATGATGATAAATGTATATTGAATTTTGAAAACAATGAATCAATGATGATAAATGTTAGATATTGAAATTTGAAATCAATGATGATAAATGTTATATATCAAATTATCAATGATGATAAATGTTATATATTGAATTTGAAAGCTTGAAACCTTCAGATTGATGATTTGCGAGACTCAAGAGTCAATATGTTGTATGCTTCCAACTCGTGGGCGTGGTTGATGAAGATTATAACTTCTAGGTGATTGATGTTATATGATTCAATCTATGTTTTTATGTTTTTTATGTCTAATTCATCATTCTACATGTTTTTGTTGACATATATGCATCAAAATATAAAAAATATAAAAAATATTAAAAAATATATATATATATATATATATAAAAACGCTCCCGAAAACGCTCCGGACTCGGAAACTTTTAAAAATGGCGCTCCGCGCTTCGCTCCCGCTCCGCGCTCCCGCTCCCGCTCCCGCTTCCAAGTAACCTTGGGTCTAATTATCTTGATTGATGTTCCTGTCCATATTTGTATGGTTGGTGTTGACTGCGATTAAATAATTTGTTGGGCTTGTAATGACACCAACATCTTGCCTTGGGACTTTCTATCTGGGTTTTCAGTTCTGGCTGTTTCCCTTTTAAGTACACACACAAACATACACTGCAGAAATAAAATATAATCATATCGATAAAGATTTACATTTTTTCCATAGTTGTAAATTATATGTTTGTCAATGATCAAAATACGTTACACATGTCAAGAATACACCATAGGTTCATTGTGGCATTTTCCATAATTTTGCATTTTGTAAAATATGGTAGTAGAAGAATCTCATGGACATTGATTAACAATTGAGCCCTAACTTCCATAAGATGACTGTAAAAGATCACTGCTGGTTGTGAATATACCGAGGAAAATAATGGTAACCTTTAAGTGCCGCAAACACAAGCAATCTCAATCTTCATTCTCCTCCTCTACTAAGGTTTCTTTGAAAAACTTGTGAAGTAGTGCAACACGCCCCTTTGTTTCTCTGATTTAGTTTTTCTGTCCCATGTGTCTGACATGATGGGACTTGTTCCTCCTGTGAATTGGACATGGGAAGGACACCTGTCCCGTGTGTTGCCTCCTCAAGGGCAGCTACTTCTGGTCCACCTCTCAAGGGTACCTTTATGCTGCTTGATGAGCTCTCTTGCTCATCTTTTCTTGTTCAGAATTGATCTTCTAGTTCTTCCAGCCCTACATAGCCCATGAGATCTATAGATTACTCTACCATGGTATGCAAGCTCCCTTGTTTTCTCACCTCTGATGATATATGCTTGCAGAAATTGTACTTCATGCCTATTTTAGTTGATGTGCTATGGTTTCGTGTGATGGTTTCTTATCTAGAAGTGGTGTGATAGTTTCTAACCTTGTCATGAAAGTGATAAATGTTGATGAAATGGTATGACTGTTGAATTGGGGCTCATTTCTGCACATGAAACACTTGTGGTAAGCAAATGATTGGAAAACTTATGGGAAATATTTCCCAAAAGTACTTCCATTGAAGTATCGAGAAAATATTCCCGAGATGTTTGTTGGCAGATTTGAGCATGCAAATTATGCTTTTATATTGAAAAGAAAATCTTTCTTTTCTTTGTAAAATTAGGAATGGGTTGGATCCAACAACTTAAAAGCCTAAAGAAAAATTAATAATCAGTAAAACAGTAAAGAAATAACAGTTAGGAAGATGCAATTTACCTTCCTTACGTATATATGCACAATATGCATATGGATTATGGATATGCAATTTCCTTGTTTTCCGATTTTTTCAAATGTCATTTCTGTAATTTGTACGAATTCTGAAAATGATGTCCTTGAACTTTTGAAAACAGCTACTTCCCACATTTAGCCTTGCTTTGCTTTTGCAAGTTAGCATAAAACTAGCATTGAGTTGAGGAGATTAGAGATTCAAAATTGTACCTTCAAATTTCGTTTGCTGCATTAGTTGAAGTGACAAGTCTATAAAACGTGTCTTGAAAGAATATAAGAAAACTTCATAACTTTCTTTAATATCCCTTTATTATTGTTATTCTACCTTCTGACAGGCGATTGCCACTTGTTTGACAGGTTCACTGTTTGTGCAAAGCAGTTGAAGTCAAAGTTGGAAGCCCCCAATGTAAATGATCTTGGTTTTTCAAAACGCTATGTCAGATGCTTACAGGTTTGTGATATATGCTTCATTGAGTCATAGGGACGTGATATGTAAAGAAAATATACCATATGAAGACTTCCTCGATATGTAAAAGTACTTGATTTATTTTTAGGTTTGGCATGTTCATTCTGTTCACAAGTTGACATGAGAACTATATATCAATGTTGCAAAAGTTGAGTACAACAATAACTTGGTTCAGAAAATAAAAATTGGGAAAATGAGAAATTAGAATTATTATATACATGCGGAATTGATCAGAAATTCTGGTATACTTAATGGAATGACTCCGTAGTGTATATATTATATATCTGTGTGTGTGTGTGTAGATAGCTGAGAGACAAATTCATAAATCTCATTTAAAAAAAGAAAAAGGAAATATGAAAATAATGGATTCATTCATTCAACCATAACATGTGTCTATTCATAAATTTCGAACTAAATTCACTTCAATATCCTTATACTTGTAGTAGATATTTTTGAATGTTGTAGAAAACCTGTAGGGATGAAAGGTAGAAAACTTCAACCATCAACCCGACATATCCTATAGGGACAGATAGAAAAGATCGAGAAGGAGATTTATCCCTATTGAAAAGAATCACTAGTAGCAATTTATAGTGTGTTTAAATGTGTTAGAAAAATATTACAATTTTGGAAACATCTTGGATTTGTTGCAGGAAATGAAGATGGCCATTTTGGAAATACTGGGTTGAATCTTTCCCCTATTAATTTACTTCTTAGTTGCCTTTTGATCTCTACAATCTGCAACATTGAACGTTGTAGAATCCAACTTTATGTAGAGCTGTAACTTGTCATAAGTCAATGGCAACGTTGCATTTATTGTGATCAGGAATTTATCGTTGGGGGTCCCAAATACAAGTTATCGGCAATATTGGGGAAAATATCAGAAAATATTAGGAAACCTTAAAAAATACAAAAGTAATCCATTTTTTCAAAATTTTAAGATTCTAAAGCAACATGAACATCGAACAAAGACATTACTACGTAAATATGAAAATGAAACTGATAAATAAGATGTGCAAGATGTCAAGTGGTACATGAGATATTGATACTGAAATATGGTTGTTGAAATGTAACTAGTTAGTAGCGTCAGTCTTCATAATTGTATATGTCATGAGTTGATGTAATTGATGTATTTGTCAAAAAGAAAAGGAAAAAGAAAAATATTTGAAAAATCATTTGTTGTGAAACGGGTTTCTTGCCCATAGTTATCTTGTCCAAGGTTGAAGCACCCATTGAGTGCTCTAGGGGTCTTGGTAAAAGGTTAAAGAGTCAAAATCATGATGTACTTGTTTTTCCACGATCCTGGTGTCTGGGATAGAATCTTAAATCACTGACGCTACCAAAACAAAGATCACAACAAAACTACTCTGCACAACGGAATATAAACAACAGTAAATCACACATGCAAAAAGTATAGACAACTTTTTACAATGTTGTACAGTAACCCAACTTCGTTATATTAATCCAACTGAATAATACAACAATCTAGGTCTCTCGTACCAGGGATAATGGCAATCATACATCCACTGATACAAGAATACAAACTGGGGTTTGGTGTCAGTCCACTGACAAAAAATCTACCGTCTAGATGGATTCTCTTCGTTGAGATGTTTCCGGTGGTACGTGGCACGTCACGTAGTTCTTCACGATTTGAGAGATATTCACGTTTGAATTTGGAGACCCCAGTTAGTGGGCTAAAACCCCAAGGGGTGGTGACATGACACATTCATTGGTTGATGGTCATTAAATAACTAACAGAAGGGTTATTTATTATGATCTGTGGAGAAATTATCTTAAGATAAAGTATCAAACTATTTTCCACCCATAAGAAGTGTCCACCAATTTCAAAGGAAGAAACCCAAACTTTATCTATCAAAAGGGCAACGAACTTATTGATTGAGGGTTAAGGTAGTCATTTAATATATATATATTTTAAAAGAGTCCTCCTCCAATGTTGTGAACCCCCTTTTTCTTGTCAAAGTACTTCAACTGTCATCCATTAGAAGCCCTCCTAGGTCTATAAAAAGAGGTTTATGCCTCTCTTCTTAGGCATGCACTTTAACGTATGATCTTGTGAAGGAAAGCTTTGAATTTTCGGCCACCTCTAAGGAGATAATGCAGGCATCATAGTGAGAGTTAGGGTTTGTCTTTTGTTTGGATGTTCTTTCTTTGTTGCAGGTTACCTCGCTAAGAGAGGAGCGAAGGTCTGAGGAATGACATAATAAACAATGAAATTTTTGATGAATAATTTTGGCCCTGTTACATAGACTCGTGGTTACTAGTACTATGAAACTTTAGACCTGTGGTGGAGAAAATCATTTGAACAAGAGCAATCACTACGTTTTAGGTCAGTTTATAGCATATTTTTTTGGGTTTTTGGTCATGTTTGGGTAAGCTATTATTGCAGGTAGAAGATGGCCCTTCAATGACATAACCAGGACATGATCATCCACTCAAATTTTGATGGTTAGAAGTCCTAGGAATTGCAGACCAGCAACCTAATGGTGGCTTCTTGTCCAGACCAATGTTGCACGAAGCGGGGACGAAGCGGGGACGTTTTTTGGAAGCGGGGACGCGGAAGCGTCATTTCCAAAAAATCTAGGAAGCGAAGCGTCTCGGAAGCGTCTACTATATATATATATATTTATTTTTATTTTTTTGCATTTATATTAAAAAAATATCCAAAATACCAAATTAATTGTAGAAGGCATGGAAGCATGCATATTCGTACATAAATCAAGATAGATATGACATCCATTGTACATTAATGATTAATTATTTGAGCATCAACCATTTAGAATAGATGCATCAACAATCTATAATCTAGAGTCTTCTCCTCTTATCTAGCCTTTTCCTCTACCTCGATTATCTAGGGACATTAGTCAAATTGCCCAATTTTGATCAAACCCTAATGCAAGCCTTAAAAAATGGTAGAAAGAACTTAACATGCTTGATCGATTATTTTGACTTGATTGAAATGTAATTTTTTGCTAACGACATGACAAAGGAGTTCAACAATTAACACCACCAACACTAGGGTACATATAGGGCTTGGTGCTCTTGATTAAATGCTAATCACATACCCTCATACATGATATAATCTAATGACATGCCACCATACCACTGATCCTGAATTCCTGAAAACTGTTAAGTCTGCTGAATTTGGAAGAGGATATGAAATTCTATTTTCTCCATATGAAGTCCGATCAGGCTGGAACCACTCTCAAACATCCTGAGTCATTTCATGGTAATGTTAAAAATTTAAGTAAAATACTTTAAGAATTTAACATTACCATGAGGGAGCATCTAAGAAATATCTAAGGAGGTAAAAGAGAGCTTATATTTTTTTCCTCCTATCCCTAACTCAGCACTAACTCACCTACTAACCCAACCAAAGACAAAAAATTTAAAAAAAAATTAAAAAAATCATTTTTCTGACCTACATTAGTCGGATCCGTACGGCACTGTACGGAACCGTTCACGATCCGTACGGATCCGTCCCAGAATCGCGGCGGTTCCGTGCAGCGATCCGCCGTACGATCCGCAGATCCACTGTACGGAATCGCGGATCCGGGCATACGGATCCGGAAAGCCAGGAACCGCAAATTTTTTTGGGGTCCGCGTTTCCGAAAATCGGATCCACGGTTCCGGGTACGGATCCCGTACGGTTCCGTACGGGACGCGGTTCGGGCCTTGGAGCCGGGGGGGGGGGGGGTGAGGACGTTTCCTGCAACATTGGTCCAGACCATCAATCTACCCCACAAGACTTCATCTATCTGGTTCTGTAATGTGCTCTGGTACTGAATGTGATCCATAAACAAAGTGATTCCTAGTTTTGGGTGTCTGAATGAATCCCTATGCAGATTTGACTCCCAACCAACAGAGTTTGACAGAGTTGTATGTGGTAAAACGAAAACACTGCCAAGATATATCAGTAAAGTATGAAATGCAGAGTACAGAGCTTGAGCTTGAGTTTCGTTGCCAAATTTGAACCTTCTGAAAGGGACAACCGGATATATGAGGAAGCAATCCTAATTCTAGATGCACCTTTCCAATTTCCTACATTCGTAAAATGCCCTTGCCTGTACTTCTTAATTGGAAGAATCCCATCTTTGGAACTCTTAGGATGGTTAAGTTGTCATTGAGGTTGAGTGGTCAGTGACAAATGTTGATCCTTGGTTGATCAGTGAACTTGTTTGTAGTGATCCGAGGGATCAAATGTGCTATTCTTATAGAATTATTATTATTATTATTAGTATTATGTTTATCAAGACTCCTCTGCGTGTGGTTATCAGTAAAAAATTAAATAATGAGTGATAGCCCCAAGATTAACAAACAACAACAGGGATATGCATGCTATACTAGGGTTTCCAATCATATTGCCATCGAACAATGTTAGATTGGAAAAAGTTAGCAGAATGCTAGTGACATGCAAACAGGACAAAGTGGCCTGCAACAAAGTAAATGAAGAGAAAGAGTTAACAGTTATTTTTGCATTGTATTAGGAATCAGGACTTAAATGTCCGAGTGAAAAAGGAAGAGGACCATGAAACAGGTTCAGTAACTGACCAAATCTCCTTGACGCCCTTGGGGTTAGGCCTCGTGTGGAAGGACGATGGTTAGATCCCCTCTGGAGGGTCTGCCGAGATTTTCCCGTGGATGTAGCGGCTACATATTAGTGCGGGCACATTGGATTCGTGAACCACAACGTAAAAAGAAGGTTCAGTAACTGACCAATGCTGCCAGGGCTAGTTGTGAAGTTTAGCAAATTTAAATACGAATGACTTTGAAACTTATATGTAACTGCATACTGAGAATATTATAATAGATTTGAATTTGCAACTGAATCTGAAGTTAAGAGAACTGTTTGCGTACGAAACTTCTTGACCATACAGCCGTCTTTTGGTGGGGATATATAATGATATTCATGAGATTTATTATCTTGCTAAACCTTTACCTTTGCACGGTAATGTGTGCCCTATTTCAAATTTCTTCTCGTCTGTCTGCAGTTTCACAGTTCAGAACTTTTGGCTGATGGGATGAGCATAATTTCTTTTAGTGAGGGCTATTGATTGAATGAAAATTGATAAAAGTGTATGGCGCTTTTCTGCTGTTGAACCCTTTTTATCTTACTAGGTATCAGATGATGATACTGATAGGTCCATTACATTGAATATCACAGTTCAGACATATATCATAGACGAATTTCAAGTCCCTGGTGATGTTTCCATTGAGGTTCCTTCTGGACTGCTCAATTACAGTTGACATTCCTATTTTGGATTTGCAGATGCATCAACGACAATCTCCATTTCTAGTCATTGATGTTTGGTTTGTGGGTGGTGGTCACTATTTTAATGATGAAAAATGGCGCTGTGTTTTATATTTCGCCAAATTTTTTGTTGATGTTATTTTAAATAACTGCTGAAATGAAATCTCCACTTTGTCATTTCTTCTCATCAGTGACTATTTAGATTTGTCCCTTGTCGTGTGATGCATCTTTCTCTTTCCTGACTGTAGCTCTGGGCATTTGTTGGGTACAGATAGCTGAGGTAGTTAACAGCATGAAAGACTTGATCTCTTTTGAGAAGAATCATCATGTCGGGCCTATTGGTGAGTGAAAAGAGAAGCTTAAAATTCATAAAGATTAATGGTGACAGTCCTTATAGGTATTTGATATCAAGGATTATGGGCAATAGCTTCATCTTTTGACTCTTAGTACTCTTTGATCGTAGAGAAATTTTGATGTAAGTATGCTTTGCTGTACCAATGTTTTGCATAAGCAAGATTTAAATTCTATCTTGTATTGAATATTACAGAAAGCTTGAACAGATTTCCAACAATAAGGAAGCTGCAGTCAGAAGGGTTGCTTCAACAGTCCTCTGTTACTCAGGTAGTGAGTCAGCTTACACAAGGTTCTGGGAATCCAAATTCCCCATATCCAAAAATGACATCAAGGTTGTCTTTGCCAATGAGGCAAGGAATCAGTTTTAATCAAACACCATCCTCTGTTATTCAAGGCAATGATCCATTGTTGACAAAGCCACCTTCAGCCATGAATCAGTTGCATGTACAGCTAAGAAATCAGTTTGAGGCACGGAATCAAAGCTTGATGCAAACACAATCAGCCAATCAAATGCAACCTCCATCTGGTTCACATGTAGAGTCAGCTAGTCAGGGGCAGTCACAGAGTAATAACCAATTTCTTTCTCAATTCACACAACAGGCACACTCATCTTTCCAAGGACAACCTTTGGGCCAGGTACAGTCTTCTGCGTCTGGTCAAATTTCGCCTCAGATATTGGGTTGCCAGTCTCAGAATATTAACCACTTGGGTCAGCAAATTTATGATCAAGGTATTCCAAAGCAGATTAATTATCAACCTTCAAATCAAGTAATATCTCAGTCAAGATCCTTGAATCGAACAGGGCAGCAAAGTTTGCCAGGCACTCCACAAAGTGAGATGAGTGATATGAGGTCAAACACATAAATGACAATAGCTATTATTTCGCCACTTGTTTGTGGCTGTGTATATTATACTTCATTGTCAGGACTTTTGTATGGTTGAAGTTGCAAGGTTTTGGCAATCAGGTAATAGCATTTGCTTGTTTCATGATTTCACCTGATTCTTTTTTATGTAGCTATTTATATATATCTATAGCACCAAAAAGGGTTTATGGTCCAGGAATATGCCTATTTAGTCCCCATTAAAGACAATCTTATGAAGAAATTGTTCTAGCAATTGGTCTGCAAACCGAATCATGGTTTGCCTGTGTGTGCGTGTCTATATATAGAACATATATATAGTGTTTTGCGAAAATCAAGGAATTGTACCCTACTCAGGGAAATTGTTTAGCATCTGATAAAACTTTTTATTGTATATTAGAGCTTTTTGATATAGCATTGTCAATGATTTTTTATTTTACTAATTGGTATGGATATACTTAACAATATGGTTTCTTTTATGTTTGTAGTTGGAAAACGTATTTTCATTTTGCAATTGGGGCTGTCATCTTCATGACCGTAAGGATTGAACATTGTAATTTAGGATATTTGTCTAATGCTATTTGATGGTTCATCCTAGCTGGAACTGTCCCAGGGCATATTTCAGCCTAATCTGTAACTTGACCTAATGAATTTTTAATAAATGAAAGATCTTATTTTAGTTTAAAGTGGACTGTAGAGGTGTTTCATATGTTATTTCGTATACTTAGCTGAAATGCACCAAATAGTCACTGAAATAATGAGTTCTTATATTTTTTATAGAATAATGGTACGTTGGATTCCGTAAACATAATTTTAGCACTTGGTCAAGTTTTTTTAACAGAATCATGTCCAAACTTTTATGCATCCTATTCTTGTCGGTTGTGGGCAATTAGAGATGAATGGTTAATGTGAGTAAAAAAAATTGTATCAAAGCCTCATTTAAAATTTTTGTTGTTGCCTCGGAATCGATGTCTACATTTAAAATATTGTTGTTGCCTAGAATCAATGTCTACATTTAGAGGGTGTTAGCTTGCAAAAATACCAACATTTTATTTTTAGTTGCGTGTTTTGATAGAGTGAATCACCGAGTTTGAGACCCAATTAAGATGCCTTTGTATATTGTCAGTTACATCAGCTATTTTAATGATTGATGGTGCTCCATTTCATGGCTCTTCCTGCTCTGTTATATCAGCTATTTTAATGATTGACGGTGCTCCATTTCATGGCTCTTCCTGCTCTGTGCATTGCACATATGGCCTACTCTTCAACCTCTTTAGGTTGTAAATCGAGTTGCAGTTAACAATATTAAGCTGGTTTGATGTTCTATATTACCAATGGGTAGCCATTAGACCATCATCTGCAGAGAGCATGAAGGTCTCTTCTATTAGAGATGAATGTTTAGAATGTGGAAATTGTGAGTAAAGTAGTTGTACCAAAGCTTCGTTTATAAATATTGTGGTTACTTGCCCGGAACCAAGATCTACATTTAAGGGGTGTCAGCTTGCAAAAATATCAATATTTAAGGATCCTTCCTACAGTGCCCCACAACTTCTCGTGCAGAGGGCATGTGTTATGTCATTGACGATAATCTCAAATAATTTGGGATAACACCGTTTTACTGAATTTGAAATGGTTTATATCAAATATAAAATTCTCCAGTTGAACACCTATCCAAAATACATGGCCTTTTATAGGGAACTGTATTCATTCCTATTACAATTGTCACAAGTAAAATTTGAGATTAATTATTAATATTGTAGTTGGTACAAAGTTCAGTGTGCTGATGTTAGATGCTTTGTTCTCGGGAGGGAAACCTATTATGGGTTGCATTTATTCAAAAATAGATTGAAATCTCTGATAAATATTTTGAAGTCATTCTAAATTAATAAATAGATTGGTGTTATCGTTGGAAAAATGTTGTATTGATCATTGTTTTAAGACCTCGATTTGGACTCTAAATCGTTTGAGGGCCAACTTGGGCTCTTAGTTGGACTGCTTTGAATGTTATGACCAAGTATATGACTAAGTTTACTAAAATATATGTAAAACATCAAAATTTTATTAAAGAAAATATTTTAAAGATTCCAAATTTAGAAGCAAAATGTACGAAGTCTGATAATGTATTGTAATATTCGTAATAACCTCGGTGCTCTGTTTATGATGCATTGTATTTCTTGAAACCAACAAATTCAGACTAACTTTTTGTCTTTAATATAAAAAATGATTATGTGGACTTGCTGTAAAATTCAGGGATGGAAGTAAAGCTACACTAATGTTTAACCATCATTTTTGAACTTAATCCATACCTAAACTTTATAGTGATTTGAACCAGAATATGGAGATTAAAAACCACAAATTAGAAATAATACTATGTGGATTGGAAGGCACAATAACTGCACATTTTGCAACACAACCAAGTATATTTATCCTTTTGGGAAAATGTTCACCAACTAGTAAAGGAAAAATGTCTCATTCCATAGTCTCTTACCTGCATCAATGCTCTTTGCAATAGAGGCCCCTGAGCTAAGGCTATGAAGCCACAAGGTTGATTTTTTTCTATAGTTTGGTCCAAATATCTTCTTACAATCTAGATCCTAAGTTCACAATTAATAAGTATTTATTTTCTCATCAGCGTGCAGAACATCTCCTTCTGTTAGTTGTTTTGGCTATCCCACTTTACTATAGGGATTTAGCAAAGGGTGGCTAAGAAAGTCATCGTTAAAGATTCTAGGGATTATATATTGTACTGAAATTCTCATAATTTGTGGTTGTTGCTTTCCATTATATAAATATAATATGTTCATGGCAATGCGCTTAGGGATAAGACACGTGATTTATTCCAACCAAATGATAATTTACATTGGAATTCAAACTTGCTAATAATTTGAACTTTTTGTTAATTCAATTTACATCATAAACATTTGCTTCAATTGAATGATAGTTAGGAATCCCCTAATTTCCATGCATGGAAAAAAAGTATGGTATAAGTTTGCATGACATGAAAGGGTTATGTATCGTTGTGGAGAGTACACCTACCTTCTTCAATCCATTAAACCCCATGGACTAAAGAGCACTCATTAAACAAGGTTAAATACTTAGGGTACTGAAACAAATATTCTTATTTTAAACCCCTCGAGTCATTAAGTAGTCTTTATTTCCCTTGTGGAGTCACAGGCCCCCATTCTTTTGTTGTTCTTTTTTGCACATTGTGATGTATTTTTTAAATTATTAATAATTCGATATAAATTTTTAGATATTGCATGGTTTAGATTTTAATTTTCTATAATATACAAACACAATGCTTATATGGAAATTAAAATTGGACTATTTTGTTTCCCTCCCCTTAGATTTTGTAATGTTCCTAATGTAGATAAATATTAATATGGTAGAATGTGTTTTACATAATTTTTTTCAAAATAAATGTAGATATGCATTCTACAAGATGTTATTTGTGTCTACAAATTTACATAGTTTTTGATCTTGTACATAATGCACTTACACTGACCTTCATTACCTTTAGGCACATTCTTTGCTTGATATCGATATGATTGAAAATAGTTTTAATCACAATCCTTTTTGACACCCTTTTTGATTTCATTGATTATGTCACATGAATCTCTCATCATAGATTTATGTGAGTTGCTTCTTCCATACCACACTAAATGTTCCAGGCTTAGGGATCCTTTTCTTGCTAAACAATCCCATATGTTATCTATTTTGTTGAGAGTTCGCATGCAAGAAGAGTGATGACTTAGGGCGTCTCACTGCTAGGCATAGACTCTTACTCTCTAATTCGATGATCATATGGTTCAACTGTGATCACAATGGCACTTTTCGCACGTTTTCTATGTTAAGATTTTTATCATTTTCTCTCATTTGGTATATCAACCAACCACTTTCTAGTTGTGTAGGCAATATTCCTCGTCTTCATTATAGCTTGCTTTGGTTGTCGTATCGAAGAAATCCCTTTATGTAACTTTGTTTTCTAGACAAAGCTTTCACTTTGTTTATCCAAATATGTCACAACCTTTTTTTCATTGCAATTGTAATCATATTAATTGCAATGAAATATGATACAATCATGTATCCACACCATGCATTCAAATATATGAGACAATCGTACATGTGTGCATGATCATAAGATCCACACTCACTGAATGTATACTCACATTGCTTAAAAAATGTTAAATTCTTATGTCATATAATCCACCATGATGCATTGGAAAGTCTAGCCAATGTGTTGACACATCATCCAACCACCTTTCCAATACTTGCTTGACCATCTAGACTCCTTTCTCTTCATCCCAAAACAATACTAGGTACCAGGTGTAATAGAAGAAATTTCTTTTGTCCACTTTGTAGTGCCTCAAGAAACCCTTTCCTTTTGTTGGTGTTCTTAGTGTCGAATGAAGGTTGAGAGTGACAATGGGACTTGCCTACATTGGTTAGAGAGTTGGAAAATCTACGGGTCTCCATTGTTAGGTGGGGGCGATTTGGGGGCGACTAGAGTTTAATCTTTTCTTCTAGTGGGATGCTTGACTACTTTGCTTTGGCAACCAACTTTCTACTTTGATTGGTTTGAGGGGAATTTCAAAGAAGCAACTCCCCGTTGAGAAATCTAGGGCAGTTAGATTAGGGTGATTTCTCTTAACTTAATAAGTGCTTATGACGTTCTTTACTTCAACTTGATGTACTTGTAATTAGCTTCTTCTTTAATTGATTATTATAGTGTTCTTATCATCAAACAACTACCAAACTATGAAGATCAATAGAACAAGAGGGCACAAGATATAGGTTGCTAGCTAGGGCCAAAACCTCTTGTTATAGAATCTTCAAATGACGAATTCCAAGACCTTTAGACCTAAGAGAAAGACCCTTTTAAGGCCAAGTCAACTTATCATTTGATGAGCTTATTTTTCACAAAGTCAACCCAAGTCAAAACAAACCCAAATATTCAGATCTCGGCCTCCTTTTCAGATTTCCAGCTTTTGCTTTAGGTTTGCACTTTTCGGCTTCTGTTGCAATTCTGTTTTTCACATGTGAGTTGTTTTTAGGGCAGAACTAGGCCTTCTCTTTCCTTCGCTTAGGGTGCTTCTTTCTCCTTAGAATTTCGACTTCCAAAATGATCTTCTTGACACCAAGCTTCGGCTTTTACAATTCAGTCTTGCTGCAATGATGCCCTAATTCCTTCAAAAGTGTGAGAATATGACCCAAAAACTTCAGATTTCAAAAACTTCATATTTGTTGACTCTTAGTTCTTGTCTTGTCCTTCACTCTTCTCTCTTTTTCTTCTACTTGAGATCAAACTTCTTTTCTTGCTTCATCGAATGTGTTGGATGTGTTCTTCAAATGAGGTTAAATGCATATATATATATATGCTTCCAAGGGGTATGAATTATCCTTCAGCATACCGACTTCTTCTCTGTAGGCTGACATGTCTTCTTGCAGGCCGACTTGGTTTTGCAAGGAGACTTTTGACTCTTTTGACCCACAATAAATTATTTGACTTGATAGATGATGCCCAATAGGGTCGTTTACATATGATAACGATACTTTGAATTCTTTGAATCTATGACAAAGTCCCAGAAGCACACAATTGGTGCTTGACCTATAAATAAAATGACCTTGAGCATGAAACCCATGCTATAAAAATAATAATAATATTTTTTCTTTTCTCTTTTACATAAAATATATAAAATCAAGAATACATAAGACATTATGAAGACCGAACCTAGTGACAAATTTCAACACTCCCTCTTAACTAGGGAGGTATTCATAATACATGTAAGGTACATGAACATTCTTGTATTAAAGAATTATCAGAAAAAGAGTTGGATTGGTAAACCATCTTATAAGCTATCTTATCACCTTATATCCATGCATCTCATCATATCAACCAACGTTGTCATATAGCAAGGCTTTGACTAACAACTCTATCTCTCCACTAGATTAGAGCACAATGCTAGGGAGAGAAATGATTTATAGACACCATCATTGCCTCTCAAAACACATACCCCATCAGGATGTTCACAAGGTATGTCCTTTTAGGACCATTCATGTCCTAGATTAACACATCCTTAAGGAATCTCTTCTTCGACTACTCTTACCTATTCGATGCCCTACCTCATCCTCAAAGAGTATTGATATCAATCTCAGATGCTTACCCAATCCTCCTTTCTTTCTTCATAATATGAAGACAAGAATGATGTGTCTATCTCTCCCTCTCAAATAGGGAGGATCTAATCATTCCTATAAAAGGAATATACCCAAGCTCCCTCTTAACTAGGGACTTGCTTTTAATATCAATTGTCTATTCTTTGGTGGAGATCATGGTACTATCAATTGCTTGTAGGGATCCTCCTTTCTGCATCATCATGTCATGGATGAGCTTCATCGTTGGGCTTCAACCATCTTCTACATCACTTTCCCTTTCCTCTTAATAGTAATGCTAGTCATGCCATTTTCTTTTCATCGGGAAGTGACCTTCATCATCATCATCTGGGTATCCTTTGTACTGCTATCTCTTTTCAAGTCATGTTTCTTCCAGGGTTTTCCATCCAATATTATGTGTACCAGTTGTAGGTGAATTTCTACAACCCTCTTTACATAACCTTGTTCCAACCCAACCAAATGCTTGCTTTCAAAAATAAAAAAGTAAACTTCAAAAATATAATTACTTGTTCATGATGGCCTTTCGTCATAATATCAACTTTTGCAACTTCAACATCCTGCATACTATTTGAACCCATCTCCAAGTCATTTACCATCAAGGTTCTCCTTCTTCATCATGCTTATCAAGGTCTTCATAACTTCTTCATGGAGTTGTCATAGCTAATTTTTATTGTTACTAGATATTGATTACTCATCTTATCTCAAAGTCATAGGCACATATTTACGAACTCTTTCTAGCTTCATCATACACTGCTACCTTAAGATCTTAATACATAGTTCCTTCATCATAGGAACAATGGTTTCCAATCACCTCATATTCTTTATGAGGTCATGTAATGTTGATTTCATCATGTCATAATATAGAAGAGTTCAAGGCATATTTTATTCATGCCTCCATGTCATAAGGAAGAGTCCCTTCTTCTTTAATCATCCTCATGAGATAGAGCATTCTAACCATTCTATTTGTAATTAAGTGATGACATGACTTTATCCATTTATCAAAGTTAACAAATACAACCATACCTCTTCCTTCATGGGATCATATAGGCTTCCTTTAGCAACTTCCCTTTCCTTGCTTGAAGATGGAACTGCTTCAACTAAGTTGTCATTAGGGGAATTTTAAGGTCTAAAATGGACCTCCTAAGAAAAATGTACAGCCAAAATAAACTTTATAAGAACCAATAGGATTCAAGATGATGATGTCAACCATGGGGGATGATTCACTATTTTTGGAGTTAAAAAGTAAAAAGATTAAAACATAATAAAATAATAAAACTACTTTTTCAAATCGTATTTTCAACTTATCTCCTTAAGGTTTTACTCATATTTCGAGTGAGAGTACTCGTTGGATGCAAAATCGAATTCCTCATCCAAGGAGTACCCATGTTACATACTTTCGATGGACCCTGCTACACGAAAAATGAGAAATACATGAAAAAACGTGATTACAATCACATTTTTTTCATGTATTTCTCATTTTCCGTGTAGCAATGATAATGAACATGGAAACACTCCTTTAGTTGGAAATAAAATTCTGCATTCAACGGGTGTTTTCCGCTCGGGGTGGAAGCAAACCTATAGGGAGATAAGTTAATACGGTTAATAATAACATATATATATATATATATATATATATATATATATATATATATATATTTTCTCTTCTAAAATTTGATGATGTAATCTAATCGTATTTTGCTATTTCCACTATTATTTTATAATTTTCTTATGAGCCCATTTTAGACCTCAAAGTTCCCCTAATGCATGTTGCACTTTTCTGTCAACATACCTTCATCATTCTAAATTGTGGATCCCACACTAGGTGGAATGAAGACTATCTATGTGACACTACTTCTAAGTAGAGGTGAATATTTTAACAAAGATTCCAAAGGAGGGTCTTGATGATCCTTATGTTTCAAACACTTCTTTCTAATGATGATAAGGTGTGACACACTCTTATCTTCCTATATTGTTAGATGACTTGCTTTGACCATACACACTGCTACTTCAACTATCCTTCCATGCTTGTAATATGATGTCATCTCAATACTGCTATACTACATATTATCATGACTTGCTAACTTCTATATATTGAAAAATCAACTAAATGTATGTGAGAAACCTTTTTGTAGTAGAGTTCTTTTACTTCTTCCTTCTTTGATTTCTTCTCCTCCGGTTCTTCTACTTCTTCAATCACATGGGATTCACTTCTTTCCTTTCTTTTATTGTTTCCCTTCTTCTGTTTAGAGCAATTCCTTTTGAAATTCCCATAATATTTACTTTCATAGCATTGCATCTTAGACAGTCAATTTTTTCTGAGGCTCAAAATTTCCAAATTTCACTTTTTTTTGTTGTTGTTGTCATAATTGCATATGCTTGTGTTTGCTCATTTGATATAACATCATTCTTTGCCTTTAATCTAGTTTCTTCAATCTTACATAACGACCACAGATCACTGAATGGAGTGACTTCTTTCCATAGATGTTTGATACAAAGTTACCCCATTCATTCGGTAGTGCATTGAGTACAAGAGTGGTCATCATTGGATCTGGCATTGTTTCTCTTAGCTCTTGTAGTTGATCTCATATTTGAGATACCTTCATGAGATATGAGGCTACCCCTTCTTCCCTTAATACTTTCATTTTGTATAGTTTGGTTCTAAATGATATTATTTCCCCTGCAGTACTTACAAATAACAACTCCACCAACATGTGATATATTTGTTTCGATGTCTTCAACTTTGCTACATATGGGATGAGAGAATCCTTGATTGATTCAATGAGTATATTTTGAGCTCTTATTTCTATTTTCATATAGTTTGATAATGCTTGATATTGTTCTTGTGGAGGTTTGGAGATTAAGCCCTTCACATATTCAATAACTTTATTTTCTATGAGGACCAAATCTATTCTCTTCTTCAATACAAGGTAGCTCAAAGTCCCAACAAGTTTATTGTTCTCCTTGCAGAAAAAAGACATTTGGTTTGTAGATTGAGACATAAAATATAAAGTATTTACTTGTCAAATGAAGATGTATGCTTGACTAGATGCTTCCTTGATGACGATGTCTTCAACTAGATGTCTTTCTTGATGATGATATTCCTTCTTCAAGAATGACAATATTTCTTATTCAAGGTAAGAGGAGATGATATTCTTCAAAGATGTTTGAGATGATATTCTTTTTTTAATAAGAGGGAGATATCTTTGATTTCTTTGATGATGTTGAAGTATTCTTACTGCTTCCTTTTGGATGATGATGTATAATGTGGAGACTTCATAAAATACTTCAAGTTTGTAGAGTCCTTTATTTGAATGGAGGTAGGGTCCTTGAGGTCTTCCTTTCCTCTGTTAGAAATTTATATATTACACGTCAATGGAACACATAAAATATGCGGAAACACAAACACAGAAATAACATATAAAAAAAGAGAGACACAAATATATGTGGTTCACCCAACTTGGGCCACGTCCACGGAAACAACCAATCCTTCCTTTTTATTATCCAGTAAAATGAAGAGACAACCTACAACATATCTGTTGTAATATCATCTACTCTCTCACACAATCCCCCTTTCTACTTCTCGCTCAGAATATACACACGATACACAGCCGTAATACAATACCCTCATACAATAGAGGGGTTTCCTTCTAGGGAAAAAAACCCTATATTAAACATAACTTCTACCGTCAGATCATCCACTTAATGAACGACCCATATTGACTACGAAATTACAATAGTTTACAAGGTAATTTTACATCTGTTTTTAGCTTCAGGGGCATTTCTCCCATACCCCCCTCGCCGCCGCCCCCCATTGGACCTCCTTGACAATTATCAAATGACAAGCAACGTCGCTGCCTCGTAAAAAACATGGGTCCAATGCGACAATACATCTAAATAAATAAGATAATCAGGCTCCACACCCAACAATCTCCCACTTGCAGACTGATTGTAGCAACTCCACCGCTACTTCATTTGCTGGATAATGACTCCACTTTGGACTTGGTTGTTTCTCATCTTCATCATTATACTTGAAGACCAATTGAAACTGAGCAGAATCTCAGTTTATCTCTGGTTACAACTTTTGTTAACATATCTGTAGGATTATGGCTAGTGTGTATCTTTTCCAGCTTCAATTCTCCATCTTCCAATACTGACCATATGAAATGGTACTTGAGCTATATGTGTTTAGTCCTGGAATGAAATGTTAAGTTCTTTGCAAGATGAATGACACTCTCACTGTCACTGTATAACCTTCCCATCTCTTTCTTCTTACCCAATTCATCCATAAACCTTTGTAACCAAATCATTTCTTTACTAGCCTCTGTAGCAACAACATACTCTGCTTCTGTTGTTGAAAGTGCAACAACACTTTGCATTTTTTAAACCCAATTGACAGTTGTTCCACCTACATTAAATACATACCCGATAGTGCTCTTGTTATCTCTATCACTTGCCATATCTGCATCATATCCCTGTAGAGAAATGTTTGAACCACCAAAGCATAATGCTTGATTGTGGCACCTCTCAAATATCTGAGAATCCATTTCACTGCCATCCAATGCTATTTTCCTGGATTGTTCAAGTACTTGCTTACAACTCCCACTTCATGTGCAATATCAGGCCTTGTGCAGACCATTGCATCCATTAAGGTTCCATATGCATCTTCCAACTGCTGATGCATATGGAACTTTAGACATATAATCCATTTCTTCTTGGGTATTGGGGAACATCTCCTTACTAAGTTTAAAATGGCTAGCCAAAGATGTACTAATTGGTTTTGCATTCTGCATATTAAATCTTTTAACACCTTTTGTATGTACTCATTCCAAGACAACGTTAATTTGCAATTTTTCCTATCTCTAGTTATTTTCATACCAAGGATTTGTTTTGCAGCTCCCAAATCCTTCATTGCAAATGCATTTTCTAATTTTCCTTTGAGCACATTTATTTCCTACATGTTAGACCCTGAAACAAGCATGTCATCTACATACAATAACAACATAATATAAGTGCCATCATTTTTCTTTTTTAGATAAACACAATGATCAGAGTGACATCTAGTATAACCTTGTTCAGACATAAACCTGTCAAATTTTAGATACCACTGCCTAAGAGCCAGTTTTAAGCCATACAAGCTCTTCTTCAACCAACACACTAATTTTTCCTTCCCCTTGACCTCATATCCTTGTGGTTTCTGCATTGTAATATTCCCACGTAGCCCAAGCTAATGGGAATATTCAATTTTTCTTTGTATTATTTTGATTTTCACGTTGATGAATAAAATGTCAAGGAGAACATGTAAAACTCCTAAAAACATCAAAATAAATCAATGCCCAATGTAAACAAGGCTAAATCTGGGCTATTTTGTAAAACACACTTGAGTGTGAAAGAGGCTGGATCAATTGACTGGGTCAACAGGACCAAATCAACAGCGCTGTCTACATGCAATGTATCTCCTAGAGGCACAATGCAGTTCATGTTGGAGGCCACTCAGGTGAATGAAGCTAAATCATCAAGGTGGTTTAGGGTTTGACAAGATTTCCATATTATAAAAGGAAGAGGAGGACACCAAGGAGGGGGTTGATTATTTGATATTTCTAAAGGTGCTGTCTGTTTAGACATTCCTTATTCTCTGGCTGTTTAGCTGAGAATAGTGCTGTTTAGCACTTGGGTGTTCCTGGTCAGGAATCTCACCTCTTCATTTGAGGAGCTCTTGGAGGAGACTTGTTCTATCTTGTCCACTATCAGGCTTTGAGGCCAAGCTTCTTCTTCCAACTAAAATCATATCCTATTTAGGATTTTCTTGTCTTTGCAAGCTGTAGTAGTGGAGGCTAGATCTACTCAGATCTGAGCCAATCTAGTGCCTCTTCTCAGTGAGTGAGTCTTTTATCCTCCTGGAAGAGTGTATTGGATCATTAGAGCTGCATTTTCAGATCAAGGCATCATGCCTACTCAGTACAGAAGCTAACAGTGTAGTTTCTCTCCCATAACTGCGTTATCTGCAAGAGGGAAGTTGCAGGGTGTTTGAGCAACGTCTTTGAGGAGTGACCTCTGGTGTTAAGGAGCTTTCCTTGCACTGTGGTGATCCATGGATTGGCCATCCAATCCATGTTCGCTTCAGATATGATTTGCATATGGTTCTATTTACTGCAAAATTTCTGAATACTACTGCAGGACTACAACTTAGATCTCAGATCTACTCATTGCTGTTCATGATTTGCTCAGATCCCCAAGGGGAATGCATTAAGGAGCCCATCTAGTATATAGATCTGTATCAGATCTATATTTTTGTATACAGATCTGCTCCAGATCTGAAGTGTAATATACTCCAACTGTAGCATCAATAAAATAACACTGTCAAGCTTCACAGTCTCAATATGTTGTTGCAACACCTCAATCTTGAGGGTTTCTTCATGTAAATCTTCTGTTGATCTATTGTACACTGTATTAACCATACTATAGATCTGATTTACTGATGTACATATGATTATCAAGTCTCCATATTGATCTACTGCTTAAATTTAATGGAACTGCATTATTTATGAAGCAGTCTCATTGCATATAGCTACAACCCCTCTCTTTGGGTGTTTTCCAGCTAGACTAGTTTGTGGGAGATCTGTTTAACCCACCTAGTCTGATTTGTTTTTTCTCTTCTTTTGGATTTAGATCTTAGATGAGCTGATCTAAGGGATCCAGGGGCTGCAAACTCATTTCAGTGCACTAAATTCTCAGAAGTGCGTTATTTCAGCAGGCTTGCTGTGTGATTCCCATTTTGGGATATTACATGCATATAGATATCTTCCTCCAAATATCCATGGAGAAAGGCTATCTTTACATCTAACTGTTCAAGATGCAAATCTTCCACTGCTACAAGACTTAAAATAGTTTCGATTGAAGTCAAATTAACAACAGGAGAAAATATTTCATCAAAGTAAATACCTTTCTTCTATGCAAACCCCTTCATGACAAGTCTAGCTTTGTACCTTTGTTTTCCTCCATCTTCTTCCTTCAACCTGTAAACCTATTTATTCTACAATGTTATTTTACTTGCAGGAAACCTGACTAAGTCCAAAGTTTGGTTATGTATTAAGGAGCCCATCTCTTCTTTCATGGCTAGCTCCCACATTTTCTTGGTTTCTACCTGCATTTCTTCTTCATAACATTCTCGTTAACCAGAATCAGTCAACAATACATAATATAATGAAGGAGAGTATCGTTCCTGGGGTCTACATATCCTGTTAGATCTTCTAACACCACTTTCAGGTGTTTGAGGTGCCTGTAGCTGTTGTGGTGGTTATTGTTGTTGTGGTTGTTGATTTTTATTATTTTCAAGTACTTTTACTTTTTCTGTGATTTCATTAAGAATTGTTTATTCTTTGTTTTCTTTTTCCTGTTTCTTTTCCTACAACGGATCCTTATACAAGACATTTTAATTGAATATTACATCTTTGCTCCTAATGATTTTGTGATTTTCATAGTCATATAAGCGATAACCAAAATCATTAACACCATATCCAATGAAGGTACATTTCTTTGATTTTGCATCAAGCTTTGTTCTATTTTATTTATTAATATGGACAAAGGACTCACAATCAAAAGGCTTTAAAAAAGATTAGTTTATCTTTTTACCTGTCCATGCCTCCTCTGGAATACCACCATCTAAGGAACTTGAAGGTCCTCTATTTATTAGATAAACAACAGTATCTACAACATCTTCCCAAAATTGTAAAGGCAATCCTGCATGCAATCTCATGCACCTTGCATGCTCCATGATTGTCTTGTTCATCCTTTCTGACACACCATTTTACTGTGGTGTTCTTGGAACTGTCTTCTCTCTGCAAATTCCAAGCTCTGAAAAGTACCTATTAAACTATTTGCTGCAATATTCACCTCCATTATCTGATCTGAGACACTTCAACTTCTTTCCTATCTCAATCTCAACCAAAGCTTTCCATTTCCTGAAAGTATCAAATACATCATATTTATTTCGAATACAATAAATCCAAGTTTTTCTAAGTGCATCATCAATTAAAGTAACATAATCACGAGAGCCACCGAGAGATGATACCTAAGCAGGTCCACATACATCTATATGCACAAGCTCTAATTTTTCGCTGTTCTTTTCTTTCCCAACTCTAATAAATCCAACTCTCTTCTGTTTTCCATAAACACAATTCTCATAGAAATCCAAATAAGTATTCTTCAAACCTGGCAACAAATTTATTGAGTGAAGAATCTCCATTCCCTTCTCACTCATGTGTCAGAGCCTATGATTCCAGAATGTTGCATATGCTCCAGTGGAGTTTAAAACATTAACACAATTAAAAATACCATTGCATAAATACAATGTACCAACCTTTTCTCATTTTTCTATTACCAGAGCTCATTTAGTGACCTTCCAGGTTTTATCTGTAAAAGTTGTCACACAACCTTCAACACCTAACTGCACTGTTGAAATCATATTTTTCTTAAGATCTGGAACATAACTTACCTCCTTTAACAACCATTGGTTTCCATTATGCTGTTTTACAATAACTTTATCCATTCCAATGATTTTACAGGGTTTATCATCACCTAGATGAACCTGTCCAAAATCTCCTTGAACATAGTCATGAAAATGTTTCTTATCATGTATGGCATGGAATGAGGCCCATGAATCTACCACCCAGGCATCAATAACATTTTCTAAAGAAATATTCAAAGCATATTGTAACACATCACTTGTCACATTTTCTTCAATATTGTTTTTTTGTTGTGCGTCTCCTTCTTTTCCCTTCCGAGACTTACAATCTTTCTTCAGGTGTCCTTTCTTCCCGCATTTTTAGCACACTATCCCCAATCTAGACTTAGATCTTCCTTTCCTTGATTTACTGCGATATCTTGAGCTCTTTCCTCTTTCCATTTTTCTTCCCCTAGTCTCTGCACTCAACGCATTACCCGATGTCTCACCAGAGATTTTCAGTTGCATTTTCTCGCTAAGGATAGCACCAACAACATCATCACTCTTTTAAGTACTAGTTACAGAGACAGATTTACTAATGGCCATAACTAAACCATTCCAAATTTCTGTAAATGAGCATAGAAATAATAGAGCCCTAACTTCATCATCAAAGTTACCCCTACAGAACTTAACTAAGTTCTGGTAACCGTATTAAATTCATTTAAATGGTCAACAACAAATCCACCTTCTGACATATTCATATTAAATAAACGTTGCATAAGAAATACCTTATTTGAGGCCGAGGGTTTTTCATATAGTTTCAACAATGCTATCATTAAACCCTATGTTGTCATCTCCTTTGAAATGTTGAAGGCTACTGATGCCGTTAGGCACAACCGTATTGTTCCAAGTGCCTTTCTATCGAGGATCTCCCATTCTTCTTCTGTCATACCTGACGGATTATTTGTTTTTCTGCTCAGTGGTAGGTACAAATATTTATGATACAAATAATCTTTCATCTGCATCTTCCACAACGAGTATTTTTGGCTGCTAAATTTCTCAACCTTAAACCTACCATTTTCTGCCATTGCTCCCATCGAACCAGGAACCCTTCTTTCTTGCGAGTTTATCAGCCAAATAGACCTTTGTCTCTGATACCGGTTGTTAGAAAATTGTATATTACAGAGAAATGGAACACATAAAATATGCGGAAACAAAAACACACAAATAACATATAAAACAAGAGACAGACATATATATGTGGTTCACCAAACTTGGGATACGTCCACGGAAACAAGTAGTCCCTTTTTAATATCTTGAAAAATGAAGATACACAACCTATGGGAGATCCGTTGTAATATCATCTACTCTCACACATTCCCCCTTTCTATTTCTTGCTCAAAATATGCACACAATACACAACCGTAATAAAATACCCTCATACAATGAAGGGGTTGCCTTCGAGGGAAAAAAACCCTAAATTAAACATAACTTCTATCGTTAAATCATCCGCCTAATGAACAACCCATATTGACTACGAAATTACAATATTTTACAAGACAATTTTACATATGTTTTTAGCTTCGGGGTCACTGCCCCCTCGACCCGCCCCCTGCCGTCCCCCATGGACCCCCCTGGACCCCCCCTGACGGCGATCAAACGACTCGTAAAGAGCATGGGTCCAACACGATGATACATCTAAATAAAGAGTATAATCAGGCTCCACACCCAACATCTTCTTCCAAGGGTTCTTCCTTTAAGATGATACAATCTTTGAGATGTGTTGAATAGTCCTCCTTGATGCTCTTCTTCTTGAATTTGGCCCTTATGTATCCTTATTTGATTGAGTGACCTTCAAGCTACCTTTTCTTGTCACCTTAGCTTCGGAACCATGTTGAGAAATCTAGGGAAACTAGATTAGGGTGATTTCTCTTAACTTGATAACTGCTTGTGATGTTATTTAATTCAACTTGATGTACTTGTGATTATCTTCTTTACTTTATTATTATAGTGTTCTTATCATCAAACAAATACCAAACTATGAATATAAGTAGAACAAGGGGAAACGAGATATAGGTTGCTAGCTAGGGCCAAAACCTCTCTCTAGAAGCACACAATGGGTGCTTGGCCTATAAATAAAATGACCTTCAGCTTGAAACCCATACTATAAAAATAAAAATAATAAATTTTCTTTTCTCTTTTAACATCAAATACATAAAATAAAGAATACATAAGTCATTATGAAGATTGAATCTTGTTACAAATTTCAACACTTCCCTCTCTCCTTTAAGCAAGCGAGGAGGTTTCTCCTCTGTTGAGCTAGTTGGGGCTTCAATGTCTGTTTTAAGACATCAAATCCTTTGTCAACTAACTTGCTTTCATGAAAATCTAACCATTCTTCCTCACCCTCCTTTTTCAGGTGAGCCATTATTCTAGTCGCTTATCACCATGAGCATCTGCCCTTTTTTTCTCAAGCCCATGAATGAGGGTCCACCTTCCATACCTTGGTAGGAAATCCCTCTCGCGGCTATAGGAATTGGAACAAGGTTGGGGACTTGAGCATAACTTCAATACCTTTAAGGATGGGTATTCTCCAAGAAAGGACTTGCCATTTCCTTGGAACGATTAGGTCCATTTAAAAATATTGGACGTAGCATAACTTTTTATTCTCTTGGTTACATATAATATAATGTATAGAGCTATTCATTAATAGAGGGGAGGAAGATAGGTACCCACCCAATAGAAAAGGGTAGTCCTTACCTTCCTAGGCTTGCTATTGAGTCATGCTAGGTGCTTTAGGATTTGTGTTTTGGGATGTGTATTTGGTGGGGTTGTTTTGTTGTTGGTTGAGATCAAATCTTAAACACTTTTCCAATTTTATCAATGATCTCCTCTTGCTTCCATGGAAAGGAAAAGGGAATACATAAGCAAGAATACATAGGGATAACAATAATAATGCATGTAGAGAAGAGAGAGGTGAGGGGTTATTGGCTCCAAATGAAAATAATTTGTTAAAGCATTAAGGGGTACATTTGACTGCTTGGTGGTCCCTTGCACTTTGATTATTGATTTTAGTGGTGATGTAGGACCAGATGGGGTGATTAGCATCCATTATGGATTACCAAGCATGAAGCTATTAAAGCCACCAACAACAAACTCACTTCTTTTCCCACTACTTGAGTTTGGATAGCTTGTTGTAGTTGCCTTAGTGATGAATTGATTTTACCATTTGTTGTGGAAGTCTATTGTTCTTGGGGGACCATCACAATGAAAGAGACCAATACAAGTAGGTGTTGATTTTTAGGGCATCCTTTAAATTGATAATTACTTAAAATTTCATTTAGGCTAATCTTTTTCTTGTGATTTTTTCATCATAAAACAACAATAAAACAAAAATGATAGAGTATCATAAAGTGAAAATCACACAAGAACAAAAGAGCATGGGGAAACACCCAACAACCTTTTTCTTAGAGAAATTATTCATTTCAACATAGATACACCTAGCATCCTAGTCACATACAAGGTCAAAGTGACCATCAAAATACCTTGATCAAACATGGTCCAACTGCATCCTAATCAAGTCTTTTGCCTGCAAAATTTGTGCCTGATTAGGTCTTCTTGGAATTCTTCCTCATGCCTTCCACAAAACTTGGTCAATCCACAAAGATTTGGTCTTTTCACAAAGATTTCGGTCTTTCACAAAGAATTTCCTTAGAAGTTTGGTCCCTTAACAAAAGTACTAACACAACGATTTGATCCTTCAAATTTGTCCTTTAAACCTCAGATTATGATTCGAACTTAAACATGAATGCAACAAAATATAGATATAACCATAAATAAAGAGATGCAACATAAATAACACTTCATTTCATTAATATCAAAGAACTGAAATATGCTTACATACAGAGTGGGAATAAACTAGCTCGGGCGATGGTAGCTTATATCTGAGAAGAGATGTGGTGGCTACATGCCTATGAACTGTGTTATAATGAGGCTCAAGCGATTTTTTATTATTGATCAAGGGAAAACCCTAAACAACCAAAACGCTAATCCCACGAGATGGAACGACAAGAGTTTGTGAGCCCCATTGGGGTTAGTTGGGAACCAACCTCCCGGGGTCGTAACTTGGTCATATTATTTTCGTTTGGCACATACGATACCTCATTGGAAATATCTATTTGAGTACTACAAGATTTGTGGCGCATTCTATTGTTGCGAACCTCAAATAATCTTTTTTTAGGGGGTAAAAAATTCCTCGGAAGTTCATGACCCAAAAAACTGCTAAAAATAGTAAATGCTACTATAAAAAAGGAAACTGATGAAACCGACTGGAGGTCTAGGTGGAATAGGCGGGTGGCCACCAATATCCACCTGGATCAATCCCCCCTCATTAGGAATTAATGGTCCCCATTGTGTGTAGAGCCTCCATGAGGTGAGGAAATTTTTGTTGAACTTAGACCCTAGTGAACCACTTTCCCTAGTGAAGGAGTTGGCTTGCTTTGACAACTCGATGTAGTTGGATCCTCTATTGGTGAGTGTTATTGATATGAATTTCCATGATCTGATCAGTTGTTTCTTGTTCCATGCAGTTTGGGTTTAATTCTATTGGTGTGAGTTGTTCTGCAATGTCGGATGTATCCAATAATGATGGAAAGTATGGCCGAAGGCGGTCCACATTGAACATTGGGGGCTAAGGAATGGTGGAATGCTGAGTTCAAAGTAATTTTCGCCTACAACCTTTGTGATGGTGTATGACCCATATCAGAGTGGACGAAGCTTGCGGTGGGGCCCAATGAGACGATCCTTCTGCAAATGTAGCCAAACTTTGTCACCCACTAGAACTTGTGTGGCACCCGATGCTGATCATGTCGTTGCTTGTACTTAGAGTTGGCTCTGTCCAATATGTAATGGAACCACTAGAGGATGTGTTGAATGCGCTCATTGAAGTTGTTAGCCCTGTCAAATTTAGACTGGACATGAGCCGAATATGTCTGAGTAGCTGCAAATGGTATGGCCACATCAATGGGACATAGTGTTTGGAATCCCAACCCCATTTGAAAGGGGCCGTGTCCAGTTAAGCTATGGAGAGATCTATTGTGGCTGTGCTGGACATAGGGGAGGCTTTCATCCCATGTGTGTGGATGCTTCAAGTTGTACATGTGTAGAATGTGTATGATCATCTGGTTGAAAAACTCTATTTTTCCATCAGTTTGGGGGTGGAAAGCCGTGGACTAAGTGAGCTTGGTATCCAATAGTGACCAGAGACTTGACCAAAATGTACTTAGGAAACTGATGTCCCGATATGAGATAATGGATTGTGGTATCCAAAAATGTATCCACATTCATTCAAAGAAGAGCTTAGTAGTGGATTTTGTTGTGATACTCTTCTTGCAGGCTGCTAGAATGGCCATCTTAGAGAATCTATCGACGACCACGAAAATACAGTCATTGCGATGTTTATTAGAAGGAAGGCTTGACATGTATTCCATGGAGATGGAATCCAAAGGTCGACTAGGAGTAAGAAAAGGAGTATATAAGTTTGGAAATGGCACAGGCGGTGCAAGATATGATGTACTTCCCAACATCATGTCGAAGTTTTGACCAATAAAAATACTTCTGCATCACTACCACTGTTTTCTTTACTCCGAAATGTCCAACGGCTTGAATGTAGTGTGCCCCCAAATCATATTGGCATGGTCACTTGAAGGAACACTGTTGGGCCTCAAATATACCTAATTTTCCACTATATATTACCGCCATTCATAACCTAAATTCTGACACCTTTACACTCATTTCATACCATAATTCCATCACTTGTGGCCAATTCATGACTTTCGCCTCGTGGTTGATTATCATTAGTTTTGTTAGATTTTCTATGATTATAGATGATTTAGTTATGATTCACTAATTATGGTTTTTCTAAGTTCATTTTTTGCAGGGTTCCATTGCCGAAATTCTTCACAAGCCAGTTAAACTAGTTAGCAAGTAGAGTACGTAAATGTCCAATTTGGAGTTTCGACATCCAAACATGCTTCCGGGGAAAATTGAGGGATTTTATTGACCAAAATAATGTTTAATACATTGGATTGCATCCAGGTCGCACATGTGGGTCCCTAGGAGTTGATAAACAAATCTGCTCAAAATGTGAAAATTTTCCAAACTACAAAGTTTGACCTCGATTTGTGTGCATATCAAAGTGAATCTGGAAAATATAAGAAAATGGGTTTGTTAAAAATATAACCAGTTATGTATATCCAAAACGGTTTCTCCAGATTTGAATTATTCGAAAAGTTATACGCGGGTCTTGGAGGCAGTTTGGTAAAAAATGACTGTTTTCCAGAATTCTAGAACCTTGCAAAAAGATCTAGAAAGCCAACTTTGAGCACGATTTGTGAGGATCTAGATTTGAATGAGACAAATAAAAGAGAGGTTTTTGTTTAAAATATAACAATTTAGGTTCCCTGAAAACCGTTTTCCAAAATTCTTCATGGTTAGGAAGATATGCCAATCTCTTTGAGGTCAGTTTGTTAAAATTGTTCAATTTTCTAGAATTGAGGAAAATGACTAATTCGCCTTCTAAATATTATAAATGGCCCAACCATGGTTTGTATTGGAAGCTGGGGAAGTTTTTGAAGGAGGAGGAAGACATTGTGTGAACATGATACAAATGATTGAATGAATGTATGTAAGTGAACTTATTATTTGAATCTTAATACAATTTGACTTTGCCATGAATTCTTTGTAAATGCTATGGTTTTTCTTAATCTTTAGACATTGATTTAGTTTAGACTTGCTCCAGGAGTGGAAAAGGCCTACCATATTCTGGAAGTAAGTTTTGTAAAACATCATAGGGTAGATTTAGGTGTAGGGATTATATTTTGAAATCATTTGCTAATTAAATCTCATAATTACGATTATGTACTCAAGACTCTAATTTATTATTATGTACTCAAGACTCTAATTTATTTTCTTAAAATTAAATAGATACTTCATCTCCAACTCGTTGCATACCAAAATGAATGGTGTCGATCAATGATTTTATTGCATGAATAACCCCTTTGTTTCAAGTTTATGATTTGAATATTTAAAGGTGCTTCTTAATTGGATAAACAAGAGATCGATAACTCCATTTATTTTAAATATGAATTGAAATAGATTATGTACCTTACCGATCCACTCTAATTTCTTGTAATAATGTGTTTTGACAACCAAGTATTTGAAAGCAATGCAACGAGACCATTAAATCATTGTTTGGAGTTGTAGTTTAGTTTTGCAATTCATTATAATTGTAATTAGTTATTGGTAGAACCATTAGTCAATGTGCTTATGTGTGAATGATTTCTTGAGTTGATTAAAGTAATCTAAGGATAAAATAGTTTCTTATTTTGCAGTATTTTAGATTTGAAATCATGTCAATTAGAATCTTGGTTTACTTAATTTCTTTTGAAGCAATTGTAGAGTAGTGACAAAGGTTAGTTTGAATGCTTATTTGATTTGTTTTATGCATCCCAGGAACTAGATTAGTTGAAGTCTTGTTTGTTCATTGCCTTAGTTTAAGATCATTTGAATGAGAGTGAATTTTATTGGGATTAAGATTTAGCATAAGTTTGGTATCATTTTAAATTAATCTTGATTGATTTAAGATTCTTGTATTTAGTTTAGATATATCTTAGTATTTAGATTGAGATTTCCATTAATTAGATTGAAATTAATATCGTTTAAATAGTAATTTGCATTGCTTGGATTGTGATTAATATTGCTCAGATGTAGATTAGAGTTATTTTTATTTGAATTTAATTTAAGATTGATTCAATTTGGTTGATTTAATTCAAGGCATAGAGAGATGAGTGCTAGTTTACTTAATTGATAAAAGAGTGTGTAATTAATGATCATTAACAAGGACTTTATATGCTCTGATCATAAGTTGAGCCAAAAACGCAGTACAACTTGAAGCTTACGAACCCCAGATTGAAAATTAAATATTAATAGGTTTAATCACTAATTAAAACTCTCAAGAAACACAAAGGTGTCCCAGGTGGCATAACAGTGAATCCTGGAGGTGAAAAATTGGACCTTGTTTGTCGTCCAAGAGCGTATGGTATGTGTTTCCAAATTCTGGATCGCTCTTATAAAGATGTGGCCACCCCGAAGTCTCGTGCCCACAAGAGTCGAGCATAGTGGTTTGGGCCATGAACGACAGTTGGCTGAGGCAGTCTGCGATGTTATTGGTGTCTCCCTTCTTGCACTTAATGTAAAAAGGGAACTGATTTAGGTATGTGGACCATTTCTGTTAGCGATCATTCTGCAACTTCCCTTGTGTCTGTATGAACATGGATCGGTGGTCTGTGTGGATAACTGTTTCCTTCCCCATAATGTAATTCTTCCATTGTTGGCACGCCTTAATAATAGAATACATCTCTGTGTCATATGTGGGATAATTTCAGATGGTGTATGAAAGTGTCTCACTATGATATGCTACTGGATTCCCCTGCTAAGTAAGAACTGCACCAAGAGCATAGTCATAGGCATCTGTCTCAATCTCAAATGGTTTTTGTAGGTATGGTAATGTGAGCATTAGTGTAGAGCAGAGGCGCTGATTCAACTCAGAAAACACCTTTTGTTGGGATTTAGACCAAAATAACTTTTCTTTTGCTCCGTCCTTGGTGACTTGACTTAAAGGCCAAATGATATGAGAGAACCCCAACATGAAGCTGCGATAGAAATTGGCAAGACCTAGAAAGCTGCGGAGCTCTATTAGAGTGGTTGGGGCTGACCAATCTCGAATATATTGTATCATAGTTGGGTCCACATGCACACACTGCTCATCAATGATTTACCCTAGATATTGAACCTGGGTCATACCAAAAGTGCATTTATCCAAACTGGCAGACAACTTGTGTTGTCGCAGGGTTTGGATGACCTGTCAAATATGGTGGAGGTGCTCTTCCAAAATATGGATGAAGATTATGATGTCATCCAAATACACCACCACAAATTAGTTTGTTAAGGATCACAAGATGTCATCCATCGGCCTCATGAAAATTGTGGGGGCATTCGTCAACCCGAAAGGCATGACGAACCATTCAAAAATACCCTCCTTCGATTGGAAGATAATTTTCCACACATCGGAGGGTTCGATTGGTACTTGGTGATAACTGGACTTCAAGTCAATCTTTTCGAAATATTTGGCCCCCTTGAGATGGTCTAGAAGGTCATCAATAAATGGGATTGGATACCTATTCCAGAAAGTGATATTGTTCAGTGCTCGATGGTCAATACAGAGTCTCCAGGTATCATCCTTCTTCTGTAGAAACACAATCAGGCTCCCATAGAGAGATGAACTTGGCCTGATGTGCCCTTTCTACAATAGCTACTGAATTTTCCTCTTGATCTCATCGTTCTCTAGAACATAGTGTCGATAGATTGGTCCATTGAGTATCGACGTACCCGGGGTCATATCAATGGAGTGCTTGACCTAAAAGTGTAGAGGTACCCTTGTGGGTGAGGTGAATATGTCCTTGTACTCCTCCATGACCTTGTCTATCTTCTACTGCCATGCGGATGATCCCTGTCTTGAGGTCGTGGCCACAATTTTATTCTTGCCTTGAGGCAAAATCATAAGGAGAACAAATTTCCCAGTTTGGGAAATGATCTTACTACATTGATTCACAGTGATCAAAGAGATGGTGGTAGGCGGTGCTACCTGTGGTATCCTATATAAATTATTTCCCAAAGTAATAATAATAGTGCAAGGCCTAAACTCATACTAAACATGTTTCTTCCACAAGTATAGTTGGCCTAATAATACATCACAAACTTCAAGAGGAGAAACATCACACATTACATCATATGTGAAGGGTTTGATGCTGTAGGGAAGGTGACACTGCTTACTGACGCAGAGATATCACCCTTGGTTAAGCCACCCGATGATGTACGAATCTGGATATGCTGTGGTTGGTAGGTCCAACCGCTTCACTACCTCTGTTGAAATGACGTTCTTTTGGATCCCACTGTCGACAATGAATTGCAATAGAGAACCCTTCACCCACATATGTGAGTGGAAGAGGCGCTCCCCCTCCTCTAGATATATGAGCTCATTTTTCTTGATCTTAATGGTGGAAACAGTGGCACTGGGCTCCACATCAATAATATGCTTCCACTTTTCATTCCCCTTGTCGGGTTCTGACTCTGAGTTAGAACATGCATCTAATTAGGAAGCTTTCAACTCGACCACCAATGACTGCTTGGCCCAACACTCACTTGTGTTGTGAGTGGGTCTCTTATGGAGTTCACACCATTTTCCCGTGTCCTTCTTTGTCTTTGTGGTGTTTTTATTTTCTTGTGGCTTCAAAAAATTGACCTGGGTTGCTCCACCTTGGCTCTATCCTTTATTATGCAGTTTGGGGGCGCCTTTCCCTTTCTTATGATTTGCAGATCCAAAGTTTCACTTCTTTTGTTTAAATTTCTGCTCGATCTTGACATCATATCGATAAGAATATCCAAGCGAGGAGATTTCCAGGAACTCCATATCATCCTTAATGTACTTGTGAATACAACCACGGTACTTGAGTACCAAATGATACCCAACTTCTTGCGAAGGGTATGAAAAATATTTTTTAACTCTCGCATGTCTTGGTCCCTTCCCTACCGTAGTGTGGTCCAATTTATGTATTTATCCTCATATCACCCGAGAGGGTAATATTACTCCTTGATGGCGTCCTAGAAAGAATTCCAAGTGGGTGTGGCTGAGAATAGTGAGGGTTCAATCTTGTCCCTCTTTGCACAGTAGGTTTCCCACCAGTAATTGACGTGGGGGGATGCTTTAAGGAGTGCAAAAGTAATATTTTCCCGGTTGGAAATTTCATGAATCGAAAAATATCCTTCTAATAGATTTAACCATTTATCTACGACATTTGAATTTATATCTGAAATTCGAATTTGGGGATGTTGAAGTTAAATTGTACCTTAAAGGGATTGGCGTTTCCAGAGTGGATGCTAGAAGAAGATGCTTCACCTATGGGTAGCCATCAAAGTATATGGGCAATGTTTTCCATCATCGCGATCCTGTCGCTCGAGGGATTCTTCTAGCAATATTTTAGGGGTCAAAACAACTCTGGAAGTTTAGGACTTGAAAAACTGCTAAAAATAGTAAATGCTGCTATAAACAAGGAAACTAATGAAAAATACTGGAGGTCTAGGTGGAATAGGCAGGTGGCCACCAATATCCACCTGGATCAGATTTGTGCTTTTCTTCTTACCTCAAATTATGCAAATTGACTTCAACAAAGATATATATGAATTTCCATAAGAGGATGTTGAGTTTCACTTATAAATACTCTTCTTGTTGGACGAAAGGATGCCAATGAGGGCTGGGCCGACTTGACTAGGTGGAGGCCAACTTGGCTTCTTTTGGAGCTAAAAATTCTATTTTTAAAAATTAAAATTTCTTCTTTTGAAATGAGCATGAAGAACATGATTTTATAATTTTTCTTTTGACACAAGCATGAAGAACATGCTTTACAAAATATTGTTGCAAGTACATCAAGGACCAAAAATATTAATTATGAAGATCAACCATAGTTAGAAAAATTCAATGGTAAGGTGACAATTGAACAATTATATAGTGTCTTAACCATTCCATATCTAACATTATTGTGGAATCATACAATGAGTATTAAATATGGCATCCATTCTCACATGACCATAGTCCCAACTTGGCTTGGTTATTACTTCCTAAGTAGCATAAGAAGAGATAATATTCTATTCATATGAATGCATAATGGATTTTAGAATAATTTTATATGCTTTAGGATTTCTTCCTTTACCATACCCTACTAAAATTCATTCATACAAATGTATTCGACAACATATACCTGTCAACTAAAGATATTAACTCATGACTGAAGGAATTATTACAGAATCCTTTTAGTGTATATGTAATATAATGTAACTAAACTACATCCCCACATGGTTGTTATCCTCATCTCTAATGTAACTCGTTAGTTTATGTTTTATGGAAGATCACAAAATCATTTCACCAATCCTTTGATCAACATTTACTTAACCTTATCCTTCACTTAGAAGGTTTCACTATTATATGGTGGTCTCATTAACATCTTTAGTCATGATTCAAGCATTTTGATTACATAATCATCTCTTATTTCAATTAATCACTCTGACATACTTTTAGCACAACATAGTAATTGACTTGACAAAAGTATGAAATCAAAACAAGAAATCTCACTCTAAAATCCCATATTTTTTTGGTGAAAAACAACCAAAATAAAGTTCCAAATTAGAAAGTGGTATTATCAATAGCTTTCGATTTTTATCACATGGTTAAAATTATCGCCTTTTGTAAGCATCCTTAAAAAAACCTCACAAAAGACTTAAAATCATTTCCATCCTCCTTGCCCCCTCTCTCTTACACAGACACATTGTTAGACACTTTTTTGTTTGAATTCTTAACAGTTTATATATTTATTCTGTTAATTGAAAAAAATATATTTAAAATAATAAAAAACCTTAATAAATCAATTTAAATGTTTTTTTGGGTATAAGAAAGAAAGAAAATTAAAGAAACATTTAAAAAATATTAAAAAAATTCAAATGTCCATAATTTCCCCTTTTGCAAACATCCTTTGCAACCAACATTTGTCCTTTATTATCTTTAGAATTTAATAAATTTCATTCTCCTTTATACGTAAGGATTCCATCTCTACTCGCTTCTTATACTTGTCATTATTTATTTGCTATATACAATAACCAACTACTATAAATAAGAGCTCTCCCAACCCTTCTTTGTTATCTATATTGGCTCAAAGAACCATCTATAATTCTCATTTTTTTTCATCATGAATTTATATACAATGCAATTAGAAAAATATATTTTCCTTTTCCATTCAAGATATTTATTCATCTTCTCAACAAGATTTTCTATAATACTCTCAACTTGAACATCTATACTCATCAACAATGCTATCATTTTCTTTAGGTAGTTCTGTAAGCTAACTTTTGTGAATCCTTCAACTTGCTAATTAATCAACAACTTTGGTTCCCCTACTTTGTTAATCCAATTTGTATTTCAACACGATGGTATAAAAATTATTAGGAATTATTTGCGTTATTTCTTAGTGGTTTTCACACTAGGTATTCTTTTATATCATCTTGTACTCATTTTCCAAAATTGAAACTACTTTTGAAGTATCCCTCTTAAATTTGTTATTATCCACTCAATCTTAAAGCACCCTTATTCCCATCAATTTTCTTAGTAATGAAACATCCTTGTTGACATGTCCTCTCCACTGATTGGCTTGACACACATATGTTTATGTGTCACTAGTGTTAATGTCATAGCATTTAACACTGCCATGTCACTCTACCAACCTGTTAGCCCCCTATAAAATTTCTTGACAAGCAAGCAGGGGGCTAAATTGTTTTTGAGCCTTCAAGGAATGCATTTCCTCTGAAAACACATCATACTTGAAGCCTCCTTGTGCCTTAGGCCCTTTGATAAAATCCTCTCTGCTGATTCCCATTATTAAGCCTCTTTGATTACAAAACTGTGCCCCAAAAGGCCTATTTTTGCCCCTTGTACCCCTGCAAATTACCCCATTTTAACCCCCTTCCACTTGTCAAATTTCCCCTCTAACCCTTCTAAATCATACCTATTCCCTCTTAAATCACCCATACGTTCTTTTTTAAGCCTAAATCCTCGTTTTTCCCTCCATCGTTAACTTTCCCAACCCTTGTAAAACGTTAAAAAGGCCGAAAAACCCATTTCCGAAGCATATTACAGTCTAGCACCTCTCGACCAGCCTCCTGCACCATTTCCCCCCACGTGACCCAGCGCCAAGACCAGGTGCTAAGCTAGAAGGCGCTTAATGCAAACAAATATCAGAAGCGTCCTCAATCGTTTGATCAACTGAAGATCAACGGTCTGTATCGTCCTCCGCCCAGTGGTCCTCGTTGCGCACTGTTCACAAAACCATCCGGTTTCCATCGCACCGCCTTTCGGAGGTAGGCGGTATTCTCCGATCGACCAGTGATTCCATATGTCAAGCGACACGTGTCCAACGCACTATTTGAAAACCGCCCGCTCATCGTGCGTTATCGTTCGGCACAAGACACAGAGCGATATGCATATCAGCCGTCTGATCTGCGATCACCCATCCAACAGTTGTCCCTCCACGAAGCTGCACACGGGTTAACCCATGGCTATCGTACCCCTGGCCCACCCGTCCATTGCCCTCCGACATGTCCTCAGCCGTCGATCTCCTCCTGAGATCGGACGGTCCAGATTTTATTACCCCCGCCGTTGACCGTCCCGTCGTCTCTCGGTTCCGCCACGTCACCACTCCACGTGTTTTCATCGATTTTCACTCACCCCCATATATATATTCATTTCTGGGTCAATTTTAATGTTTTATGTCAATTTTTCATTCTCACCACCCGTGACTGCATTCTGCCACCTTTCTCCACGCCATGAATGTTTTCCGCCGTAATCCTGCAATTTTCCGCCATTTTACCAGTCTGCATGGCCACCCTTATCGTCCCCGCTGCATTTACCCACCCCGTGCATGATTTCTTGACCAATTTGTGTGTTTTGCAGGGTTTCGGGCGGCAATAAAACACCATAATTCAGAGTCTCTGCCACAGTGACAGAGAACGCAGGAAAAGCCATTTGCAGAGGCTGGAATTGTGGTGAAGGCCTGGGAAGGAGCCATGACGGGATGTGCATTCAAAGAACAGGGTTGAAACCCTGTAGAAACTTCCACAGGGCCATTAAAGTGCAGAATTTGCAGCAAAAGAGTATCAGTGAAAAGAAGAGAAGTTTAAGGCATATAATTGAAGTTTTGCGAGCCTTAATCCAGTGTTTAAAGGGCTAAGGTACCAGGATTGAAGATCCCATGGATCACTTAGACGGTCCAACGCAAAGAAAACCATATTAGTAGGGTTTTGACATCAGCAGAACGTTCCTCCCGAAAAGGGATGCAATGCCCATACTGTCTACATGCTATTCTGTATCCCTAAGGATATTTTCCAGGCCTGGCAACAGTCCTATGCTACCAGCGCATTAGTTATGCAGTATGGTAGACCCTAGCATCATTATTCTGCCTTTTTGTGCAATTCACCAGAACACTGCAGCAAGTACGTTAGAGACATACATGGAAGTAAATTATAGCCTGACGAAGACCATTCTTCTCACCCAAAGAGTACCAGAGATAAATGCTCAGAATTTAAAGTAGAACGAGATTTCGGCCCTCTTCCTCTTCTGAGTTTTAATGATACATTTAGTTCTTCACCTACCTTCTCTGCTCCACTCGAGCTATAAGAATTCCCGAGAACATATGGTAAAGGTTGTTGTTCGGTTGTTGCCGATTGCTGTTAGAGGGATTCAGTTGGACTGTTAGAACAATCTTGGGAGAGATTAGCAGAGTAGTTGTTATGTAGTAGGCTGGGAGGAGAAAGTCTGGACAGTAACAGCCATTGAACTCAGTGTACGTGACTGGTTTTGCATCAATTAATCAAGCATTTTTCACAGGATCCTGGTCTATTACTATTGGTGATGTTTTTCTCACTTTGTTTATTACATTTCCATGTTGTTTCATTTCCTTCTGGGCTTGCATCAGAAATATGGCATAGGATTTATCCTTGTTAGGTACCCTATGTATCTACTCTCTTTGCCCTCAATGTTTTCTGCTAAATGTGTATCTGAGAATTGATTTCAGTTAATTTAACCAGTGTAGTGGATGTTATTGCCTGCTCTCTGATGTATGAATTAACGAATATGTTCTCAGATGTTCTTGTTAGGTTTAAGCTGGAAGATTTGGGAACACTGGGGATTAGAGTTAGCCCTGTCCACTAGGATCCTTGTGCGACCAGATGGCCTTTCTAAGATCTCTTTTGTTAAACTTATCTCTGTTTTTCCTTGGAGCATGCTAAAGCTGACCTGGAGTTAAATGACCTCTGGTCCGATCTATAAGCTACCCCTTTGTCCCTCCATTGAAAGCTGCCTTTGAGTATGTCCAAGCAGGTCCGGAGTTAAATTACCTCTGACCTAATCTATAGACATAAATTGGGTGTATTTCCTTCTATCACGTTCTTTCCTTAATGTTCCACCCCATCATCTATCTAAGAAGATCCTTTAGTGTAGATGACTTGCCCTTTGGAAGCCTTGGCTAGTTGTTTTCATGTAATTTCCTTTCATGAATCCATAGCCCAATGGATGGCGCTTTCTTGGCCTATCCTCTTTGCTGAAACGTCCTGCTGCTTTGTTCCTTTTCCCCCATTACCTTCTCAGTCCATGATCTCATGACCAACCCAGTAACCAACCAACCAAATCATTTTAAAACCCCCTTTCTGTGCTTCATAACTAGCCTAACATCTCATTTAAGCTTCAAAGATATATATCATTCTTTGTTTTATGGAGAGATCCCTCTCCGGATCCAGGAGGGCTAGATCCTAGGATCCCAAAGTGGTTTGATGTTGTCTTATCTTTTGGTATTGCCAAATCTGCCAAAACACAACCACCATGTTAGTTTTTCAAGTTCAAATTAGTTGTATGGGGTCCATGTACATTGTAGGGTGCATATTTCACTTTCGAATATTTCTTTGATGTGTGTGTATTTGGCGATTAAGAACTTTAATGGCATGGTTTCTCTTTATTGACTCTTCCATGCCTACCACCTACCTTGCACTCCATGTGGATCCTTCACATCAGATTTTAGCACACAATAATTTTTGTAACCATAGGCTCCAAATTTATTAAGTTTTTATGCTTGGGGTTCTACTACCTCAATAAGAATGAAAAAACCACAAACGACATAATTATCCCATGATGTGTTTTCAAAACTAACCTTCATTCCAAATCATTTTTCATCCAAATGACAATTCCATCGCGAATAAAATTGATATGGACATACATATATATCCAATTTCATCAATTCCTCATCAATAACACTACTTGGGCATTATAAATACACGAAAATATAAATTAATTTTCTATACACTTATCTTCATTGGAATTTTTTCAAACACAACTTGCAAATTATATTTTACCGAAATTTTCATAGAGCTAACTCTTAAGTTTAAGGACTTCTTCCTTTATGCCTCCATAAGTTACTCAAATACTCTAACAACCTTCCAATTTGGTAATTGTTATTCAATCCAACATTTCTAAGCTTAAAACCATACTTTTGATCTAGGTGGATATTAGTGGCCACCCACCTATTCCATTGGCTCAAAACACAATTTTCTATTTTGGCAATTTTTTCTATAGTTTTTAGGTCCTGAATTTCTAGAGTCGTTTCGAGGCCCTAAAAAACTTTTTTTGGGAAGAGAGTAATAGAATCTCGTCAAAATTTGGAAAATTTACTTCTCATATAAATCTTTCCAATGGTCTATCATGCACGCCAAACTGATATCGTATGCAAAAGTTACAATCCCAAGAAGTTTGCGTTCCAACTTACCCCATCGGGTACCAAAAGCCTTTGGCGCTTCGTCTCCTAGAGTTAGGTTTTTGGACGTTTAGGGTATCTCATTGATTATTTATGATAAAAATGCCTTTTAGCGCCATTGTAACACAATTTGTCGAAGGTGTTCAACTGTCACATCTCTTCTAAGAGATAAGCTACCACCTTTCGAGCTAGTTTGTTTTCATTCTACATGTATACACTTTCAACATTTTCCATTTATTAGTATAATTCAAGTTTCAATGTATCTCTATGTTTTGGTTATAAATTTGAATGTCATTTCATCCCTTCATTCATAACTCAGATTAGTGGTATCATATCAATTTTCTCTTTATCTATTTTTCTGTATATATCCCCAATGAGGTAGAGGTATAGGGAGTTAGGACTCGAACTGCTTGAGCTCTTGCAAGACTGTCCTCACAGACCCCGATGGCCTACCATGGTGGAAGAAAGGAAGGAAGAGAGAGTAGTATATCCTATGAAATTTTTTCTCAAAGAAGTCCTTAAGTGTAAAAGGAACGAGACGATGGATACTTTTTCCTATATCATTCGACGAATGCCAATAGGTGATGAATCTTCATCAAGCGACCACTTTGGAGGTGCCACCCCCTTTAAGGCACAATTTGTTCTTGATACTACTATATTTGAAGGCAAAATAGATTTAAATTCTATAAACAAATGGTTAAATCTTCTAGAAGAGTTTTTTTCGGTCCACAAATTTTTTAATAGAGAAAATATTACCTTTTCACTCCATAATGTCGCCCCCCATGTAAAGGATTAGTGGGAAAATTACTGTGAGAAAAAGGCCATGGAGGAATCCAAACTATTTTCAGTCACACTCACTTGGGCCTCTTTTAGGGATGTTAAAGAAAAATATTACTTTGTTAGAAGCAAGAAATAAAAGTACATGAGATGGACCACACTATGGTAGGAAAGTGGCCAAGCGATTCCATATGTCACATACATATTTCATACCTTGCAAAAAAATATGGCTATTAAAGACTTTGTGAGACATTTGGTGCTCAAGTATTGTAGTTTCTTGCAAAAATACATCTAGAAAAAAATGGAGTTCTTGGACATCTCCTTGCTTGGCACAACATACCGATATGTTGTCAAAATCGAACAAAAATTTAAACAGAAGAAGTGAGACTTTGGATCTATGAATATTTCATAGCAAAATCAGGGAAAGGGCATCCCTAAATCGAAAAACAAAGGACATATCCAAGGTAGACCACCCCAAAAAAATCCATCTAAGCCACAAACAAAGAATGGTAATGGGAATATGAAGAAAGACACAATAAAGTGGTGCGAGTTCCAGAAGAGCCCCACTAATAACACCAATGAATGTCATGAAAGGAAATTGATGGTGGCCAAGCTAAAATCCTCAGAGTCAGACATAAGTTCTGACTCTGAAGTAGACCTAGACAAGGAGAAAACGATCATTGATGCATAACCCAGTGCCGCCATTCTCACCACCAAGGTCCAACAAAGTGAACCTTAAGGTATAAAGAAAGTTGAGAGCCTCTTTTACTCACAAATGTGGGTGAAGTGTGCTCCACTGCATTTCATTGTTGATAACATAAGTCAAAATAACCTCATCTCAATAGAGGTTTGCAGGCCTACCAAAAACACCACAACCACAACTACACACCATTGTGTGGATCCACTAAGGGCGAGATCACCATGTCAGCCAATAATGCTGCCTACCATACAATATCAAACATTTCAAGGATGAGGTATTGTGTGATGTTGATCCCCTTAAAGTTTGTGATGATTTGTTAGGCTAGCCATAATTATGGAAGCATCATGCTATGTATGAGTCTAGACCTCATAATGTTATTATTACTTTGGATAGAAAACTATACAGGATACCAGAGGTAGCACCACCTATTTCCATTTCTATGGTATTTATTAAATAATGCAGTAAGGTCATCACCTAGACTGGTAAATTTACCTTCTTCCTGATTCTTTCTCAAAGAAAGGGAAATATTGTGGCCACATCCATGGCCTCCACACATGGATCATCTATGTAGAAGGGAAAAGTGGATAAAGATCATGGTCTTCTCCTCACCCACTGGGGTACCTCTACACTATTAGGTTAAGCATTCAATAGATCTGACCCTCGATGCACCTCTACCAGATGGGCCAATATACTTCCGCTCTCTTCTGGAAAATGAGGAAATCAAGTGGAAAATATAATAACTTCTGCAAATAGGAACATTTGACCAAAATCCTCACCCCGTGGAAGCCCAATTGTCATTAGAGGAAATTTCAGCATAAAAGTGCCCATGAAATTTTCATGTAATTTCCATGTCATAATATGTAAACCAATAAAAATTCCTTAAATTTAAAAAGAAGTACATGTAAATATTTTGGAGGGAAAAGAAGAAAAAATATTTTTAATTGTATTTTTGCCCGATCTCCTAATACATTTACTCAAATTTTAAGTTTAGACACTCATTAGATACAAAATTAAATTCCACTTCCAATGAGTTCCCATTATGCATACTTTTGAGAAGACCCACCTTGATAAAAACTGCAAATACATTAAAAAAACATGTTTTAACACGTTTTTTAATGTATATGCAATTTTTATCAATGTGGGCCTTCTCAAAAGTATGCATAATGAGTACTTGTTAAATGATAAATGTGGAATTTAATTCTGCACTAATGAGTCTCTAAAATTGAAATTGAGTAAACCTATAAGGAGATAAGCCAAAAATAGAACTAAAAAAAATAGTTTTCTTGTTTTCCCTCCAAAATTCATAACTCTTATTTTATTATTTTAACTATTATTTTATTATTTTTCCTTAGGAGGCCAATTTTAGGCTGAAATATACTCTAATGACTTGTGTAGAATAAAAATGGGACCTGGTGACTCTACATTGGTAATTGAGTCGTGGAAAAAATCACAGTTAAAAATCAGTATGCGATTCCCCAAATTGACGACCTTCTTGACCAGTTCAAGGGGGGCCAAGTACTTCAATAAGATTGGTTTGAAGTACAACTACCACTGAGTTGTAGAAATTATACAACAAGCACATATATCATGGATTCAATATGATCTAACAATGTACTAAAGTTTAATATTGAATTGCTTCTACAAATCAATTGCGGAATTAAAAACACAATCGCTAATCACATGAAGGAAAGAAGAATCAATCAAGCCACAACACAAATAATTTCCAGAGGAAAGCTTGCTGCTCAAGACCCCTCTATCATATATTGTATATTCCACAAGGAATCATGAAACAATTACATACAACTCTTCTCACAAGAGTCCTCTTGTATTCAACTAATTGTCTCACACTGATCTAGACAAAATCAGGCCAACATTCAGCCAATTCTCAATTTGTCTTCAGCTTGCCTTGCTCACACAATCCCTGATGAATGAAATCCCTATTCTTTAGGAATTTCAGCCTTCCCCAACTGCGCTGAGTATCATGGGCATCCTGTGGTGTTTTAACTGCATCTGGGCAGCTTGCTAATATCACAACTGATAGTCACACTTCCCTTTCACCTAGATCTCAACCGGGTCTCCACTAGAACTGACATGCATGCAACTAATATTAGTAAATCATCAGTTGCATGTTAGATCACTGATTTTGAATTAAATAATATTAATTCATTGGATCTCTCACTAGTGAAACAAACAATTACAACTAGCACAACTGACTTTAACTCACTTAACTGAGCTAACTGATTGCAACATGCATTAAACTAATGCACCACTGCACTTCAAACTCTGTTACAATTATAATTACTCTACATGCCTCACCAACTACCCTCAACTTGAAATTTATGAGCTAACTGAGTTTATCACACTCAGTTAACTATTACAAGTTATTTTGAGATTAGATTACATTTTATTGTCCATCTTAATTAAGGGATAACTAAAATAGACATGCACCAAATTTAGCCCACACCAGTGTAGGTGCTGCTTGGACCTCCTGGTCCCACACTCAGTGTAGGTGCTACTGGGACCTCCTAGTCCCACACTTAGTGTAGCTGCTGCTTGTTGTTTTTGGATGCCAATTTCACTGTTTCTTGTTTCAAACTTCAACACTCCCTCTCAACAAGAAAGGAATGTCCTTACATGCGACATGCACCTCTTGCATGCGACATGCAACCTCATGCATGCGACATGCAACCCTTTCATGTGACATGCAACTCTTACATGCAACACTTCTATAGTGTTTCTCACACATGCAAACTTTGTATGCAACACTTCTAAAATTGAATAGCCTCCAAACAAATGAATCGGTATAATGCATATGTCGTCGGAGTCTTCTGACTGCTGCTAGCTACTGCACATGTCTACTGGATTCTCTGCGTTTTTGACATCTGCATCCATGCACTCTGCACTGTTTCCAACTCTGATCTGTGCTCCAGTATTCGACACCTATCACTCTGATTTCTGTCCTCCTGACATCTGACTGCATCGATCTAATTGATTCTACTACTACTTCTCTGTGGGCTCCTCGTAGTCAGGTTCGATCCATGAGACACACCATCTCTAGGACCATGCCCAAATTTATTCTTGGGATTATTGTTGCATGTTTCCCCACCTCACACCTTGAGGTATAACTGCATGCACTCCCTCTGCCCATATGGCTCAAAATTTCTCTGCTTGAGTCGTTTCTGCCACTGCATGATCCTCCGCATGTGGCAGCTCCACATCTTGAGGTTCATTCTTTGGAACCAAGAGTTCCTCACCTGCATGCAAATCTAGCTCCCTCTCAAGGGTCAATTGCATGGCTTTCTCACACTTCCCAATGGTTGGAAGCTCTGCAGAAATCACATCTACATGAAGTCTATAGAGATTCTTCACACAAATCCTAATCTTCTTGGCTTGTCCTGTTGCTTTGTGTCGCAGGAAAAATTTTCCTTCACCGAAGACACCATCATAACCTCTATCTTCCAACATTGCAACTGAAATTAAATTTTTCTTTAAGCCTGGTAAATGCATTACATATTTTAATAAAAAATGGTTTACTTGAATCTCTCTGGAAAGTAACTGTACCAATCCTGGTAGCACTATACCTTCCATCGTCACCCATTTTGATATGAATCTGGAGGTCCTTCTCCTCCAAGCTACTGAAAAATTATTTGTTTCCGTCCATGTGTAAATATGCACCACTATCCAAGTACCACCCTGATCCCATCGCACTTGACACCATGCATGCGATCAGTGAGAATTCCAACTCAAATTGCGGGGCCAAAGCCTCACTAGTTGCAGATCCTAAAGCCTTCTTGTTCTTCTTATTTTTTGGACAATTTGTGGCATAATGTCCATGCTCGTGACAGTGAAAACACTTCACTCTGGACATGTTGCAGTCCTTTCCTTCTTCACCAGTCTCAGATTTGGAATGGAATTTATTTCCTTTCCCCTTCTTCACCTTGGCAGCCAAAGTAAAATCTTCTTCATCTTCATTCTTAGATGAATATTCATCTTTGGTATTCTGTCTGAACTCCTCTTGCACAAAATCCGACCAAATTCGTTCCCAATCTGGCAGCTTCTCCCTCCCATTGACAGAGTCCTAATAACTATGCCAACTCTTGGGAAGTCCTAGAAGAGCTAGGCTCACCAAATCATCATTAGCGAAAATAATTACTACACTCCCAAGCTCATCCTGACATTGGACAAAATTTGTTAAGTATACCAGAATAGTGTCGTTCTTCTCCATCTTGATCTTCCTGAGTTTATCCTTCAGTGCCAATTTCCTATGGTCACTGCTACTCTGAAATAGATATGTCAAAGAATTCCACATTGCATATGGAGTCACTTTGACATGGATACTTAAGACAATGTGGTATCATACTCCCTCTAGTAAGATCCTCCTCACCCTTGCCACTTTCTTTTGCCATGCATCAATATTTGCAACATCTGCCACAACGGGTTTAGGAACATCATTGTCAATGAATTACTTCAAGCCATTTTCTTCGAGTACTGCCTCCATCTTGTCTCTCCAAGAAATATAGTTAGAGATGCCCTCGAGTGCATACTCCAATTTTTTGTAAGCCATTGAAAGCCATTTTGATCCCGAATCAACTGTAGCACCAAGAAAGTCTTTCTGCAAATTCGAATTCTATTCAGTCTCAAACTTAGCTCCTCCTTCACTATTGTGATTTCCTGTGCTCTGATACCATTTAGAAATTATAAAACAAGCATGTATACCATGGATTCAATCTGATCTAACAATGTACTAAATTTAAATACTAAATCGCTTCTACAAATCAATTGCAGAATTAAAAACACAATTGCCAATCACATGAAGCGAAGAAGAATCAATCAAGCCACAACACAGATAATTTCCCGGGGAAAGCTTGCTGCTAAAAACCCTTCTATCATATATTGTATATTCCATAAGGAATCATGAAACAATTACATACAAATTTTCTCACAAGAGTCCTCTTGTATTCATCTAATTATCTCCCACTGATCCAGACAAAATCAGGCCAATATTCAGCCAATTCTCAGTCTGTCTTCAGTCTGCCTTTCTCATGCAATCCCTATTCTTTAGGAATTTCAGCCTTCCTCAACTACGCTGAGTATCATGGGCATCCTGTAGTGTTTTAACTACATCTGGGCAACCTGCTAATGTCACAACTGATAGTCACACTTCCCTTTCACCTAGATCTCAATTGGGTCTCCACTGGAACTGACATACATGCAGCTAATAATAGTAAATCATCAGTTGCATGTTATGTTATCACCAAAATAGGACCTGATAGGCTGCTGGTCAGGTTACCTCAATGTAACTATTTCAAACTAGACTATTTGTTGAGGCTTAGCCTCCTCAACCTAAGAGGGCTCTCTCACTAGGTTTAAGATTTTGAATTAAGGATTAGATGGCTAACTCTAGGAATAAATTATATAAAAGTGTATGACTGGTTGAAATAATGATAAAAAAACATCTATTGGGCTATGGATTCTAGGTATTTTCTCACAAAACATCAACATCATCTCATCATGGAAGTCAGGGCATTTCAGAGTTTTTAGGTGTATCAGTGAAACAAAAACAGAGTGAAAAAAACACAGTTTACAAACATATGCAGGAAGTTAGAGCATTTTCCAATGAATTATAAGTAACATATGTTTATACCACTACAAATAGATAAATACAAAAAGCCATAGGAAGATCACACATTAAAAACTCTTTCTGAATCCTGAGTAGTAAGCCAATATTTGTATTATGATAAAAACACACAGTTTGCTACAATGACATAATCTGCTTGCAATGAAAATTTTCCAACCTTGAGGAATTTGACCTCATGTCTCTTATAGATCCATCATTACAATCTTGGATTCCCTCATCTATCTTGAGGAGAATTTGAATTTCTTAGCTTGACATCTATCTACTCCTAAAACAGACTATTAACTACATGTGATAGTTAACTCTCTGTTCTAGAGTTCTAATGAAATTAGGAGTAAAAATCCTTATTATGACTAAAACAACTTGATCTAGGAATTAAAGATTATATTTGATAGGTGCTCCTTCTTATCTTCGACCTTGATGGTGTCCATAACCTTGCTGTTACATTCTGTTAACTTATCCCTTATCTGTCCTGAAAACTAGGAACATGTTTCCTGCAATATAGCTTTAACCCTCATTTATGCTCCTCGAATATTTTGGTTGACAAAAATGGACCTTTTTAGAAAAGTGATATGTGTTATCACTTCCATAGAACCATGTCCTTCCACCTGTGCAAAATTAAGTCCTTTAAAGAGTGTGAAGAGGTCTGATGTGTCTGCGTTATGAAAATATCAGCTGTTTTCGTAGCACAGTAACTATGCCTTTGTAAAACATCTCTTAACATCTAATTTATTTTTCTTTAACACCTGGAACTTCATTTGTGACTCATTTCCATCTTCTAGCAGCATCAGAATTTCAAAAACCAGGTGTTTTACCTCTTGAAACCTTAACAAAATATTTAAAACTACATCTACAGCAGTTTCGTAGCGCGCTACGAAACTGTTGTGTATCTCCATATTAGATAGTTTCTTCATCATCTTTAAATCTTAAGAATATTTACAGTCCTTCAATGATAAATTTGATGCTAATGGACCTTGAAATCAATATAAGTCAACTTTGCCATGTTTTCAAAAAGTGGTGTCCTTCCCAAAACAAAATTATATTAAGGATTTGTCACTTACTGTCTTACTTCTACTGTAGCTGACCTTCAGAGTTTGCCAATTGGATTTCAAGATCTTCAATGTGCCTCTTCAACCTCTTGTTAGTATCCCTTAAATTTAGATTTATCCTTCTCACAAATTTAGCCTCTTTGATTGCAGGAAGAGTCCAGGTAAAAAACTGAGCTTCACTGCTGACTGTTTCAGGTTTTGAGACTCTTTCAAGCTCCCACAGAGCCTTAATTCTGTCAAAGTTTATCTTCTCCACAACATGTTTTCTTGCTTTCTTCTTAAGCTTAGAAATTTGAAGATTAGATAGTCTTAGTTTTTCTTTCATTACTTCATAACTGCTCTTTTCTCTTTGAGTATGGAAAACTCTGTTTTTGTCATCTTCAAGCATAGGTGATGAAAGGTCTATGGGTTCCTCATAAACATTTGAAACTTCTCCAACTTTATCTAACTCCACATCCAGTCCTTGCAACTTTTTTGAATTCCTAGTTAGAGGCCTTTTGGGCTTGAACACAAACTCTGAAATTTCATCATTAAAATACAGCTTTTTGGAAGACTTGATCTTCTTACATTTCCCTTCATCCAAATTTATAAAATATGATTGCACTAAAGGAGATTCCTCAATATCAATAGCTTGTAAAATATCATTCAAACTACCCTTTAAACCTGGATCTTCTTCTGAAACCACTGTTTTTCCTTTTTCCCTTGCTATTTGACTTCTAGTCAATCTTTTCTGGGCTGATTTGCTGGTTAACTGTTCTTGTACTGCTTTATTACCTTGGTTATCCTCTTTTGTTCAGGTTGAGGGGTTTCTTGAATAATTAATGGTGTTTTAATCTCTGGCTCTTTCACTTGTTTTCTAGGCTTTAACTTGACAAATCTCTTTGATCTTGTTTCTGTAGGGTCAGTGGTTTCTGATGGTGACTTTTCTTTGGCCCTTGGGCTAACACCTGTTCCATGTGTTTCCACCCCAAATCCACACAAAAACAGAAATGCAGACCATTCTCTATTCACCCTCTGAAGTTCATGCAAAACTATTAATTTAACAAGACCATGATGGAATAATGAAGTTTCACATGCTTGAGTTTTCATCTGCACCTTATCTGCCATCTTGGCCAAACTCCGAAATAGAAAGAAAGGTAAATCTAGAGAAATTATTCCAGTGAAATTCAATAAGAGCTTGAAATGGTAAGAATACACCTTATGGTATCTTCCTTCACAGGTGAAGTACCTTTGAATGTTGGAGAGCAGGTTAGCATATGTATCCTTGACATAACCTCTTGGCACTGCTTTGGTTAAATCTGTGTCCACAAACTCTGGCTTCAAAAATATTTTACAAGGTTCCATTTTAAACTTGAAGTTCTTGAACCACCTTTCTTCTCCCCTTGGAATCTCTGTCACTAAAGATATAATTTCAGGAGAAATTGGTAAGTTTAAACATCCAACCTTTGTATTTGAACTTGTGAAATTAATGGAAAATTCTTTTGTGACTTGATTATGACCTCCCTGTAGCTTTTCACAGAATCTCCAGCATCCTACTTTCTTGAAAGCTTCTTCAACTGATTTATCCTTGGTGAGAGCCTCTATGCCTTCAGGGTCCATTCTCAAACAGTGGCCTGATCTGTGGTTTCTTTTTTCCTCTGTCATCTTTCACTCGGAATCCCTGTGGATTTAGAAAACCTGTAATAAACTGGCTCGCTTGATTTCAGAGAAACTGGCTCGCTTGATTAAGGGTTCAACCTCGCTTGATAACCGGTTCAGCCTCGCTTGAGAATTAGTTTAGCCTCACTTGAGAATTGAGAGAAGCTCTGGTTTATGCTTACCATAAGCTTTTCATTCGAAGAAAAACATGCAACAAGTGTTTTTGCATGAGATAATATAACCAAGGACAACCATCCCTTTTCAAATTTTAAAATGGCTGATGATAAATGACCCCTAACGAATCTCATGATGGTTATGAATGGTTGCATGTGTAGGAAAGGGTTGATGGACTGACACCTACTCTTGAAAATTTAACGAAATTTGATGGATTTGACAGTTGGATAGGATTGGTTACGAATCCCCGATTTCTTAACGCGTGTAATGTATTTTCAGGGTTTTGCGCTATGAAAAGACCAGCGTTTTCGTAGCGCAAAAGCAGTTTTTAACACTGTGTGCGCTACGAAAACGTGGTTTTGTGGCTTATTCGAAATTTTTTTCAAAGTGACTAAACACATGATTTCCGAAACATAACATGGGACCCTTAAAGTGGGAAACAAAGTTGTTGGACCTTATTTGATGATGGAGATGAGACTCTAACCTTATGACTTAGACTCTAAAAACATAAAAATGACTTAACCCCTATTCTAAGACCATCAATTAGGAACAAATACAAACTGTGCAAGTTTGGAAAACTTTTATAGTGATAACATGTTATATCACTGATTTTGAATTAAATAATATTTAATTCACTTGATCTCTCACTAGTGCAACAAACAATTAAAACTATCACAACTGAATTTAACTCACTTAACTGAGTTAACTGATTACAACATGCATTAAAATAATGCACCACTACACTTTGAACTCTGTTACAATTATAATTACTCTGCATGCCTCACCAACTACCCTCAACTAGAAATTAATGAGCTAACTGAGTTTATCACTCTCATTTAACTATTACAAGTTTTTTTTAGATTAGATTAGATTTTATTGTCTATCTTAATTAAGGGATAACTAAAATAGACATGCACCAAATTTAGCCCACACCAGTGTAGGTGCTTCTTGGACCTCCTGGTCCCACACTTAGTGTAGGTGCTGCTTGTTGTTTTCGGATGCCAATTTCACTGTTTCTTGTTGCAAAATTCAACACTCCCTCTCAAAAAGAAAGGAATGTTCATGCGACATGAAACCTCATGCATGAGACATGAAACCCTTGCATGCGACATGCAACTCTTGCATGCAACAATTACCTAGTGTTTTTCGCACATGAAACCTTTGCATACAACACTGCCAAAATTGAATGGCCTCCAAACAAATGAATCAATAGAATGCATTTGTCATTAGAGTCTTCTGACTGCTGCTAGCTACTGCACATGTCTATTGGATTCTTTGCGTTGTTGACATTTGCATCCATGCACTCTGCACTGTTACCAACTGTGATCTGTGCTCCAGTATCTACACTAGTCACTCTGGTTTTTGTCCTCCTGAAATTTGACTGCATCAATTTAACTGATTCTGCTACTAATGCACCACTGCACTTCGAAATCTATTACAATTAGAATTACTTTGCATGCCTCACTAACTACCCTCAACTCGAAATTCATGAGCTAACTTAGTTTATCACACTCAATTAAATATTACAAGTTATTTTGAGATTAGATTACATTTTATTGTCCATCTTAATTAAGGGATAACTAAAATAGACATGCACCAAATTTAGCCCACACCAGTGTAGGTGTTGCTTGGACCTCCTAGTCCCACACTTAGTGTAGGTGCTTCTTATTTTTTCCAGATGCCAATTTCACTATTTCTTTTTGCAAACTTCAGCATAAGTCCCAATAGAACCAACTGATGTGTGGAAGATTGCTTTCAAGTCTGAGGAGGGTCTCTTTGAATGGTTGGTCATGCCTCTTGGATTGGAGAATTCCATAACGAATTTCATGAGGATGATGGATGATATTTTGCAACCTTTCACCAATTCTCTTGTGACTGTATATCTGGATGATATCCTCATCTCCAACAAGAGTTGGGTAGAACACTTGCAACATATTTAACTATTTCACACTGTGGAAACACAAGCTATGTGCTAACTTGGAAAAATTCTGCATTGACATGGACAAGGTCTCAAGCTACATTATTTATGTGTAAGGTGTGAATGTGGATCTAGCCAAGATTCAAGTCATTTGGGTTGGTCTAACCTGATAACTCTAACAAATTTTCACACGTTCTTAGGCCTTGCTAACTTCTACTGAAGATTCATGTTGGTGTTCTATTATATCACTTGCCTCTTAAGTCAAGTGACCAAGGGCGGAGCAAAAGCAAAGTATTTTTGGTTTGAGTCACAAAAAAAGGAATTTGATGAACTGAAACACTGCCTTTGCTCTGCACTAGTCATCAACCTGCCAAACCAACAAAAACCATTTGAGATTGATACATGTACCTCTGGCTATGATATTGGTGTAGTCCTCATTCAACAAGGACATCTGATGGCCTATCACAATTAAACACTCTATGATATTGTTATGAGATGCACCACTTATGATAAGGAGATGTATTCCATCGTGTAGGATTTTCGACAATGGAAAAATTATATTATGGGGAAGGAGATGATCATCCACATGAATCACATGCCTCTTCAATTTATGAAAACACAAGGGAAAATACATAATGATCACCATTAGAAATGGTCCATGTACCTACAACAGTTCATTTTGAACACCAAATACAAGAAGGGTAGCACCAATCATGTTATAGACTGCCTCAATCAACCCCCCATTGTTGCACTAATTGGTTGATTGTGGCAATAACTACAATTCTCAACTCTTGTGGGAACGAGACCTCTCGATGAACACAACTATACAATAGTGACTTGGAATTTTCTACCACATAATAGATGTTGATGGAGGGAAAACATGTCCCAAACTTCCACCTCCATAATGGACTATGGTGCTACCTGGGAAACCTTTGTGTTCTTTCAAGAAAGTGCGCCAAGATGATCTGAGAGGCACATTAGATTTGATTAGTAGGGAACTTTGGTGTGGAGAAGACAATGGAAATATTGCAAAAGTATTTTTATTGGCTGAAACTTTGACAAGATGTTTGAAAGTATATTAGGTCCTACACTTCCTGCACCATTTCCAAACCAACCTTTAAGAAGTAAGGCCTAACACCCCTAAAAATACTCTTATTTCTATATGTCCAGCCTTATTTCTACCAAGCATGGTAATGATTGTGTGTTTGTGGTCATTGATAGATTTTCTAAGATGACCATTCCGGCTGCCTGCAAAAAGAGTATCATAAAATAAGCCACTGCCAAGCTATTCTTCAAATGGGTGTGGGTAAATTTTGAGATCCCGTAGACCATTTTATTAGATTCGAATAGTAGGTTCCTAAGCATATTCTGGTTGATCCTCTAGTCATATTTGGGCACCAAACTCACCAAATCAACAACCTTCCACCCCCAGATTGATGGCTAGACAAAGGTTGTCAATAGGATGATTGTGCACATTTTTTGCATGTACAACTCTAAGCATACACAAACATGGGATGATTGTGCACATTTTTTGCATGTAAAACTCTAAGCATCCACAAACATGGGATGATAGTCTCCCCTATGTTCAACACAACTGTTAAAAATTTGTTCATAGCTCAATTGGCCATAACCCCTTTTAGGTGGGCTTGGGATTTCAACCATTGTGTCCCATTGGTGTTGCACTACCCCTTGCAACTACATAGGCATAATTTTCACATGTTCAATATGAATTTGAAAAAAATAACAAGCTTATTAAACTAATTCATCACATCTTCCAACATTTCCATGATATATTGCAAAAATCCAATATAAAGTACACACAATTTCATGAACAACACCAAGTTCCACACAATTTTAAAGTGGGAGACAAGGTTTGGTTTCATTTGCAAAAAGAACACCTTGCAAGGTCCCGTCAAAATCTTTGGAAAATTTTCTATGGAACTTACACCATCACCAAGGTTGTGGGTGAATTATTTTGAGATAAGTATCCCACAATTCCTTGGCCTCCACCCAGTGTTCAATGTGGATCACCTTCGACCATACTTTCCACCATTGTTGGACACATAAAAAATAACAAAGAAAATGAAACTGATAGAACTCAACCTAGATTGCATTGAACATGCCAAATTTAATCATATATTGGACACAAATTAAGAGCACTCACCAACAAAGGGTCCAACAATATGAGGTTTTCAAAGTAGGCTATCTTCTGCACTAAGGAAAGTGACTCACCAGGGGCTAAGTTCAACATACATTTCTCCATATAATTGAGGAACTCAACAAAATGGAGACCATTTATTCCTAAGTGGGTAGGACTGATTTAGGTGGATATTCATGGCCACCCACCTATTCCATTGACTCACCAATACAACTTCTATTTTTGAAAAATTCTATACAATTTTTAGGTCCTGAACTTTTGAAGCCATTTTGAGGCCCTAAAATCTATTTTTTGGGAAAACAAGCCAAAAATAGTTATAGAATATTGTTGGTAATAAAAAAATGTACTTTTTGGATATAATTTTCCAATTAGCTATTGTGCATGCCAATCATATGCAAAAGTTATGACCCCGAGAAGTTGAAGTTCCAACTTACCCAATCGGGGTTCAAAATCCTTTGATGCTTCATCTCTTAGGGTTAATTTTTTGGATGTTTAGGGTTTCCCATTTCTTATTTATGATAAAAATACATCTGAGCCCCATTGCAACATAGTTCGTGAATGCGTGTATCCATCACATATCTTCTAAAGATAAGCTACCGCCATTCAAGCTACTTTGTTTGCATTCTGCATGTATATAATTGCAACATTTTCCATTTATTAATAGAAGTCAAGTTTCCTTGTATCTCTACGTTTTGGCTATAATTATGTATGTCATTTCATTCCATTCATAACTAGGATCAATTTTCTCCATTATTGTCATGGAGAAATTTTGTTAAGCACTTGTCAAACAAACTGTGATTTCTTCGTATACATGTTGGTCTTTGGCCCATACATCCTTGTTGTAATAAAAAACCTTGATACCATATCATAGCATACTCAATACCTAATTCACATTGGATAATTATATTATTTATATATCTCAATGCTTTCAAAGTGAAAAAATTGGAGGAATCAACTTGTAGGGCCATTTTTATTGACAAGTCCCTGTTTGGAGAATTAGGGATGTGAAACCCTCCAGGGCTATTTTGAGGGATCAAATGACAAATTTCGGGGTAAAAATTTCTCTTTTATTGTAAGGCCCAATAACAGTGAGAAAAAATTCAATCATATTTTGTATACAAAAGTTGTGCCCCCCGAAAGTTGACTTTCCGGTTTGACCACCATGGTTCAACCCCATTACTCATGAAAAAAGGGATAGCCACCGTGGACTATGAAGATGACTCTATAATGGTAAAATTTGTAACTCTATTTGGGAGTTGAAGAAGTTAAACCTAACCCTTAGTTGTTTATCATGCTATTTTAAAATTGGGCAATTAGGAGGAGTAGGGGTTCCATTTTAGACTAGTATCTTGTTGCATAGTAGAGTGAAGCAAATGGGAGTGGGATTGTTAGGTCCCTATATTACTAGTGTAGTCCCTTATTGTTGTTAGTGTAACCCCCTTATTGTTATTTTTTTACCCCTGTAGTCCCCATATTGTTATTATTGTGCCCTTACATTATTATTGTTAGGTAGGCCAGGATTATATTATGACCCCATGGACTCCTATATATAGAAAGGACATTTTTTCATTTGAATCATCATTTTTTTTTTCATTTATGTAATTTAAAGGAGGTTTCCCCCTCGAAGAGGCTGATTTACAAGTCGTTGATCTCTCTTTTCTTCTATTTTATGAGCTAGTTTCATAACATTTGGTATCAGAGCTTTGGATTCTAGGGTTTCGCTGCTTCAAATAGATCATCGTGGAATTTATGCTATAAATTTTTTTTATATAAGGTTCATAAGCTAAAAAAAAAAACCCATTTGTGAATAAATCCTAAGGAACTTCATGTAAAAATTTCAGATCTTGGTTCGAAATATTGTCAGAGATATGATTTGTGGATGTTAGGGTTTTTGGAGGCTCCCAAATTTCATCTCAAAGAGGTGACCTTGGGAAAATCATCAAAACTCTCTCTTTGAGAATTAGATTGGAATTCTGTAAAAAATTTCTGAAATTATACATACTGTATTTTCTTGTATATCAATTTTAGAGTGAAAGGAGGAAACAATGACATGTGGCATGCCATACAATTTTGCTCTACTAAACTAGTCCATAATTAGGTCATTGTGAGAGATTTGGCATAACTTTGTCTTGAAGAATCCAAATCAGGTCAAACCTGTGGCACTAAAAAGAAGATTCAAAGTGCTACTAAAGGATTGAAGATAAAATGTTGGGGATCCGAAATTAAAGAGATACTTTAGTTTCAGTATCGAGCTCCTCAAAGGCAAGAAAAAGGTGTGTATTGTTTTAAAAAATTGCATAAGTCTTGTTTGAAAAATCAATTTGAAGTGATTCTAAGGGAATATTGAAGCATAGATATTAGTATTGGGTTGTAAAATGGTTCCTAAAAATAATTCAACACCTATTAATCCCTCAGAAGGATCTACTATGACTCATGAAGAGGAAGAAGTGAAACATGATATATCAAAATTACAAGACCAAGTGAAACAAATTTTTCTCTCGCAAATAGCAACTAAAAATGAAATGGAAGCTAAGATGAATGGTTTGAAGAAAGGTGTGGAAGCTAAGATGGATGGTTTGAAGAAAGGCGTGGAAGCTAAGATGGATGGTTTGAATAAGGGCATGTCAGCTAAGATGGATGGCATAGAAGCTAAGATGGATGGAATTGATGAAAAAATGAAAGGCAACATGGAAGAAATGAAGAATGATCTAAAATAAGACATGAAAGGTTTTAAGGAAGATTTGACAAAGTTGATACAAGAAATGATTCCTAATGGAAAAAAGTTAGTAGAGGAAACTCATGATGAGAACGAAATAAATGTTAATCGTGATTTCATAAAATCTAATGTTGGATTGAAGACCCACCATATTCCAAAGTTTGATATGAGGAAGTTTGATGGCAAGGATCCTATAACATGGATACTACAAATGGAGAAATATTTTGATCTACATAATGTGCAAAACACACAAAAGGTACACATTGCAACTTTATATTTAAAAAAAAATATTTGTATGGTATCGATGGCTTTGCTCTCGTAAAAAAATTGTCACTTGGTCAATTTTGAGGGAGGAAATAATAGCACATTATGATGATACATAGAGCAACACCTTCTTTAGCCAACTTATAAATCTAAAACAAAAGGGTTCAGTTGTGGAGCACATTGAGGACTTCCAAAAATTGAATATAAGGGTAACTGATATTCCAGAGGAACACATGATTGATGTCTTCATAGGGACTTTAAATGATAACATCCAACATGAGGTTCGCCTTTGGGAACCTGATTAATTGGAGAAGGCATTCAGGTTGAAAATAAAAATTGAAAGTAAAATTATGGTGACAAGGAAGCCTACCACTCACATTTATAAATATGGAAGTGTTGCTACTCCTAGACTTCCACAATCTACAAGGTTGACACCACATAAATTGAAAGAGAAAAGAGAAAAAGGGATTTGCTACATTTGTGATAGAAAATACACTAAAGGTCATAAGTGTGATGAGAAGAAATTATTTTACATAGATTGTGAAGAGGAGGAAGAAAATGAACAAGAAACTTCAAAAGAAGAGGATATACACTAGGAACCAACCCTAGAGAAAGAAGAAATGAGTCCGACCATATACTGTAATGCATTGACAGGAATTAGCCAAAGAATTGGATTGCTTCCTATACCCAGCAACAAAGTGTCAAGTGATGGTTGCAAATGGAGGAACTATAAATTTCTCTAGAAAGTGCCATAATATCAAGCTAACCATGGGGGAATATGTATTGAATAGTCCAATGATTTCCATTCCAATGGGAGGTGATGATGTTGTACTAGGAGTATAATGGTTACAAACTTTGGGGATGGTAGCTTTTAATTTTCAAGAACAATTTTTGAATTTTTTTTTGGAAGGAAAGGAAGTTGAATTATGGGGTATCACAAGAAAGCATGGAAATATAATAAGCTTTAATGTCATGGCAAATCTTTTGAAGAAAGAATAATGAGGTGTAATTGCAAAATTATGCTCACTAGAAGTTCCAACATAAAAATCATCTATTTCTCCAGATCTTCAAATAGTCTTGGAAAATCATTCCAAGGTGTTTGAAGCTCCCAAAGGACTCCCACCTATTCATGATCATGATCATTCTAATCAAGTATGCACACTTTTGTCCATTATCTCATCCATTTAAAGAAAGTACAGTTGCTACTGCATTTATGGAAAAAATTCAAAAGCTACATGGAAACCCAAAGATTAGTGTAAGCGACAAAGATCTCATTTTCATTAGAAATTTTTGGATGGAATTATTTTATTGTTTGGGTACTCAACTAGCTAATAGATCATCTTATCATCCTCAATCCGATGGGAAAACTGAGATAATGAACAAATTTTTGGAAGGATATCTTCGTTGTTTTGTATTTTATAAAAAAACACAATGGGTCAAGTGGTTACCTCTGGCTGAATGGTCGTATAATACTTCCTTCCATACTACAACAAAAATGACCCTATTTATGGCACTTTATGGATATCATCCACCATCCATCAAATCATCCTTAAGAGAAAACTGTAAGGTTAAAGTAGTGGAAGATCACATCGAGCATCAACATCAAGTTCTCCAACTCTTAAAAGACAATGAAAATTTTTCACAAAATCGAATGAAACAACAGGCAGATCAACATTGCATCGAGAGAAGTTTTGATGTAGGAGACTGGGTATTTTTACGGCTACAACCATACAGACAAATGTCCCTCAAGCAAGCTAAGAAGGATAATAAATTATCACCAAAGTAATATGGTCCTTACAAGTGTTGCAAAATATTGGTACTATGGCATGCAAATTGGAGCTTCCTGCTTCTTCCCGAGTGCACCTAGTTTTCCATGTTTCATGCTTAAAGAAGGTTACAGGTGAAAAACTTCCAGTTCAAACAATATTGCCAAAACTTGACGAGGAAAGGAAAAATCATATTGGAACCTGAAGCACTCACGGGAACAAGAATTTGAAAACTATGAAATTGATCAATTTCAGAGTATATCATCAAGTGGAAGAACTTACCCACTGAAGATTGCACATGGGAGGACGAGAATTTTATACAGAAGCATCCAAAACTACTCAAGCGTTGAGGACAACACTGTTTTGAAGGAGAGGGGAATTTTAGGTCCCTATATTACTAGCCTAGTCCCTTATTGTTGTTAGTATAGCCCCCTTATTGTTATTTTTGTACACTTGTAATCCACATATTGTTATTATTGTGCCCCATAAAAGCCCACTATTATTATTTTTGTGCCCTTACATTATTATTGTTAGGTCGGCTATGATTATATTGTGACCCCATGGACTCCTGTATATAGAAAGGAGGTTTTTTCATTTGAATCATCCAAGAATTGTTCATTTATGTAATGTAAAGGAGGTTTCCCCCTCGAAGAGGATGATTTCCAATTCGTTGATCTCTCTTTTCTTCTATTTTGTGAGCTGGTTTCATAATAGGGATATAGAGAGCATAATAGAGGGGGTTAGTGTTATGTGGTAGCATAATAGGCCATAGGTTTCAGGTAACCCCATAGATAGGGCTTTCTTCTTTGTAGTCACATCATTTCCATACTAGAGAAAATATAATAGAGTAGGCTTACCTTTCAGCTGGGTTTTCTCCAACAAGGATTTCCTAGAGAAAATATTTGTGGTCATTGTAAATGGTGTGTGAGAAAATATTTGTGATCATTGTAAATGGTGTGTGATTGTATTATTTTTTCTCTATTTTCTATATTTTATCTCTCTTATGCATATACGTAAAATCATTGATTACAAATCTAGAATATAAAGGAACTTAACCTTCATAGGATAGATTTCAATTCATTTTATCATATCTATTGTGATGAACTATTTAGTGTAATATCCATGGTAGTTTTACAATCAATACCCTTTTTTTTATGCTGAGAGTATGAAGTATTTCTTGAAACTACAAAATTCACATCAATTTTTTTTTGTCTTTGATACTAAAATTGGTTATATGGAGAAATTGTAGAATTCAAAAATTGAAATAAAATTGCAATAACCTTTAACCATCAATTTCAAGCTTAACACTTGCATACAAATTTATAATAATTTTAACAATATGCAAATTAAAACTCAGGAGAAAAAACATACACAAACTTGCAATAATATGATGTAGAATATAAAGCACAATAAACGTATTTTTTCAAATACATCCAAGTATACTATCTTTCTGGGAAGATATCTGAGTGACTAGTTGTAGAAGAAAGATGTTTCACCCAACCATATACTTTCTATTGCACCAATTATTTTCACAAAAAAGGTCACCCTCGAGTTGAAGTGTTAGGTCCCTATAATACTAGTGTATCCCCTTATTGTTATTGTTAGTGTAGCTCCCTTATTGTTATTATTTTTCTCGTGTAGTCCCCATATTGTTATTATTGTGCCCCATAGAAGCCCATTATTGTTATTGTTGTGCCATTACATTATTATTGTTATGTCGGCTTTGATTATATTGTGACCCCTTAGACTCCTATATATAGAAAGGAGGTTTACATTTGAATTATCTAAGAATTTTTCATTTATGTAATGTAAAGGAGGTTTCCCCCTCGAAGTGGATAATTTTTAAGTCGTTGATCTATATTTTCTTCTATTTTGTGAGATGGTTGCAAAACATTTGGTATTGGAGCTTTGGATTCTAGGGTTTCGCTTCTTCAAACAGGTCATCTTGGAATTTTATCTTTAATTTTTTTCCTATGAGGTTTAAAAAGTTGAAATGTTACCACATGGAGCCAAAATTGTGGTGAACTTAGTGTAAAAAATTCATATCTTGGTTCGCTATATTTTCAGAGATATGATCTGGGGAAGTTATGGTTTTGGCAGGCTTCAAAATTCTGTATCAAACATGAGACCTAAGGAAAATCGTTATAATGTTCATTTTAGGAATTGAATTTGAGCTCTATAAAATGGATGAAAGCGAATGAAATCTAGTTTTTCATGTATCAATTTCAATGCCTAAGGTTGAAGTATTGACACATGGTATTCTATACAAGTTCACTATACTGAACCAATCTATAATCAAGACATTGTGGGAGATCCAATATAACGCTTTTGTGAAGACTCCAATCTTGGTATGACTTGTGGGGTTGAAAAGAAGACTTAGAGAGCTACCAAAAGATGAAATTTAAGACCTTGGAGATCTGAAATTACAAATATACAACATAATCAATATCGGTCTCCTACAAAGCAAGAAAAATGTTTGTGTTTTATTTTAAATTTGCGTAAGTTTTGTTTGAAGAATTAGTTTGAAGTGATTCAAAGGGCATAGTGAAGCATAAATATAATTAATTGATTCCCCAAAGAAAGAAAATACAAGCACCTAGTTAGAAATCTAGAAGCTCTACTATGACGCGTGAAGAAGAAGAAGAAATGCAACATGATATATCAAAATTACAAGACCGAGTGCAACAAATTTCGCTCTTGCAAAGAGTAACCAAAAATGAATGGAAGTTAAGATGGATGGAATGGAATCTAAGATTGATGGCATGGAATCTAAGATGGATGGTATAGAAAATAAAATGAAAGGTAACATGGAAGATTTGAAGAATGGTTTAAAAGAAGTCATGGAAGGGTTGAAGGAATGTTTAACAAAATTGCTATAAGAAATTATTCCTAATGGCGAAAAGGTATTAGATGAAACTCATGATGAGAAAAAAATAAAGGTTAATCATGATTTTATAGATTCTAACATTGGATTTAAGAACCATCATATTCCAAATATTGATATGAGGAAGTTAATGACAAGGATCCAGGTAACATGGATACTACAAATGGAGCAATATTTTGATCTCCATAATGTGGAAAACACACAAAAGGTACGCATTTAATTTTTTTTTTAGAAACGAATCAGTTTGTATGATATAGATGGATTTTTTCTCATAAAATAATTGTTACTTGGTTAATTTTTACGAAGGAAATATAGCACATTATTAGGATACAAAGAGAAACACCTTCTTTAGCCAATGGATAAATATCAAACAAAAGAGTTCAATGGTGGAGCACATTGAGGATTTCCAAAAATTGAATTTAAGGGTAGATGATATTCCAGAGAAGAATATTATTGATCTATTCATAGGGAATTTAAAGGATAACATCCAATATGAGGTTCGCCTTTGGGAACATGATTTATTGGAGAAGACATTCAGGTTGGTAAGAAAAATTGAAAGAAAAATTATGGCAATAAGGAAACCTACCACTCACAACTATAAATATGAAAGAGTTGTTGCTCCTAGCCTTCCACAACCTACAAGGTTGAAACCACAACAATTGGAAGAAAAAACAACAAATTTATTTTTTTATAGTTGTGATAGAAAATACACTAAAGGTCATAAGTGCGTTGAGAAGAGATTATTTTACATAGATTGTGAAGAGGAGGAAGAAAAGGAACAAGAAACATCAAAAGAGGAGGATATACACCAGTAATCAACCCTAGAGAAAGAAGAAATGAATTCGACCATATCTTGTAATGCATTGGAAATAATTACCACTCCTCAAAATATCAGGATAGAAGGATATACCAAGAAGAGAAAAGTAATAGTGCTGATTGATTCAGGTAGTACCCGGTTACAATCTTTGGGGATGATATATTTTAATTTTCAAGAATTTTTCTTGAAACTTTTTTGGGAAGGAAAGGAAGTTGAATTACACAGTATCGCAGGGAAACCGGGAAAGATAATAAACTCTAATGTCATGACGAAGCTTCTTAAGAAAGAACAACGAGGCGTAACTACATAATTATGCTTAGTAGAGGACCAGGGAGGTTCAAACATCAAAATCAACTAATTTTCTATATCCCCAAAAGGTCTTTGACAATCATTCTAAGGTGTTTGAGACTCCCAAAGGCCTACCACCTATTCGTGATCATGATCATGATATTCATTTTATTCTAGTAAGTGTTCCTCCAAACATCGGGCCTTATAGATATCCTTATGCCCAAAAGAGTGAGATTGAACGTATGGTTGCAGAAATGCTAGAGGCTAGTATAATTCAACCTAGTCAAAGTTCTTTCTCTGCTCCAGTAGTATTGGTGCAAAAGAAGGATTGATCATGGCATATGTGCCCGAATTATAGGGATCTAAATAAGCTCACTGTTAAAGATAAATTTCCCATCCCCGTCATTGATGAATTGTTGGATGAATGACATGGAGAAATTAGAATGAAGACTGAAGACATTCCGAAAACAACATTCAGAACTCACAAGGGTCATAATGAATTTTTGGTCATCCCTTTTTGCCTTACGAATGCACCTTCCACATTTCAATGTTTGATGAATTCCATTTTGAAACCCTTCCTTAGAAATTTTTTCTTAGTATTTTTTGATGATATACCAATCTACAACAAGTATTGGAAGGATCATGTTCAACATGTTGATAGGGTGCTCAAACTATTAGAGGAGAAACAATTATATGCAAAAACATCCAAATGTTTCTTTGTAGTACAAAAGGTGGAATATTTGGGTCATATTGTATCTCATGAGGGTGTTAAGGTACACCCTACCAAAATTAAAGCCATTAAGGAATGGAAAATACCCACAACCATACAACATATTTGAGCATTTCTCGGGTTGATAGGGTATTATCACAATTTTTTTAAGAATTATGGGAGAATATCGACACCTCTAACATCATTACTGGAGAAATATGCATTTTATTGGACTCCAGAAGCAACTAAGGCCTTTGAACATCTTAAAGAGGAAATTTTCCAAGCACCAGTCTTAGCTACGCCAGGCTTCAAAAAAACCTTTATTGTGGAATGTGATGCCTTAGGAAATGGAATTGGTGTGGTTTTAATTTAATAAGGAATAGCCATTACTTCTGAAAGTCGTCCAATCAAAGGAAAGTATTCACAAAAACCTATTTATGAGAAGGAAATGTTAGCAATACTGCATGCACTAAAGCAATGATGACCTTACATAATGGGAAGACACTTCAAGGTAAAAAAATTAATTATAGTATTAAATACTTTTTGGAACAAAGATTATCTTCAGAAGAGCAAAAAAATGGGTCACAAAGATGTTAGGTTATGACTTTGAAATCATGTAAAAAAAATGGAAGAAAAATGTTGTTGCAGATGCACTCTCAAGAAAGGAAGACGACGTGGAAGAATTTCTTTGTGCCATTTCTATTATCCAAATTGAGTGGATAACTCAAGCAAGGGGTGAATGGAAGACTGATGAATAGGTGTGGACACTCATTCAAAATTTACAGCAATATCCCAGTACATAGCTGGAAAAATGATTCATTATGGTACAAAGATCGCTTATATCTTTGTAAGAATTCCCAAATTAAAAAAAAAAAAAAGATTATTTTGGAGTTGAACAACTCTCCCATAGGGAAATCAATATTTTTAAAAACTTACCACATGGTTAAGAAGGAATTTTTTTGAGATGGCCTTAAATATGATATTCAAAATTTTTTGGTGGAATGTTTGGTTTTACAACAAAATAAAGTATAGACAATTAAGACCACGGGTCTGTTACAACCTTTATCCATTCCAAGTCAATGTTGGGAGGAAGTTTCAATGGATTTTATCGTAGGTTTACCCATGTCCAAAGGAAAGAGTGTCATCATGGTGGTAGTTGATATACTTACCAAGTATACACAATTTTGTGCATTTTCTCATCCATTTAAAGAAAGTAAAGTTTCTACTGCATTTATGGAAACAATTCAAAAGCTACATGTAAACCCAAATATTATTGTAAGTGACAGAGATACCATTTTCATTGGATAGCTCATCTTATCATCCTCAATTTGATGGGAAAAAGAGATAGTGAACAAATGTTTGGAAAAATATCTTCGTTGCTTTCTATCTGATAGAAAAACACAATGGGTCAAGTGGTTACCTCTGGCTGAATGGTGGTATAACACTTCCTTCCATACTGCAACAAAAATGACCCCATTTATGGAACTTTATGGATATAATCCACCGTCCATCACATCATCTCTAAGATAAAATTATAAGGTTCAAGTAGTCGAAGATCACATCGAGCATCAACAAGAAGTTCTTCAACTCTTAAAGGATAACCTCACTTTGGTGCAAAATTTAATGAAACAATAGTGATATCAACATTGCAAATTTTTTTTTTTTGATGTAGGCAATTGGGTATTTTTACGACTACAACCATACAATCAAATTTCCCTCAAGTAAGCTAAGAAGGATAATAAATTATCACCAAAGTATTATTGTCCTTACAATGTGTTGCAAAATATTGGTATGATGGCATACAAATTGGAGCTTCATGCATCTTCCGGAGTGCACGCAATTTTCCATGTTCCATGTTTAAAGAAGGTTATAGGTGTCGGCTCCTAGTTCAAGCAATATTTCTAGAACTTGACGAGGAAGGAAAAATCATATTGGAACCTGCAACAGTATTGGAAACAAGAAATTGACAGCTACGAAATCGATCAATTTCAGAGTATATCATCAAGTGGAAGAAATTACCAGCTGAAGATTCCACATGGGAGGCTGCAAATTTTATACAGAAGCATCCAAAACTACTCAAGTGTTGAGGACAACACTTTTTTGAAGGAGAGGGGCATGTCAGGTCCCTATAATACTAATGTATCCCCTTATTGTTATTGTTAGTGCAACCCCATTATTGTTATTGTGGTGCCCATGTAGTCCCCATATTTTTCTTATTGTGCCCAATATTAGCCCACTATTGTTATTGTTGCGCCCTTACATTATTATTGTTATGCCGTCTCTGATTATATTATGACCCTTTAGACTCCTATATATAGAAAGGAGGTTTTGTCATTTGAATATTCCAAGAATTGTTCATTTATGTAATGTAAAGGAGGTTTCCCCCTTGAAGTGGATAAGTTTTAAGTCGTTGATCTATATTTTCTTCCATTTTGTGAGCTGGTTGCATAACATGAAGCTATGAATCCACAAGGACAAATGTTTACTATGGTTGGATCTAATTATTTTCTCATAGCTAAACTCTCAGGTTCGCATTCAATATTTGCTCTGACATGAGTGCCACTCCACAATATTGTTTCTCCATTAATGTCCACTATAACACCCCATGTATACCTTGCTATTATAAATATATTAGTGAAAACCACACCAATGTGGAAAAAACCACGATTGGTCTACACTCAAATTAATGATTAATATTAATTAGTTAACATGACTAAAGGTTGGACCACATTACAGATCCAAGGTTTGAGGTAGAAATCGCCAAGGTTTGCCATTGCCCTAAAAAAAAACACCCTTATCTTCTGAGTCAAATACCAAATCCTTTGGGAAAACTAAACCCCCTAATTTAATTAAGTTATTAATTAATAAATAATTAAAATAAACTCAACTTATTTAATTTTACATATCCCAATTAATAAATAATTATAATTATAATTTTTATTATAAATAATTAATTCTAAATTATATTTAAAACATAATAATAATTAATACCAATTAATAAATTTAACAAAAATGGCACTTAGTATAAAGATAAATGTTGTGTTCCTTGAAGTTTGAACATACAATGTCCTCACAAGAAACCAAAGCATAATGCGTTTCCCCCTACCTCGACTTGGCTGTGGGGGAAAAATTAGATAAACACACACCATCACTTACTTGCTCAAAAAAATGCTTCGTTGCAAGTTTGATTGATCGCTTACATATCATTTTCTTATCACGCTTGTAACACCCCCTTCCCACATATACCCAAGTAACAGACCAACCAGGGTAAACATGCGACGAGAGGATACTATAATGATATTCAACCTTCTATGTGACCTTAAGTAAGTGGAACTGACTGGAAACACAACCTACAGACCTTGTACAACAACCACAACACCCCCAGGAGGTAACCCAACCTTTCAGGCCTCTTACCCCTGGGTCACACTGACATTTTGACCTCTTTGAGCCATAGTTGCTGGTATAAAATTGCATGCCAGTGGCTAGGAGGCTATATCCCTAGGCATAACTCTACATGCCAGCGACCAGGGCCCCCAAAACTTAGTTCTGCGCCTGCATCTCTGGGATTTGAGCCACATTTTCAGGCCCATATCCCATTTATTTTCCTAGAACTTAATGAAAAGTTCAGAGATGATAGATAATGGCAAGGAAATGATAAGGAAGCAATCACATCATTGAGAAATCATCTGGACCCCTCCTGGACATGACATGCATTTTGTCAAACATGTCACAAACATTGAATCTATAGGTGTAAACAAAAAAACAGATCAAAGGGTTATAATAATTATCTGAGAATTTTTAAGAATCATTTCTCCCCTACATTATTGGCTTCCATACAATGTGTTTGACCATAGATACATTGTGCATTCATTTACAAGTAAAAACATGGAGAGAGACATACATCATCACTGATAAAGTACATTATTATAAACAACATAATAAAAACAAAAATACCATGGATACAAAAACAGTAGAATCCATATATAAATCACTACATTTACATACCAAATACAAAAGGAATGAATTTCTCATTAATAAATGTAGAAACCAACCGGATATGGGACTTCCACATTCCACTTGACCATATATTGGCTAAGCCAAGTCTCTCTTCGGAAAATCACCCCCGTGCCATATTCCAAGCATGAATGTGGGAACTTATCAAACACATCAATCAAAACGAATCCAGGGCTTCCAGAGGCCAAACCACCTCAACCCTCAACTAGTGATTCCACCTCACAGTTGGACATCACAAACATCATGGATTGGTCTCTATCCAAGCTGTTCCAGGGCTCCAGAGTGCTTGTTCCAACTAGGGCTTCCAGGACTAGTAACTCAACCCCAATTTTTATAGGTCTTCCAAAGCGTTTGTCCATCCAGGGATTCCAAGACTAGTAACTCAACCCACCTAGGGCTTTCAGAGTGTTTTTCCAACCAAGGATTCAAGGACTAGTAACTCAGCCTGTTATAGCCTGCCTTAATATTTCATGAAAACAAAACATGGCTAAGAGTGGCTAAACTGTCTGCATCAGAAGTTCATCCATGGCCGAGTGCTCATAGGGAAGGTAGTACCGTGCATGAAATATATTCAGGACAACCCATAGGAGCCTCCAATACATGGAAGAGAATTAAAGCAAAAATATTTTAAAAGTGCACAGGGGGCGATTAAAGTTCGCGCATGTTACCGAAATATCACAGTCCATCCTAGCTTGGGGCCATTCTGGAAGTGTACCGACAAGGAAATTTTCCCAAAGGTTAACCATCAGCCCCCCCCCCCCAGCATTGAAAATTCATTCGAAAGATCAACGGCTGAGATTTGTTATAGGGTGTTAACCTCCATTCGCCTGATCACTAGCCAACTAATTAAGAAGTGGCGAGGGCCACCTATGCCACATGTCAAATCCACAACTGCCTATAGCAAGAAAGCACGTCATAAAAACGGTAAGGTAATGGTCCCACCTACCTACCACCTGTCTGCCACTTGCCTGCCACTTGTTTAACACCTGTCAGCTACCTGTTCGCCATATCCACCCAATTCGGTTAAGACACGTGTCATAACTAGTGACATCATTAATGCATCATCCTACTGTTTCTATCCGACACCTAAGTTTTTGACCTCTCATTCATTATATGCCTGATTTTTACTCTTATTTTACATAAAATCTCCCTCCAGCCAGGCGTCTGCACAAGACGATTCCATAGTCTCCTAGCTACTCCAGTGTTGAAAAGTGTAACTAGGCCAGTCTTCATGTTGACTATGTAATTATGTGCTTATGTAAAGAAGAAGACAAAGATAATAAAATATATTTTGTTGTACTTGCTTCATGGGTTTCATGAGCAATATTTTATTATGTAGATAGACTTCTTCTTGATGTTTATTAGGTTTTTGTCTTCTCGGTATAAATAGAATTAAGTGTCACCTACATGAAGGATATAGTATAGAAATACATGCTCCAAGATCTTATGGAAGAATGGCTCATAACAACCCTCATGAACATCATCCTTAATGCTGGAAAATATAGTCTTCATACTGTATTAAAGTTGGCCTATAAGAAAACTGAGTGGTCAACCTATATGATAGTTGAATGCTCGACCTAATAACCAAGCATGTGCCACTATATATATACCATTGTCGTGGATCATTCATCACATAAATTATTTCGGATAGCTCTAAATAAGTAATACGGATTACAATGGTCATCTAGTTGCAGATTGGACTAAAATTGAATGTGGATACTCCTGTATAAAATGCAAATTTCAAAGTGCAGGTTCTATGTGGAATTCTGAAGTTGGAGTCAAGGTTATGAATGGGGGAAGTGGCGGATGTTCTGTGATAACGTTAACATGGATGAAGCTCTGCATATATGCGAGTAAGAGAGAAGAATTGCGGATCAGTCTTTATCATTCTAACACAGAAAAATGTGGATGTTCCTAATGTATCACATCATTAGTAAGCAGACTGATAATTAGAAATAATTGCGGTAATCCTATAGTGAAAAATGCGGACTTTTGTGTGGGTATAATACTGAAATAAATATGGATGTAAGTGTATGCTCCAGAATAGAAAAAGGATGTGGTCATGTCTGGAAAAATTGCGGTCAACCTACAAGTATGGAAGCAATGCAATGAGAAGCCAATGTGTGTAAGGGTTATAATGAATTGAAAATTAGGGAAGGTAAATCTATGATTTACCTTCCTACATTAAAAGTAATACTAAGGAGGATTCAAGAATGTACCAAGTAAAGAATAAGATCTCGCATTATCGAGTATCAAAATATCTGAATCAGTGAGAAGTAGTTAGTGAAAGTTAACACATAAAAGAAGGATCAACATTAAAGGCAACAAAAGAAGCAATGAAAAGATCTTGGAGGCATTCATAGGTCAAGAGTCAAAGTCTAGGTCATGGTACTTGTCATTTGAAGATCTATAAGAAGAATTTCTTGTGGGTTTTCCTCTCCAAGAGGGAGAGGTTTTGTCCTAGCTCTAGGAGCCTAATTTATGTGTCTCGTGCATTTTGATAATTGACTTGATGAAAGATTAAATAAGTTAAATAAGAGAAGACATAAGTAACCCAAGTAAGCTCATAAGTAATTATCAATAAGAGAATTTTAATTAATCGCTAGCCCTCCAAATTCTCAACATGGTATCAGAGCTAAGGTGCTAAAGACAAAGGGCTATTAGATGAGAAGACACTCAAGGATCAAAATTCAGTTCTCTAGAAAGCATCAAAACAAAAGTCAAATCAGTTTACAAGGAAATCCTCAAGCCATCTCAAGAAGAATTTCAACCTTATTCAAAGAATTCACACTTCAAGGAGGTAATCTTTGACATCAAAGATTCTTGACATTATTGGAAGAAAAATCATTAAGCACCACTCAACACTATTGAAGACATATTCATTCTGAAGTAATCCTTAATCATCAAGGATCCAAGATTAGCTACTCTGAAATCAATTTGAGAAGGATTTCTTGCCATCATCTTCAACAAGAAAGTTGATAGAAGAAGAAAAGCATCTACTCAAGTAAGTATCTTTATGACCTCATCTGAATCTATCAAAATGTCTTCTTTGCAAAGAAAGCAACAAACTGGTTAGGGTTTCAAACTTTCCTGCATAAGAAGACAAGGAAAATGAAGTCATGCCAAATACATGAAGGAAGGTATAAGAGCCCAACGGATTCTTAAAGAATCCATAAAAGACTCTCTCATCTCCGATGTACCATGTCTAGAATAATCAAAAGGAATATATATGTGAAATTGGTGGACCTAGTCTTTGTAAGTACTATAGGAGAAGCAATATATTTTATATCAAATGCAGGAATTGGGAGAATAAATTCCTGACACTAAGATAACTACAATGGTGCTGAATGCTCTGCTAGAAGAATGGGGAAAATTCACTTCAGGTTTATACAGGAAGAAATAAGCCATACCATTCCACGATTTAGGATATCTATGTAAAATAGAGGAAACAAGATTGAAAGCCAAAGGTGTTACAGGATCAAGTGAAGGGAATCAAGCCTTTGCATCCATGTCAAGGAAGAAAGGAATATTCGGTAAGTTTGGTCCTCATAATAGTATGGAAAAAGCATGATGCTTTGAATGTGATGAAATTTGGCATTATAAAAGAGATTGTCCTAAATTTGAAAAGGACAAGAGAAATAGGGAAGAAGCCCATATTTCAGAAATGAGAGAAGAACCTGATGCAAAGAAATCTAAGAAAGAAGAAGTGAGGGATCTCCACTATGATTGAGATCATATTCTCCTTTAAGTGATTTCTGTTAGTTGTATGATAGGAAGCAGTGTAGCATCCTGATCAAAGCATGGTAGGAGTTCTTGGTAAAACATCTCCTAGAAAACCTCTATGATAACAATACTGATGGAAGGTAGTCATCAAGATCAAGGGTCATCATGAAAAATAGAGTTCTGGGATGTGATGACATATTGATGGAATAGGCCAAGGGAATGGAGCTCTTCATTCTAGTAAAAACTGCTGAAGGATGACTTATATGCTGAGGTATGAGGTATGAGGTATGTATATATTTATATGCTGACACTCGATGTTGTGAAGTCATGTAATATGGTTGCAGGTAATATACTTCTATATTTAGAAGTACGATCTATGAAGGAGGATCTCTCGGTGCACTAACATATGAAATCAAAATAATATATATATCCTCATGGAATATGAGGTGGTTGTATATGAACGAGGAACTGGAAAATGTGTAAGTTCTTGGGAATGAAGAATGTGAAGAAAGGAAGAGATCATGAAATGAAACCATGTCAAGAGGCAGTTATCATCCGAAAGCCAAGAATATGTGACTAGGAGATCTCCTGGAAGGATATGTAGACTCTGACAAAAGTCTGGTAAAGAAGAATACCCTTGAAAAAAACATATCATTAGGAGATGTGTTAATCTGAATAAAGGATGCCGATGCCTAGAGGAAGATGTCATGGTGAAAGATCATCACTGAGGTAACTTTTGTTTTAAAAGTTCATATGTATATGTTTATCTGGATGAATTTGTGCAGGGATACTAATCATGAGAAAGGATGTATGATCCTTGGATATGATTTGAAGGAAAGAAACATGGCATAACGGTGAACTAGATGAGAAAGAAAGATGAATCACTTTATGGTAGATGACATGACTCATGAATGAAAGTGATGGATGATCTGTGCCCTATGGAGCTAAAGTTTAAGATTCCTTGATATCGAAATCCATGACATCGAGGGGAGGAATTATTCATGAGAAGCTGGGTATCTCACCATTGCTGCTACAGGTCCCTGATTGAGAGGGAGCCTGGTGATCAGTTTCTTATTTGGAAGAAACTGGGTAATTCCTAAGAATGAGCTTAGGTAAATTCCTTATATAGGAATGAGTACATTCCCTTGTGGAATAAGTCCTCCCTGGCTGAGAGGGAGAGGTAGAAACATCATTTCGATCTTCACTTGGGAAGAAAAAATGGAGGATTGGGTAATCATCTGGCATTCGATACTCTTTGAGAATGTGTTAGGGCATTCAAGATAAGAGTAGTTGGGGACCGATATTATTTGAGGGCTAGCTACCCAAGAGAAGAATATTCCAAGAAGGTCATACTTTGGGAACACCCAAGTGGAGTATGTACCTTGGAGATATAATGACTATGGTGTCTATAAGTCATGTGTCTCACCAACATTGTAGCCCATTGTCTCGTTGAGAGATGGGGCTCTTAGTCAAGGCCTTGCACTAGGAAAATTCTGGTTAATATGATGCTATACTGATGCAATTACTAATCCGATTCTTCTTATGAGATTCTTCAGTTTGAAAGTGACAATGTACCTATATGAATAGCTCCCTAGTTAAGAGGGAGTGTTGAAAAGTGTAACTAGGTCGGTCTTCATGTTGACTATGTAATTATGTAAAGAATAAGACAAATATAATAAAATATGTTTTGTTGTACTTGCTTCATGGGTTTCATGAGCAATATTTTATTATGTAGATATACTTCTTCTTGATGTCTATTAGGTTTTTGTCTTCTAGGTATAAATAGAATTAAGTGTCACCTACATGAAGGAACTAGTCTAGAAATACATGCTCCAAGATCTTGTGGAAGAATGACTCATAACAACACTCATGACCATCATCCTTAAAGCTGGAAAATATAGTCTTGATACTGTATTAAATTCAGCCTATATGACAACTAAGTGGTTGGCCTATATGATAGCTGAATGGTGAGCCTAATAACTGATAATGTGCCACTCTATATATACCCTTGCTACGGTTCATTCATCATAGAAATGATTTCAGATAGCTCTGAATAAGTAATATGGATTACAATGGTCATCTAGTTGCGGATTGGACTAAAATTGAAGGCAGATACTCCTGTATAAAATGTGAATTTCAGAGTGCAGGTTCTGTGTGGACTTCTGAATTTGGAGTCAAGGTTACGAATGAAAAAAGTGGCGGATGTTTTGCGATAACGTTAACATGGATGAAGCTCTCCATATATGCGAGTAAGAGTGAATAAATGTGGATTAGTCTTGATAGTTCTAACACAAAAAAATGTGGATGTTCCTAATGTATCACAACATTAGTAAGCAGACTAATAATCAGAAAGAATTGCAGTAATCCTACAGTGAAAAATGCGGACTTCTGTGTGGGTATAATACTGAAACAAATATGGATGAAAGTGTATGCTCCATAACATAAAATAGATGCGGTCAAGTCTGGAAAAATTGCGGTCAACCTACAAGTATGGAAGCAATGCAATGAGAAGACAATGCGATGCATAAGGGTTATAATGAAATGCAAAGTAGGGAAGGTGAATATGTTATTTACCTTCCTACAATGAAAGTACTACTCAAGAAGATTCAAATGTACCAAGTAAAGAATAAGATCTCGCATGATCTAGTATCCAATATCTGAATAAATGAGAAGTAGTTAGTGCAAGTTAACGCAAAAAAGAAGGATCAACATTAAAGGCAACAAAAGAAGTAGTGAAAAGATCTTTGTAATATTCCCAAATGGGAAAATCAGCAATATAAGCACAAAAAATGTATTTTTCAGAAATTTGTGTTATAACAGTTAAAATCAACCCATGGATCCTTTAGATTATACATTATGATAATCAAATCTAAAGGGAGATCAGAAACAAATCACTTTTGCCTAGTTAAACAAGCCTCCCATGCCCAAAATAGCCCTAAAACACAACAACCCTAAGGTTATTGCAACAAAAAAATACTGTAGCAAGTGAAAACACATTTTACTGAGGGTTTATACTCAAAATTAGAGAGACAAATTAGATCTGCTATTATATTAATCAATAGAGCTTAAAAACTGAGATCTAGTCTCTTTTACAAGAATCCAAGATGACATAGCAAGGGTTTCTTGACAAACATGAGATACAAGAAGTAAATGCTGTAGATATATGGCTGAATCACATAGTATGGCTGAAGCACTGCATGTATATAGCTGATAATAAAAAGAAATGGCTGTAGCTCCTCCTACTAGATTTCTGGGAAAAAGGCTGATCCTCCTCCTGGGAAACTAGCTCATAAAACAAGGGTTTAAACCCTCCCACTACACCACCATGTAAAATAACACAGATTATCCAAGGGACTGTGTTGTGGATGTAGGTGACTACTTGGCCCAATTTTGGATAGTGGAAATGATTCCCAAAATGCTCCTCTCAGATTTCTTCAACAAGTCCTCCAAGGAAGAGTGGGGAATTCCCGCATGAGAAAACCCTTGTACTAAACAGTACAGAAAACTTAGCTAAACAAATGAAGCATGCAATAAGTCTAAAAAAACCCAATCATAAAATAATATTCTCATTCATATCCCATATGGCTACCATTCCCTCCATTATATAGTTGATGAGCTTCCTCACCATGGGTCCCACCCATTTATGAGGTTACTTCTATGCAAAGGCTTCTCCTCCAAAATTACGTTGTCTCCATTAGTTCCACTCTTCTATTTACAACACTGTTTGATCTGGTAAACCTTGATATAGTCTCCATGCACTATCTCCTTTCACATCCAAGGTGTCTTTATTCTGACTAGCTAAACTGATTCATACTCATATTGAGCTGTCTTTATTGATGATCCCCTCCTCCCCATATTAGTGCTTTTGACTTGGTCAAACTTGATCTTGTCTACATGTATTAGCCCTTGTTCACACATGAGGGTGCTTGATCCAGTTATTAACATGATCCCTTTTCACACTAAGATGGATTCTATGCCTACTAAAGAGTTTTATGGGTCTCCTTACCCATTTATTCATCTAACTAAATGTCAAGAGAAAAATTAATATTCCAATTAGCTGCATGCTAATTTAGGAATATTACAGTCCTCCCCTCCCAAATGTTGCTTGTCCTTAAGAAATTGCAAGGATATAACTAAAAATCCTCCTCTCCTCCTCCTGTAGCATCCTCATATGATAAACTCCTCCAAGGAACAAGATGCTGTCTCATCAATAAATATCCAAGTTGCCCCTCCCAAGTAAGTGAGCTAGCTTTTGGTAACCCTCCCAAATAACTATCATCATGTAGAAGTAAAACACCCATGGAGGCAAAAATGTGTTTTCTAGAGGCTTCTTGAGGCATGGAATCTGAAATATGTTGGGAATCATCATTCCCATGTGAATCTCCCATTCCCAGGCTATCATCCATACAAAATGAGCCACCTTCCAAAATGGTAACTCATGAAAATTTTCCTCCACCCTTGGCTCTTGCAATGTAGGTAGGCTACATAACTGAAATTGAGATATGATTTTCTTCAACTCACGCCGTCTCTCTCTCCATTTATGATAGACATATAAATGCTGATTTTGGGTTGCAATGATATGGTCATTAAGGAGCCAAAATGCACTTGGAATATTATGATCCCACCCTTTGGTTTCAAGAATCACTCTTGCCTAATCTATCCCACATATAGTGAATAGAGTATAATTACCACATGGGACCAAAAATAAGAATGGACTATGTGTCATGTAGCATGTTGGATGGTGATAATAGTCCTCAAAGTGAGTCCAATGTTGTTCATCTTCTTGCTGTCTCAAAACATGTTGTGATAAGTGGCCATCCAACCACTTACTTGCTTCCATAAGCTTCTCAAAGCTTGAAAATAGTAGAGGATATTAAATGTTGGCTGGATATGATCCAAGAAAAACATGTCTTGCCCAACATCCTCCATAAAGTGGTCATCCCCATCACTGAAAGTAGTCCCAAAAGGACCATGAAACCCATAAAGAGGTTTGCTCTCTTGTGGAGCAATGTGTTGCACATGCATGGTAAAGGAGTACATATATATTGCTATTTGGTAAATAAACATCAAAACACAATATTTACCACATGTTGTAGACAAGTTGGTGAAGAGATCCATCGATGAGCCTTCCCATCTCTCCATCAAAGGGGGAAGTGTTTGAGACAACCTTGCAAGGTGGTTGTTCTCCTCCTCATACATCAAACAAGTTACATATCTCTTGATATGTTGGTGCACATCTTCTTTGAGATCCTCACAATATAATTATTTCATGATAGTGTGATAAGTTTCAATGGAATCTACATGTCCTGAAAAGAGTGCTTCATATGCTGCATGTAGAATCCCTTTCTTGAGCTTGGAGTTATTAGTCAAGTAGATCTGATTATGGAAGTAGATGACTTAATCACCCACTTTATACCTCCTATCCGTCACTTTCTCATCAAGAACCTTACATGTGACGAGGTTCTTGGAATATTCTACCAAGATTTGGGACTCCCAATATGGATCTAGGCTTCCCAACAATGACAGTGCTGTAGAAATCTGAAATGAAGCTCCTGTCATGTCATGGTTCTCCTCTTTGACATGCTTAATGCCAAAGTCAAATGTTGGAGTGTTATTACTCCGTATTTGCTACCTCCCTTGCAGCTGATCTTGCTCAAGACAAGATTGAAGTACATGGAAGTCAACCTCCTCTTGAAAGGTCTATCTCTTCCAAAACTTCCATAGTTTGGCCCATGCATGCAAGAGTGGTGATGCCCTCTTGTCATATCCATAAATATTGATTATGTGTAGAAGTATCATTTGCTGCTCCAAGGCTATGGAGTGGCTATTTTACACCATACTCATGTCATCATAGATTTATGAGTTATTTTTCAGCGCAAATAGTTGGGTTGGATATGGTAATGTCCATATCAGAAAATTATTTACCCCTCCTTTGAACCCATCAAAGGTTCTCAGCACTGTGCTAGCTTCTCCCAAGGCTCCTTCCTTAGCCAAATATGCCAATGCTGCATTAATTTGAGAGAAAAATTTATCCATCTTCCAATCAGGGGGTCTCCCTGGTGGAATGCCTCCATGCAAAGAGATATCAAGGCATAGAGCAGGATGTATATGTGTGTGGACTGATTTGTCCTTGCCCTTACTGCACAAATATTCCTACCTCTTTTGTGCATCAATCTTCTGAAATAGAGAGGGGTGTGTGCTCCTCATCATATGATGCTGGTCCTCCCATTTATCTCCTTTTATCTTCAAGATCTCACAATTTTTCAATGATGGCACATGCTGCACATGGACCGTACCATGATCTCCATATGTGAGATTCTTTGGAACTCCTTCCAAGAGTGCAAGAGTTTTTCTCTTTGGAGAAAATGCTCCATCTTCCTCTTCATGAGGTACTGGATATGCTCTTGATATGACAACGCTAGTACCTCCAGCCTTCTCTTTCTCCTCATCAATATTTGAGAATGCCTCATCAACAATGAGAGACCCTAGGTCTTGGTCTTCTCTTGAAGGAGGAATCTCTTCATGCAATGGGGATCTTTCCCTTGGCAAAGTATCATACAAGTTTTCATTCCCCTCAATATTTTTTTGAAATGGAGTTGGCTTTATAGATCCTTCCAACTCATGACAAGGTTTTGTTTGTTTTGGTTTGACTAGCTCCACCAAAGGTGTTTCATAAAATTTTTCATCAAACCTTCCACTACTCTACTAGTGAAATTTTCATAAGTAGATGTATTTGTATTATTTAATGAAAAGGATTCAAACAACCACCGAGCATAAGCCTTACCTTCTGTTAGTGTCTCGTGATTTGGCGGATTGGTAAACCAAATGACAGGGTAACATCAGACCAGTTTTTGGAGTCCTAGGACCTAACCTTCCTAGACTCAGAGAGGGCTCTCTCTATTATGCAAAGGATGTGAACTTGTTTGCTTTGGATGATTGATTTTAGGCTAGTTTTTAAGTGTCGGTTTGTTTGTTTGTTTTGGGTTGGGGTAAGATGATCAGGTAGGATAGGTGGAGTGAGAGGTTATCAAATCAATTGGGAAATGGAGTCTATGAAGTCATTGATATCTCGATAGAAAATCGGGGTACATCACAGGGAAAATCTAGTGTAGTTAATGGATCTTTTAAGTTTATGTATGAGGTGAAATGGACATCAAGTTTGGAACCAAGGTAGGGCAAAGGGCAGTTAATAATCCTTTGTCAAATAACTATGAACATAGAGGTATTAAATAATGATAAGCAAAAGATACTAATCACGAGATAGGGCACACCATTTATTCAGTGACAATACTTTTAAACAAATAAACATTCAAGATAAACAATCCAGCGGAACAAGGAAGCAAGAGAACTTATCTAACTTTAATGATTCTACTTTCAAGATTTGAAAACATAACATAGACAAATAGCATCAATAAATGAAGAGGGAACACCTAAACACCATTCATTAAACTATAAAGAACTTTGAGGCAGACTGATAAGCATATTTAAAGGGCAAGATCGAAAAAGGACCTCTTTAACTTAACTTATCAAACAATACATAAAAGAGAGATTTCAAGACAGAGTTTAGATAACATTAAACAAGCAGGGCTTACCATGAATCATGTTTATAAACTAGAATATTGATCCAATAATGAAATATACAAGCTTATGTGGGCCTAAGGAGCAATGAAGAATTCTTTAAGCTAACCCAACAGAAGAAAACATGAAAACAATAGCTAACAGGAGGACTCAGGTGCCTCAAACAACATTTCTCATCCTATACTCTTCTGAGCTATTACAAAATAGAAATATGGACATATGGAAAACAAGAAAAACATGAACATATGAGAGATACATCACCATTAACTAAACTTAGGGATCCTGCAAGCAAACCTTCATCACCATCAATCAAGGCAATTCATCCACAAGCTCCACAACACTAAATTGTTCTTCAACTTACAAAAACCATGTATTGATCTTAAACACATCAAGTCCAAATGTTTATAATGAATTCTCATGCTATATATAATAAGCAAGGAGGAGGAAAACCAAAGAGAGTATCTAGAAGCCTATTGGCCAACAAGAAATATCCTAAGTTGTCCTTAAGGCCTTACAAGGCCCAAGGCACAAAAATATCTAACAAATATCTTTTCCGGCCAAATATAGCAATTAAATTGAATTTTAGGCCTTGAAAAGCATATGAAAACTTGCTAAACGCACATTTTTTCCAGTCACTCACAGGAGCGCAACACACTGTGTCAAAATTTGAAAATTTTCCAGGAGCGCAACACAGAGACAGAAAAAATAGGTCTTTTTGCAGCAGTGTTTTGGAGGCCTTCCCAAAGTCGGAAAAGGCTCCGTGATGGCTTGTTGGAAAGTCCTTGAAGTCTAATTTCCAGATATACCTTTATTTATTCAATATGATCTCTGAAATTTTTCCAAAAAGTGAAAATTCCAAGACTTCTAGGAGCGCAGCACATGCTCTAAAAAGTGGGCAAAATGGTGAAAAAATGAGTGTTTTTGACCCTTTTGGGGAATCAAAAAAACTCCAATTGAGATGAAAATTGGTGATCATACTAATCTAATGATGGGGAATAAAAAATTTAAACCTCTCCTCCTAAATATTCCCTAGGAAAAAGCGCAACACAGGGTGTGCTGCGCTCCTAGCCTCAAAATTTTCAAAAAACAAAAACTTGTTCAATTTCTTCCAAATTTGGTAGGTAGGTACCTCATGGGTCGTAGGAGACCTGTAGAGAAGCTTGGGCCAAAATAAAAAGCCTAATAAGAAAGGAGGAGGAAAACCAAAGAGAGTATCTAGAAGCCTATTGGCCAACAAGAAATATCTTAAGTTGTCCTTGAGGCCTTGCAAGGCCCAAGGCACAAAAATATCTAACAAATATATTTTCCGGCGAAATATAGCAATTAAATTAAATTTTAGGCCCTTAAAATCATATGAAAACTTGCTAAACACACATTCTTCCCAGTCACCCACAGGAGGGTAGCATACTATGTCAAAATTTGAAAATTTTCCAGGAGCGCAGCACAGAGATAGGAAAAATAGGTCTTTTTGAAGCAATCTTTTGGAGGCCTTCCTGATGTCGGAAAAGGCTCCGTGATGGTTCGTTGGAAAGCCCTTGAAGTATAATTTCCAGATATACCTTTATTTATTCAATATGAATTTTGAAATTTGTCAAAAAAGTGAAAATTCCAATACTTCCAGGAGCGCAGGACATGCTCTAAAAAGTGGGCAGAATGGTGAAAAATGAGTGTTTTTGACCCTTTTGGGGATCAAAACAACTCCAAATGAGCTGAAAATTGGTGATAATAATCCTATAATGATGGGGAATCCAAAAATTTAAACCTATCCTCCTGAAGATTCCGTGGGAAAAAGCGCAACACAAGGTGTGCTGCGCTCCTAGCCTCAAAATTTGCAAAAAACAAAAACTTGTTCAATTTCTCCCAAATTTGGTAGGTAGGTGCCTCATGGGTCCTAGGAGACCTGTAGAGAATCTTCAAAAATACCAATCCTAGATTGGTACTTTTCATCTTTTGGTGCCGGGCCCTCATTTTGGGTAGTTTTGAGTTTTTTCCTTGCAAAGTGGTTTCTTCATTCATAGTGCTCAGCAATTCTGCTTTGCAAGTATAAGTCTTTGTTGGCCTTCTCTAGTTTGGCCTCAAGATGTATGTTCGCCCTCTCAATCCATGATTCCCTATTATGCTCAATTTCCATGGCAAAGAGTTTAGTGAGGGGAAATTGTTGTGCTTGGGCTGATTCTTCTTCTTTTTGCTTTGCCAATGCTTTCCTAAGACCCATAGTCCTAGGTCTCCTTCTAGTTTGACCCTCTTCATCACTGATTTCCTCATAAGTGCCCATGTACTCCTCAAAATTTACTTGTGTCCTTTGAGCCTCTTTCCGATATTTGAGTGCCCTTGCTTCATAGATGGTCTGTTGGCGACTCATTTGTTTGTTCTGCATCTGCAAGAAGTGAATGACATCTTTAGACCTTTCTAATTCAAATTCCAAGCCTTTGATCTGTGCATTCCTGTCTTGTAGAAAGGAGTTTGCAATTATTGTCTCATTTTCCTCATCACTGTCTATGTGAATGAGTTCAAACTCTCTTTCCTCCTCATGATTGTCTTCTTCCTTTTTCACTCGTTGTTTACCTTTGTCAATTATTTGAGTTGTGGAGGATGGCATGGCCCCTTGCCCTTTGGAGGCAGAAAACACATGCCTCTCTCATCTTTGATAGGTAATGGGGAAAGGTGCAACAAGTTTCACTTGCAAACCTTGATCATCAGTGACCTTAGGACTTCTTTTCTCCTTATGGATGATATCTGTGTGTGCAACTTTTTCACCTTGCTCTTGACTGCCCTTTTGAGAGGCATCCTAACTTTCTCTCATGCTAGCATCTCTTCCAAGACCCTTAGGATTGTCATCCTCTATTTTTGCAATGCTAGAGGCATATTTATCATTTATTGGTACATCTTCATCTCCATGACTGTTCTATTCTTCATCATTTGACTTACTGTGTTCACTGTCAAACTCAACCTTTGTATCCCTATTTGTACTCTTTGTATGGTCATTGTCTTCAGCACCCTCATTAGTCTTTCCCTTACTGTGATGGTAATTTTCTTCTTCACTAGGTAAGTTATCTTTGCTGATTCCTTCTTCACTGTCTAGTTCATTACCCTCACTATTGGGCTCATGATCTTCATTGTTTTGCCCATTGAAATCACTTTCAAACTCTGTTTCGTGGCTGCGTTTGCCATCTTTTCCACTGTCATCTTTGTCCTCTTTACTGCTGGCATATGCCTCACCTCCAATGCCCTTTGTATTTTCAGTGTCACTTTCTTCATCATTTACTTCTTCTCCTTGACTGTCATTTGTTTTTTGATTGTCATTAGGCTCACTGTTTTGGTCTTTTTGTAGCTCACTGTTTTAAAAATTATAAGCTGCCTATGTCCTTGTATCTTTGGAGTCATCCTCTTCAATATTTGGCCCACTGTTTTGGTCTTTTTTCTCATCATTGGGCTCACTGATTTCATCTCTGTTTTCTTCTTCATCAACACTTTCTTCTTTGTCACTACCTTTATCACTTTATTTTTCCTCTTCTTCACTACTTTCTTCATTTTCATCTTCCTCTCCTTCACTGCTTTCTTCATTTTCATTTTCCTTTCCTTCACTGCTTTCTTCTTGGTCATCTTCCCCTCCTTCACTACTATCTTCATGTTCTGATTTCTTAGGAAAAGGTGAATGAGGAAGGTTTATTTGAGGAAATGATTCATGTGAAGAGGATGAAACAAGGTTAGTGGAGGGTGATGGAGGTGTGTGAGGAGGAATTTGAGATGATGATGGTAGCCTTTGTAGAGGGATAGGCTGTGGAGTTGTGAAATCATCATGGGTGATGAAAACCTCCCATGGGATGCCTTGTTGTTCTAGTTGGTGTGAGAAAATCACTTTTATGAGGGAATGATGAAAAATGCTTGAAATTTGTTGGGATGGGGGCCTCTTTTGCATGATGGCAGACATTTTCTCAATACTTTTACAAAAGTAGTAGGGCAAATGTAGCATCTTGGTTTTGGTGAAATGCATGAGCAGTCTTATGTGGTAGGAATATACTCTAGAGAACTACCCTCGCAGGTGAAGTATTTCATAATGATATTCATTAGGAGAGCATATCTATCCAATAGATGAGAGAAGGGGAACATGGTTTTGCAACCATCTTGAAAACTTGGTTTCAAGAATGGGTGATAGTGGCTTAGGTCCATATGCATTTGTTTGAACCACCTTTCTCCTATGTAAGGTATTCCAATGGCTATAGAGATGGCATTGGTGGTCAGCTCAAACTTCACCCCAGCCAAGTGTACTTGGTGGTTATGAAGGTTTAGGGCAAAGAGCTTGGTCAACTGAGGGTGACTCGATCTTTTGTACTTTTTCACAGAACTCATAACATCCTAATTCTTGAAAACAGGAAACCATAATAGGAGAGGTCATCAGTTCTTAAGTTCTTATAAGTTCAAACCTATTTGGCTTCCCACCCTTTCTCTACTGCCCTTTATGCCTTTGGTTTGTCTGACCACTGTCAAAATTCTCTTCTTCAGACATTTTTTTTTTACCCCTGCCTCAAGATCTTTAAAAATAATTGACACTGCTTGTGGAATGATGTGAAAATGGTGGAGGAGATGGTGAGGTTGTAATGATGTTAATGGTTCAGCAATGTGGAGAACAAATATTTTCTTTAGGGTTTTACTTCCTTCTCTAAGCTCAACCTTCAATTTTCCTTATAATCATACCCTTAGAAAAATAGGAACATGTAATGTTCCTTTTTCAGAAACATTATCAATCGACAAAGCAAATCTATTCCAGAGATGGACTGTAGGGGAATTTACTGGATTTTTCACCCTTGAACAAAGGATGAGCTACAAAGGCTACCTGGCCCACTAGCATACTTTGTCTATAGAGTGTTGTCAAGGGACAATATCCCCGAGAGGGAAATACAACAAGATTGGGAAATGTTTCAAGATAACCCAAAAATGCAGCTACAGCAATATAAAACATAAAATGGAAATAACAGTGAAAAAAAATTATGCCAAAATGTATGAAAAAACTTGAGCCATTTTATTATGAGATGAAAGTAGCAAAATGATACAATGAACATGAAAAGAACAAGGCAAGAAGCCTTCCATGAAAACATATGCCAAAATACAAAATGCTGCATCATAGCAGGATACCCATGAATAGAGAAACACAGTCATAGAAGGGAGACTGCTACATTGAGTACAAAACATCATGGATATGCATATATGTGGCTCATACATAATTGGGAGAGAATATCTAAGCTCCCAATCACTACCTCAAGTCAATCCTAGAAGGATTGGTTGAAATATGAAAAACTGCAAAAACGCCGGAGTTTATGGGTAGCAGCAACAACTCAATACATGGAATGGAATGGAGAAGGCTAAATGGATAAAGCTGATGAAGAGCCATTCTCCATTGGAAATATGAAGTGCAAGGCTGATCCTTACACCAAATATCTCACCCTCTGAAATGTCTGCAACACCCTCACTGCAAATGTGCTCCAACTAGAACGCAGTCTATGAGAGGGTCTGCGCTGTCACTGATGGTAGTGGTTGGCCTCCTACCAATTATGGTGGAATAAGCTCGAGAACCGTCCTCAATAACCTCCTGGAAGTAGAGAACCTCCCTCCTCTGAAATATCAGCTCGAAATGGTGTTGTAGGAAACCTCCCCAACAACACCCCGCAACACTACACAATGATCTGCTATAGACACTGCGCTGATGGAGTAGGTTGATGCTATGGCCTAAATTACAGAATATAGGGAATGAGTGCAATCCTCCATGAACTCCTCATGAAGGAGATGAAATCCTAAACAGGACTCCCTCATGCCCGAGGGCACTGCAACTCTGATGAACAGCAAGAGACTGCAACTATCTCTAATCAGACAAGAAAATGGAATTCTGAACTGACTCAAATGGTTTCCTTGCCTTCATTTTAAACACAATGAAGTCTCCACCCTAGAGCTTTCTTCCTCTAGAAGTTTCCTCCCCCATGGAATATTCCTCCACTAAAACTGCGCTGTCCTACTTGGTGGCTCCCACCTCTTATCTCAGCGCTATTGACTTTGGTCAACTAGACCTTGTCCATTTGCAATTTAACCTCTTTCACACATGAGGGTGTGAAATCCCGCTCCATGATGATCAATTTTCACATTGTAAGGGATTTTATTCCTGTTTATTACATGAATGGGTCACTTTACCCACTTTTATTCAACAAAATGAAAATATGCAACTATAATGTTCCATTTTAGCTTGAGGCTAAAATTGGGAACATTACAGTCCTCCCCTCCCACATGTTGCTTGTCCTCAAGCAACTGCATAGAGAGAACGGAATTCCTTCCCCTTTCTTCTTTTTTGCCTCTTCATAAACAATCTCCACCACTGCTCAAGATGTGTTGCAATAAATCTGTCCTCCAATGCTCCCTCTCAAGTATGCAAACTGGAATGGTGTACACCCTTAAAGATAGAAGGTGTAGGTGGAAATCCTCCTACTGAACTATGGCCTCCTCAAGGTAGGAAGGATGAAATGCATGGGAAAATATAATCTCACTGATGATCCCCTCACCCATGCCATCATCCAAATGAAAACCTTGCCCCTGGTTCTGTGCAATGTATTGGGGCTGAATGGAGAGTTTTGCCGATTTATCCCAAGGAGTTCTTCTCTCCATTTGAAGTATACATGGGGTTGCCTCCGTCCTTGGGTTGAAATGGTATGACATCCAAGAATGGCCCAAGCTACCCCATCAAGAAAATCAGCCATGAATGCCTCTTCAATTTCTCCAAGTGGCTGTTGAGAATGCAACAAGATGATGAGCTTAGTGGAAAGAAGTCGCCTCACTAAGTGGGCCCGTAGGCTATTTTTGGCGCAAAGTCTATTTTTAGACTATGTCTATTTTTAGACATATGGATCATGTTCTATGAGTTGCAGGATGCTATTTGTGGATGGTTGGTAAAGTCGGAAAAAATATATGGACTTCTATTTTTATACATATTGGGCGGAATCTATTTTTAGATTACCAGTCTAAAAATATATATGTTGAATATTATTAGTTCTTAATAATATTTGGACTCTAAATATTATCTTATCCTCTTGGAGCACTTCAGTTAAGTGCAAAGATGTGGCACAACAGCTGATAGAAGGAATTATGCTATTCTTGAGGGTTAAGTGGAGCTATTGCATGATGAATTCAGTTAGAACTCATGTGACAGAGTTTGGTGGAGTTGATTGAGGAAGTTAGTGGAGTTGTATTCAGTTTAACTCAGTTAAACATAGTTGAGCTAGTTGTATCTAGTCTAACTGATTGATACACTAGTGAGAGTGGTGCGAATTAATTATTAATTAATTCACTAATTATTAACTCATAAATCAAATAAAGAATACATCAGTTAACTTCAGTGCATGGACAGTTTCAGTGGAGACCAGTGGAGAGGTAGGTGAAAGAGCAAGTGTGACTATCAGTTGTGACTATACTGGTGCATGAGTTTGCACCACACATTGATGGAGATGCCAATGAGGATTGCGCAGTGCATACCAGGTGGATTCGAACTCAGTCAAGACCAATATTCATCAGGGATTGCGCAGTAGAGGCAGGCTAACAGGTGGCAGAGATTGGAGCATGTGTTTTGCTAGATCTGAGCTTGTGTAGTGTGTAGCAATTGTAGATTGTACTGAGAGCTTGTGAGGATTTTGTACAATGATTGTTACATGATCTCTATTACATGTAATATACAGATAGTTGGGGGTTTTCAGCTTTAAGCTTTCCCATAAATACTGTGTTCATATGTGTGATTGTTTATGGTTTTAATGTGTGGATGCGATTGTTTATATTTTCGCAATTAATGATCAATGGTAGAAGAGATTATGTATTATGCATGAAGCTAAATAGTGTGTGATCAGGATAATCTCGGTGAATACTATAATAGTTATTCAAATTTCTACAGTGGCTTTCCCCCACATGAAGAGGAATGTAGCAATGTGGCAATCATGGTTTTCCCATGGTATCTCCTGCAACATAAAACATTCATAGTAGGGAGAATCATGCTCCCAATGGGCTGTCCCAACATATATAACACTCTCCAAATAATTCTCCCTGTGAATGTACAACATTAATAATACAAGGGAACATAACACAAAGTAAACAAGCTATCATAAGACAACTAGAGAGTGGGTCACTACTTATCTTATGGGACCAACACAATGCACCTCTTGTCTGCATCAAACAAAAATTAACAAGTGGATTCCCAGCCACACACCAAGAAGTATGTGGCCTCCTCCACAACCCACCATAAGATTGGCCAATTTTTCTGCTATAAATTGCTGCAAGTACACCCTCATATAATATGCAAGAAGGTACAAGCCCTATTCATACATCATGCTACTCAAACAAGGGAAATAAGTACAAATAGGTGCCAATGGTGCACACCAAGAAGTATGTGGCCTCCTCCACAACCCACCATAAGATTGGCCAATTTTTCTTCTATAAATTGCTGCAAGTACACCCTCATATAATATGCAAGAAGGTACAAGCCCTATTCATACATCATGCTACTCAAACAAGGGAAATAAGTACAAATAGGTGCCAATGGTGCACACCAAGAAGTATGTGGCCTCCTCCACAACCCACCATAAGATTGGCCAATTTTTCTGCTATAAATTGCTGCAAGTACACCCTCATATGATATGCAAGAAGGTACAAGCCCTATTCATACATCATGCTACTCAAACAAGGGAAAGAAGTACAATACAAAATATGAATTATATCTTCTCCCTCATGAACTTGAGTTCTTGAGCTGAAATGGCTCAACTGAAAATTCTCCCTCACCTCCAATGAGTAGGGAAGTGGCTGTGATGTCCTCTCCATCATCAATCGGGCTATGCATCTCTCCATATGCTGATATATGTCATGATGAATGCCCTCCCAAGTGAAATTTTCTAGCAAGGCAAAGTATGCATCCAAGTGCATAGCTAGGAAGTCCTGATCTATCCTCCTCATAGACAGCGCTGGTGTTTTGCAGTATGATGCTCTCCTCATGCTGCTATCTACTACCTTGACATCCCCATGCCAAAGTCATCCTCCAAAATGCTGCAATGCCCACCATGCAGCTGCTCATGCTCTAATAGAAATAGGGCTCTCTGAAAGTGAGCCTCCCGTGAGAGACTGTCACCTCCAAAGAATCTCCCAGTTATGGCCAATGAAAGCATTAGTGGCCTCCATCTACTCCTATGCATGAAAAAGTCCTCCTCCCTAAAGGGAGTTTCCTCTTTCTCTCCAAACCTATGGAGTAGTTAACCAGCATCATGAAGATGCTATCCTCCAACCCTACAGCAACTATGTCAGCGCAGTATAACTGATGAGAGTGGGTGATGCTGAAAATGAGAGAGTGTCTCCCTCCTCCTTGAGTCTATCCCAAACTCTCTGCGCTGTGCTGAACTCTCCCAAGGTTTCCACCCTCCTGAAATCAAGGTGTGAGGCCCCCCAAATGTGGAGCATCCAACCTCCTCTGCTGATCTAGTGGTCTCCTTGGTGCAATGTCTCCATGTAGTGAGACACCATCATCAAGAGATGATTGAATGTATGAATGGAGAAAACCCTCCATGCTTCTACTGCACAATCCAATCATCATCTTAGGTGCATCAACTTCATAAAATAGACAGGGGTGTGTGCTCCTAATCACATGATTCTGATCATCCTCCCTATCTCTTCTTCTATCTCCATAGCTCTGCACCCTACCAACAATGGCACATGTGTATCATGAGTTGTGCTTGATCTCTACATGGGAGATCCTGGGGAATTTCTTGCAAAGACACAAGAATCCCTCTATGTGGAGCAAGAGCTCCTCTTTCCTCTGCATAAGGCACTGGATCAACTCTAGCTATACCAGCGCAGTTGCCCTCCTCCTCATCACATGTAGGGGCAACTTCTCCCAAAATTTGATCTCCTTTTGAAAAAGAGACCTCCATGCTCTCTTGTGCAAGAATATGAGATGGATACCTTGCCTCCAACAAGGTATGATGCAAGATGCCAGCCCTCTCAAAAATATTCTGAAGTGGATCTGAGTTTATGTTTCCTCCCTTTACATGCAAGATCTTGGTTTGTTTCTTCGCATGTGTTTCAGATTTTCTCCCACCAAATCCTTCCATCATTGCTTCAATGAATCTGAAATAGGAAGAAGTATTTGTATTCTTTTTAAATAGCATGACTCAAATATCCACCATGCATAGGTCTTACCTCTAAAGTGCAGCGCCGCAAATATGATAACATCCCCTTGGGAAAATTTGTGCTGTCGCAACAAGGTCTTTAGCTCCTCTACCCATGCTTTGGATGAACATGTAGGTGAACCCCTGAAAGTAGATAGAACAAATATATCTTGCTGCTGGCTCCTCTTCACCTTAGACTTGCAAAAATCCTTGAAAGTGAGATGATCTCTGAATCCCTGAGTTTGAGACTCATAATCTCTTAGAAAATCTCTAAGAGTTTTCTTCTTGGTCACCTCTCCTTCTTTTCCCATCTCTTTCATGAAAAAGCTGCACATGTGACTGCGCTGTCCATCAAAGGATGTGACTGCATGCTCACATTCCTCATTAGAAACCCTAGAGTTTGTTTCTGTTTCAAACCCTTGTGGAGATTCTTCAAATCTCTCCCCTTTCTTTTGCTTATGGCTCCCATGAAAGCCCTAGGTGGATTTAGGGAGAAGCTTGTCTAGCTCATATCCTTTTTATTCTCCACAGAGTGGGGTCTTCCTCTTCTTCTTAGATGGAATCTTGGCTAAAGATCCACAGGCTGAGCCAAGATTATGCTCTGATACCACTGTAATGTTCCTTTTTCAGAAACATTGTCAATCGACAAAGCAAATCTATTCCAGAGATGGACTGTAGGGGAATTTACTAGATTTGTCACCTTTGAAAAAAGGATGAGCTCCAGAGGCTACTTGGCCCACTAGTAGACTCTGTCTATGGAGTTTTGTCAAGGGAAAATATCCCCGAGAGGGAAATACAACAAGATTGGGAATCTTTCAAGGTAACCCAAAAATGCAGCTACAGCAATATAAAACATAAACTGGAAATAGTAGTGAATAAACATTATGCCAAAATGTATGAAAACCCTTGAGCCATTTTATTATGAGATAATAGCAGCAAAATGATACAATGAACATCAAAAGAACAAGTCAGGAAGCCTTCCATGAAAACATATGCCAAAATACAAAATGCTGCATCATAGCAAGATACCCATGAATAGAGAAACACAATCATAGAAGGGAGACTTCTACAATGAGTAAAAAACATCATGGATCTGCATATATGTGGCTCATACATCATTGGGAGAGGAGATATAAGCTCCCAATCACTACCTCAAGTCAATCCTAGAAGGATTGGCTGAAATATGCAAAACTGCAAAAATGCCGGAGTTGCTAGGTAGCAGTAGCAACTCAATACATGGAATGTAATGGAGAAGGCTGAATGGCTGAAGCTGATGAAGAGCCCTTATCCATTGGAAATCTGAAGTGCAAGGCTGATCCTTACACCAAATATCTCACCCTCTGAAATGTCTGCAACACCCTCACTGCAAATGTGCTCCAACTAGAACGCAGTCTATGAGAGGGTCTGTGCTGTAACTGATGGTAGTGGTTGGCCTCCTGCCAATGATGGTGGAATAAGCTCGAGAACCATCCTCACTAACCTCCTGGAAGTAGAGAACCTCCCTCCTCTGAAATATCAGCTCAAAATGGTGTTGTAGGAAACCTCCCCAGCAACACCCCGCAACACTACACAATGATCTGCTATAGACACTGCGCTGATGGAGTAGGTTGATGCTATGGCCTGAATGCCGGAATATGGGGAATGAGTGAAATCCTCCATGAGCTCCTCATGAAGGAGAGGAAATCCTAAACAGGACTCCCTCATTCCCGAGGGCACTGCAACTCCGCTGAACAACAAGAGACTGCAGCTATGTCTAATCAGACAAGAAAATGGAATTCTGAACTGACTCAAATGGTTTCCTTGCCTTCCTTTTAAACACAACGAAGTCTCCACCCTAGACCTTCCTTCCTCTAGAAGTTTCCTCCCCCATGGAATATTCCTCCACTAAAACTGCGCTGTCCCACTTGGTGGCTCCCACCTCTTATCTCAGCGCTATTGAATTTGGTCAACTAGACCTTGTCCATTTGCAATTTAACCTCTTTCACACATGAGGGTGTGTAATCCTGCTCCATGATGATCCCTTTTCACATTGTAAGGGATTTTATTCCTGTTTATTACATGAATGGGTCACTTTACCCGCTTTTATTCAACAAAATGAAAATATGCAACTATAATGTTCCATTTTAGCTTGAGGCTAAAATTGGGAACATTATAGAACATGTGGGAAAAGCTCAAATACCTCTCAAAATATCTCCACAACTGAAAAAATTGGCTTAAAACACATCGTGGGCAGCATGGGCACCTCCTGAATGTGCTGTTGTGCAACTCCTGAATGGACTGTCGTGCAGCTCATGAACGTGTTTTGTGCAACTCCTGAATGGGTTTGGGTCACCTCGTACACGCAACTGTGTGCCTCCTAGGTGGCCCTGAGCGTGTTTGGTTCACCTTTTGCACGCAGCCGTGTGTCCTGGATGGTCCTAAACGCGCTGTCATGCAGCTCCTGAACGAATGAGAGCGCAACATGGGTAGTCCGGTGGTGGTTTACCTTCTGCACGCAAATATGTGTCTCGGGCGGTCCTGAACATGTTGTCGGGCGGAGGCTGCACGATGTTGGCAGGAGCGCAGCACACTGCCTTGGTACGCTGGTCAGGAAAGCGCTGAATGCAGTCGGCTGGGCAGAGTCTGCACGGTGCCTTTTCTACAGGCGTGCAACGACTCTGCGCAAGAATGCAGCACCCTTTGGGGATTTGTATGACAGCCTTCCATAGGAACACAACATGATTTCTCAGGAGCGCAGTGCCCGGAAAAACTACCCAAAGACTCTGTCATGATTTCGAAAAACTTGAAAAACCCTTACTCCTTTGTAAACAACCAAATGGTAAATGGGATATGCTTGCTTGAGTTATTTTTATACCTCTTGAAAAAATTAAAGATGAAACCCACTTCACTAAGGATTATTTTTGTTTCTCCCTTTTTGCTAATATGCTCTTTTTCCATTTGCAGGTGGTGGCATAAGGAGCAATGCTTTTTGACCCCCTCATTTCTTTTGGAGCTGGAATTTTTCCAAAAACTCTTGGCAAACTGGTGATTATGCTTGTTTTCTCCATTTTTACATGTTGAACTTATGCATCTCTGTTTGACTACTTGATGGATGTTGATTTTATTCAAGAGTTCTGTGTCCTTCATACTAATATCTTTTTCCATATTTTTCAACTTTAGAGGGCTGCTTTCAAATGTCCTCTAAAAACCTTTTGTCCCTTTGATGGAGCTTTATGACCCTTTGTTGTAGTGGAAGAATGCTGACTTTAACAAACCCCTGAAATTATTTCCTGATATCATCTTCTACTCTCTGCCTGTAATCAACCAAGAAGGCTTTTCATTTCAACTTTTTGTTTATTGAATCTTTGATTGGTGTATAGTTGTGCTCATGTGCCACTGTCTCCAGGACCTTATGCATGGGCTCTTTGATGGGCAACACTTTACAACAATTTGTTATGAGATCATGATCCAGGCTTGTGAACTTAGGCCTGTTGTATCTTTTCTCTTGCTGTGGAATGCCATTTATGGGTTTAGGCCTCTTACTTTGGATCTGTTCTGCTGTTAACCATTATAAAGCATTCCTGCAGAAATGCTTGAACATGGGCACACTGTGTTTATGCAGACTTAATGCTTGATCAAGGAGATACCTTTGGAGGCCTTTGATGTCTTTGGACAATGATAAGTTTCACCCTTGTTTTCACTTGACTTCACCTTTGAATATCTATAGAAATAGTGAATTTAGAACCATGACAATGCATAACCTAGGAGGCCCTATATGACTTATTGGGACGTCCTTTGGAATAGGTCTTTGACTGGAAAGCTTGAATCAGGGTTTGGAGGTGAAGACAGGGTTTTGAAACACTTTTATGCACTGCCATCCTAGACAACTTAAAAAAATTTGATTTACCTAAGGATCTTAGAAAGGGAGTTTAGAAGCACCATTGCTTGAAGCATTTGGTGAGTAGAGGAAAAAGTTTGGGTTACTTGGTGAACCAGGGTGTGAAAATAGAGGGCTTAGGAAAATAGAGACAGAGTGTTATAGGCAGAGGTGGAAAACATAGTGAGAGTGAGGGACATCAATCCATGATTTGGTCTTCGGGGAGTGATAGGATGGGCATGCCCTGACCCAGTAGTAGGATAGCAAAGAATTGGTCTTAAGGATAATGAAGGCAGTGGGATTTATAGAACTAAAATGATTCTTGAATTTTGCTTCTAGAAATCCAGGACAAAGCATTTAGTCATCTAAACAGGTAAAAATTACTGATGAATAATAGTGGCTCCACTTGGGGAGGGCAGTTCCTTTTCAGGAGGTGTCTAGAATTTCAGATTTCTTGGATTATGAAAACCAGTGCCTCATCCATTGGGCGGATTTTATTCTTTTCTTTTGCTGTTGCTTCCCTGAAGTAGTGATTTTGATAATCTGAAAGCATGATTAGTTCAACTTCACCTCTACCTACCCAACCTACTTTCCTAGAATTTTCTCTTCCTTGGGTGCACTTGAACCGGCAAACCCATTGACATCTTTTCTTTTGAAAGCAAAGAAATAAACTATCAACTTCTACACTTATTTCTTCCAATAGTTTAGATTATGCTAGTGAACTCTTATTATTCTCTACCTAGTCTATTTGACTGTCAAGATTAAGCAGTATGATAGATTTCATTCTCTAAGCTATTTGACAAGAAATTTAAAGCATGAATTTAACCAGGGTTAGACAATCTGATTCATCATGAGTCATGGCATCAAGACAAACTTCACACAAACTTTATTTTCATAAGCAAACAAAAATAGAAGGTGTGAGGGCTGTGTTTCATCATTTTCTAAGCATCCCTATCCTTCTCTCTAGTTCAGATTTAAGCATGTGGAACCAGTATCTTTCTTTCCTAATCTATTTTCTTCGAAAATTCAAGCTTCAATGATTTGACCAACATTCTTTTCACTAAATTATCAATAATAAATTTAAAACATGTTCAGCCATGATTAGGCTAGATGATTGAACAAGACATTCTTTTTGCACTAGTAGTGGAATTTAGGCTTGCACACTTTCAGTACTACTATTTTTTGGGTATGGGGCTGTACCTTGTTTTTTGAATTTTACCTCTTTCTATTATTTTCTATGTTTTTGTGTTTTTTCTCTATATGGCCTTTTATTCAAAAAATGATATGTACAATGAGTGAAAAACTAAAGCTAAGGATCTTGATAAAAGTAGTATTTTAGTGTCCTGCCATTTAGAGGACCTCCAAATGCTTCAGTCCCATTCGGCTCTTGTAAAAAGAATGCATTCTTTCCTCTATTTGAACTGATAATGAATGGCCCTTTCCACAAGTTTTCAAACTTACTATGTTTACCTTTGTCTTCTCTCCTTGAGTCCCATTTCAACACTTTATCTCCAATCTGGAAATCATTATCCTTGGTTCTTTTGTCAAATATTTTCTTCATATTTTCTTGTACTAACTGTGTCCTCTTGTACACCTCTTCTCTTGTCTGCTGTAAATGGATAGTTTGGTTCAGCCTCCTTTGCATGTCATTTTCTTCTGATTGTACTTCTTGTAGCAGTTTCATCACAGGGACTCCCAAATATGCTGGGAAAATGGCATCCATGCCATACACTAGTTGATAGGGAGACATACCGATTGATTTCTTGGTGGTTAGTCTATCAGCCCATAATGCATGTACTAGTTTTCCATGCCATGCTTTTGATTCTGTTCCAGAAGCTTCTTAATGATATTGACTAGGATTTTATTAGAGGACTCAACTAACCCATTACCTTGAGGGTAATAAGCTATGGAATGTCCTAATGTGATGTGATATTTATAACAGAAGTCAACCATTCTTTTGGATGTAAAGGCAGTAGCATTGTCTGTGATGATATTTCTGGGGCAACCGAATCTAGAAAGGATATTGGTCTTTAGAAATTTGATAATGACTGATTCAGTGGCGTTCCTAGAGGGGGTGGCTTCTATCCATTTGGTGAAGTAATCAGTGGCAGTGAGGATCCACTTGTGTTGGGTAGATGAAGTAGGGTGGATCTCTCCAATGAAGTCTAAACCCCATTGTTGAAAAGGAGCTTCAACAATGATAGGATGCAAAGGTAAAGGTAAGAGTTTTCTCTTGCCATAAAAAAATTGGCATTTATGACAAGTCATGACCAGTTTGTGGGTGTCATGGAAAAGGGTGGGCTAATAGTAGCTAGCTCTAAGAATTTTTTTAGTTGTGGTTTTCCAGTAAAGATGGCCTCCACATTCTCCTTCGTGCAATTCATGCATGATCTTTCCTGCATCATCCTCAAGCAAACACTTAAGCAGTATACCAATAGCATTTTTCCAATATAAAACTTCATCTAAAATGCGGAAATTTAGAGCCTTTTGTTTCATAAATATCGCTTTTGTATTTGATAAGGTAGGAGGAGCATTAAGATAAAATAGTACATAAAGGATATCAACATACCAAGATGAATTTAAAAATGTTTCTTCAACATGAGGAGCTGTGCACTCTTCTTGTTCTTCTAAGGTATCAACAAAATTCATATCTAATGCTTGGAAATTTGTTTCAGCCATGAGTTTTGTGAGCCCTTGTCCTTTAACTAGCTTGGTGGGTCTGATTTCTAAGCCATATTCTAAAATGATAATAATCCATTTTCCTCTTTTACCGTCTGGATCTTGATTTAAAATGTCTTTGACAACTGTGTGAGGAACAAAAGCTATGACATGAGAATGTAAGATATAAACTCTAAAATCTTTCAATGCTTTAATCAAAGCAAACACCTGCTTTTCCATGGTGTTGTAATTTAGGGGGGCATCTCTAAGGGCTTTTCTGAAGAAAGCTATGGGCTGTTCTTGCCCTAGTGTATTATTTTGTTGCAATACTGCTGCCACAGTATGTTCAGAGGCAAATGAGAAAATGTAGAAGTCCTTGGTGAAATCAGGACTTATCAGAACATGTGTTTGGGTCAGAGCCTATTTAACTAGTTCAAAATATTGTTTGGCTTCTAAAGTCCACTTAACTCCTATTTCCTTCTTAAGCATGTTTGTAATATTTCTCAAAAGTTCGACCAAGTTGGGGATGAATCTTCTTAAGAAGTTGATTTTCCCAATGAAATACTGTAATCCCTTAATGTTTCTAGGATGAATGATTTGCAATATGCATTCAATCCTTTTGGGATCTATTTTGATTCCCTCTTCGGAGATGATGTGGCCTAGGAGTTTTCCTTCCTGGAGACCAAAAATTGTTTTCTTGGGATTCAAAGACAGGCCATATTTCCTACATATTTCCAAAACTTTTCTCAGGTGTATTAAGTGCTCTTCATCAGTTTTAGAATAAACAGTGATGTCATCAAGGTAAATGACTATGAAGTAGCCTATATCCTCTGAAAAATATATGTCCATAGCCCTTTGGAATGTTGCCCCTGAATTCATCAACTCAAATGGAATTTTAACATACATGAAAGTACCCCAAGGTGTGGTGAAGGCAGTTTTATGCTGATCACTTGGGAATACTAGCACTTGGTTGTACTCGGAAAAATCATCAAGCAGTGAAATTCTCTTAGAGCCAACTAACTTTTGAAGTATGTGGTCCATTTTAGGCAAGGGATAGTTATCTTTCAGGGAGGACCTGTTCAAATTTCTAATTTTAATGCAAAGTTTGATCTCCCCGGTTTTATTTCTAACTGACACAAGGTTGGAAACCCACTTAGAATATCTAAGGGAAACTATTATCCCGGCATCATACATATTTTTAATTTATTTTTCAACTAAAGGTAGTAAAACAAGGTTGATTCTCCTTAATTTGTGCTTGAAAGGTTTTTGGTTTTCTTTGAGAGGGATTTTGTGTTGAATAATGCTTGTGTTGTAAGATTTTAAATCTTGATATCCCCAAGAAAACACATCTTTAAACTCTTTAAAAAGCTCGATATACTTCTGTTTTATGTGAGGAGGAAGGGTCTTGGAGAGTTTAATCATTTTGGGCTCCTTTATGTTTCCTATGTTGAATTCCTCAACATTCATCTTAGTAGATTCTATCTTAGGTTTTTTAGCCACATCATTAAAGTCGAACAGTTCTTCTAATGGGGCAAGCCCTCTTGGTAATGTGTCATTTTTGCATTGTAAGACTTCCAAGTCCTTTTGGTCTGGATTTCCAAACACTTCGGCCTCATAAGGATGTGTGAGCATATTTATATCAGCCAAATAAGGCAACTATGTTTCATGATTTTTGTCTTTGGTACAGACACCTTCTTCATGTTCTAAGTTAGGTTTAATCAATGTAAATTCATTTCTAGATTGAAGAAAATCACCAATTTGTTCATCACTCTCAAACACTTTCCAATGATGAATGTTGTTAGGCACTGTAGGGCGATGTTTGACCTTGATAAGGTATTGTTCGTCGGCAAGTGGTATCTGGCAATTGCTAGCAGCAAAGGCGAGCTCATTGGCAAGCCTATTTTGAGCTCTAGGAATGTAAGTGAGCTCATATTTCTCGAAAGTTTTGAGGAGGTCTAGGGCTGCATTTATGTATTCCCTTAATCTTGGATTTTTGGCCGAGTATTCACCTTTGATTTGTTTAATGACAAGTTTTGAATCTCCTTGGGCCGATATTTTATTAGCCCCTAGGTCTTCAATTAAGTGCAAACCAAGGAGGAGAGCCTTATATTCTGCAATGTTATTAGTGCATTGAAAATCTAGTTTGTAGGAATGACCCTCATTTGTATTATGTATCCAGATGCCAGCTCCCAAACCAGCTTTGCCACAAGAACCATCAAAGCTCATGTTCCAAAGTGTTTCTACCTCATTTTTGTCACTAAGTTGTGTTTCGGGGTCACTAGAGCTTTGGTTATCATCCTTTTCATTTGAGGGTGAGTGTGAGTGTTCGGGAGGACCTAGTTCTTTCTTACTTCCTTTTACTTGTCCACTAATCTCATCTTCATTATACAAGATAAAATATTCCAAATCTAAATGAATAGAATAAATTGGGGTGTTGTTTGGCCTCTCTAGGCTTCTCACCATGTACTTCATGTGGGATTCTCGGTATAATCTCCTAGTTTGATTGAAGACAGGGATAGTGGCATAGGACATATCCATTTGGAGGTTACCTTAAAATTTGGCTCCCCAAGATTTGGACAAAAGCATGCCATACTTAAGGGGAATATCAACAACCACTATGTCCATGACTAGAGTCTTAGCGGGTATTTGCGCCAAAGTGATACAAAGATCCTTGATTAGACCCAAACATTTTACTCTACTTGAATCGAAAGAGTATAAATCTTTGTAAGGTTTGGTTATTTCTAGGCCTAATCTTTCCATAACCACCTTAGGCATGAGGTTGTGTGAGGCGCCGAAATCTAACATGGCATTGTGTAATATTTGTCATGTATGTTCAGGATAACATAGAAAGGAGGGACAACTCCTTCTTGATATTTTCCCTCTACTTCGAGACCAAACAAAAGCTCGGGTTTATCATCAGTTAAGTTTAGAGTATCTGTATTGTTTCCTATGTTTAGAACTTTCAGAACTTGGGATCTGTAAATATCCTGGGATACCAATTCAATGAGAGGGATGGTTATTTTTATTTTAGCAATCTCTCCTTCAAAACTGAAAGGTACTTGGGTTTTGGACATATTTACATCAGTTTTATTAGCCATAAAATTTTCCACATTTTTAATTTGTTGATTCTGATTCAGGGCTTTGGTCAACAAATTTTTCTCAGGGCCACTAGTAGAGGTACTAGGGCAGCTTGTGTCAACACTTGGTTGGCTAGTTTTGTCTTTGTTAGGATCAATTTTCTTAGCCATGGTATTGTTATTGTCTGCTGTTCTTTTAAGAATGTTTTCGGGGGTTTTCTTAACATCAGTGTCTGAGTTGTTATTCTTGGAGTTGTATTGGTTTTTCTTACTCCTAAGATCATATTTACTATGGACTTCCATTATGGCGTTTTCTAATCCCAATTCGTGGTATTCGAAATCTTCATAACTTGTTTCATCTTGGTTCGAGGAGAAAAAACCTTGTTCTTCTTTTGTGAGAAAAACATCACCCTTGCTGTTAGATCCTATCAAGTTTAGATGATTTTCATCTGGTTGTTCAATATCTCTTTCCCCCTCATCAACATAGTTATCTTGGAAGGGTGGCCTGATTTGCTGATCATTTTCCCTTTGTCTGGTTTGGGGTGGGTCTCTTCTAAAGTTATGATTCTGGTTTCTGTTTTCGGGATTCGGTTGGTTGTCCCTAGGAGTTGCTTTTTCATTTATGCTTATTGTCTCCATCATTCTTTCCATGGTTCTAAGGAGGTTTTCAATCTTGGAATAAGATGAGGAGGTTGAGGGCATGGTGTCATCTTTGTAGGTTACCCTCTTTTCTGATCTTAGCCTAACTCCTTTTTCAATTAAGTTGGCCTCTACACTTATACCTCCCTTTTGCATGTATTCTAAAGTTAGGGGCTCTCTTTCTCTTAGTTGATAGGCCATGTCAGGGTGAAAACCTTCTAGGAATTTAGCTAAGGCTAGGCCTAGTGGGGGTTTCATGTTTGGCGGTAGTGCGTTGTAAACACTATTGAACCTAGTGAAATATTCTTGGACACTTTCCCCTGTGTTTATTTTAATATTTCTATATTCTGAGAGGATCTGAAGAGGGTTTTTCTTGATTTCCCATTTGTTTATGAAAGTCTGGTAAAGGGAAGGGAGACCGTGTATGCTGTTGGGAGTTAGGATTTTGAACCATTTCTTAGCTTCTCCTCCTAGGCTTTGGGCAAACATCCTCATCTTCATGGTTTCCTCTTCTATTTCCATGTTGTCAAAAGCATCATTCATTCTATCTACATGCTGTTGGGCAGTGGTGGATTTAGCCTCGGTGAAGTGTGGGATTCTGGATTGGTAATCATTTGGCAAAGGTACCAATGGCTATGGTAACACAAGGGGTGCATACCATGCTGCCATGATAGGAGCTAATGGTGGATTTACAAGCGGAGGAATTGTGATATGAGATGGAGTGGTTTGTACAGTGGAGGTGTGAATGGGTGTGGCAGAAGTACTCAGACCAGTAAAATGATTCTAAGCAGACTTGGGGTGAAAAGAGCCAAAGTGGTGGAGAAGTTCAAAATCAGGTGGTGTGGAAGGAGAAACTTCTCCGCTAGGACTCTGCTGCAAGTCTATGGGCTCAAGATCGGTATGTTCAATTCTACTTTGTGACTTGGTTCTGAAAAGGTTTTTTGTATGGCACAAGTCAAACTGGGGATCTTGCAAGGTTGTAAGATGTTCAGGTACAAAGCTTGCTTTATGAATGGTCCTATTAGTAGCTAAGTTTCCAGTTTCAGAAGTTTGCCACAAAATATTTTCTGGGTCATCAACTATAGTAGGAGGGTTCAGGTCCGGATGAGATATGGTATTGATTCTTCGCGAAGCTAGATTTCAAACTCAAAATTTAGAGAGGCTGAAAGTTTTTAAACTTTTTCGAAAATTTTACCTCTTTTATGTTTGCTAAACTCACACAGTGTGTGACTAGGATTCTAGACTTCCCAGGGTTGTTTTGGCACAATCCTTTAAGAGCCTAAGGACATTAGTAAAGTTAGAAGGCCTACTAGAGCCTAGTGGAGTCACCAGGTGGATATTTTTAGTTGTCTTGAAGACAAGTGTCTATGGTCCACCACCAATGCTGACAAAAATCCAATCTAGAAATGTTTTGGGGTTTTCTGAGTCTCTATATGTAGCCCTAAGGTTTGTAAGAGTGTCCTATAGCTGAGTCATAATTTTGCTAGGATGGTGAAAAAGCTAGATTCTACTCTTAGGCTATCAGTTAAGTTCTCTATGATTTTACGAAGGTTCCTGAAGTCCTAAGGGATACTTAGATTCTCACTGACATCAGAGGTTGCATTATGATCACCATTGTGTTTGTTATAGTGATGAGGTGATTTACAAATCACAGGATTTCAAAGTTTAACTGAGGGTTAAAAGAGTCTATAAGAGTTTTTAGGCTACTATGTACTCAGTCCCACCATGATTGCCATTATGTTAGTGTCCCGTGATTTGGCAGATTGGTAAACCAAATGACAGGGTAACATTAGACCAGTATTTGGAGTCCTAGGACCTAGCCTTCCTGGACTCAGAGAGGGCTCTCTCTATTATGCGAAGGATGTGAACTTGTTCGCTTTGGATGATTGATTTTAGGGTAGTTGTTAAGTGTCAGTTTGTTTTTTTGTTTTGGGTTGGGGTAAGATGATCAAGTAGGATAGGTGGAGTGAGAGGTTATCAAATAAATTGGGGAATGGAGTCTATGAAGTCATTGATATCTCAATAGCCAATAGGGGTACATCACAGGGAAAATCTAGTGTAGTTAATGGATCTTTTAAGTTTATATATGAGGTGAAATGGACATCAAGTTTGGAACCAAGGTAGGGCAAAGGGCAGTTAAGAATCCTTTGTCAAATACCTATGAACAGAGAGGTCTTAAATACTGATAAGAAAAATATACTAATCACGAGATAGGGCGCACCATTTACTCCGTGACAATACTTTTAAACAAATAAACATTCAAGATAAACAATCCAGCGGAAAAAGGAAGCAAAATAACTTTTCTAACTTCAATGATTCTACTTTCAAGATTTGAAAACATATAAGAGACAAATAGCATCAATAAATGAAGAGGGAACGCCTAAAAATCATTCATTAAACTATAAATAACTTCGAGGAAGATTGATAAGCATATTTAAAGGGCAAGATCGAAACAAGACCTTTTTAACTTAATCTATCAAACAATACATCAAAGAGAGATTTCAAGACAGAGTTTAGATAGCATTAAACAAGCAGGGCTTACCATGAATCATGTTTATAAACTAGCATATTGATCCAACAATGAAATAGACAAGCTTAGGTGGGCCTAAGGAGTAATGAAGAATTCTTTAAGCTAACCCAGCAGAAGAAAACATGAAAACAATAGCTAACAGGAGGACTGAGGTGCCTCAAACAACATTTCTCATCCTATAATCTTCTGAGCTATTGAAAAATAGAAATATGGACATATGGAAAACAAGAAAAACATGAACATATGAGAGATACATCACCATTAACTAGGTCCTGCAAGGAAGCCTTCATCACCATCAATCAAGGCAATTCATCCACAAGCTCCACAACACTAAATTGTTCTTCAACTTCCAAAAACCATGTATTGCTCTTAAACAAATCAAGTACCAATGTTTACAATGAATCCTCATGCTATATATAATAAGAAAGGAGGAGGAAAACCAAAGAGAGTATCTAGAAGCCTATTGGCCAACAAGAAATATCTTAAGTTGTCCTTGAGGCCTTGCAAGGCCCAAGGCACAAAAATATCTAACAAATATATTTTCCGGCGAAATATAGCAATTAAATTGACTTTTAGGCCCTGAAAAGCATATGAAAACTTGCTAAACACACATTCTGCCCAGTCACCCACAGGAGGGCAGCACACTGTGTCAAAATTTGAAAATTTGCCAGGAGCGCAGCACAGAGACAGGAAAAATAGGTCTTTTTGAAGCAGTCTTTTGGAGGCCTTCCCGATGTCGGAAAAGGCTCTGTGATGGCTCGTTGGAAAGCCCTTGAAGTATAATTTCCAGATATACCTTTATTTATTCAATATGAATTCTTAAAGTTGTCCAAAAAGTGAAAATTCCAATACTTCCAGGAGCGCAGGACATGCTCTAAAAAGTGGGCAGAATGGTGAAAAATGAATGTTTTTGACCCTTTTGGGGAATCAAAACAACTCCAAATGAGCTGAAAATTGGTAATCATACTCATATAATGATGGGGAATCAAAAAATTTAAACCTATCCTCCTGAAGATTCCGTGGGAAAAAGCACAGCACAGGGTGTGCTGCGCTCCTAGCCTCAAAATTTGCAAAAAACAAAAACTTGTTCAATTTCTCCCAAATTTGGTAGGTAGGTGCCTCATGGGTCCTAGGAGACCTGTAGAGAATCTTGGGCCAAAATACCAAGCCTAGATTTGTCCTTTTCATCTTTTGGTGCCGGGCCCTCATTTTGGGCAGTTTTGAGTTTTTTCCTTGCAAAGTGGTTTCTTCATTCATAGTGCTCAGCCATTCTCCTTTGCAAGTATAAGTATTTGTTGGCCTTCTATAGTTTGGCCTCAAGATGTATGTTGGCCCTCTCAAGCCATGATTCCCTATTATGCTCAATTTCCATGGCAAGGAGTTTAGTGAGGGGAAATTGTTGTGCTTGGGCTGATTCTTCTTCTTTTTGCTTTGCCAATGCTTTCCTAAGACCCACAGTCCTAGGTCTGCTTCTAGTTTGACCCTCTTCATCACTGCTTTCCTCATAAGTGCCCATGTACTCCTCAAAATTTACTTGTGACCTTTGAGCCTCTTTTCGGTATTTGAGTGCCCTTGCTTCATAGATGGCCTATTGGAAACTCATTTGTTTGTTCTGAATCTGCAAGAAGTGAATGACATCTTTAGAACTTTCTAATTCAAATTCCAAGTCTTTGATCTATGCATTCTTGTCTTGTAGAAGGGAGTTTTCAATTCTTGTCTCATTTTCCTCATCACTGTCTATGTGGATGAGTTCAAACTCTCTTTCCTCTTCATGATTGTCTTCTTCCTTTTTCACTTGTTGTTTACCTTTGTCAATTATTTGAGTTGTGGAGGATGGCATGGCCCCTTGCCCTTTGGAGGCAGAAAACACATGCCTCTCTCCTCTTTGATAGGTAATGGGGAAAGGTGCAACAAGTTTCACTTGCAAACCTTGATCATCAATGACCTTAGGACTGCTTTTCTCCTTATGGATGATATCTGTGTGTGCAACTTTTTCACCTTGCTCTTGACTGCCCTTTTGAGAGGCATCCTAACTTTCTCTCATGCTAGCATCTCTTCCAAGACCCTTAGGATTGTCATCCTCTGTTTTTGCAATGCTAGAGGTGTCTTTATCATTTATTGGTACATCTTCATCTCCATGACTGTTCTATTCTTCATCATTTGACTTACTGTGTTCACTGTCAAACTCAACCTTTGTATCCCTATTTGTACTCTTTGTATGGTCACTGTCTTCGGCACCCTCATTAGTCTTTCCCTTACTGTGATGGTAATTTTCTTCTTCACTAGGTAAGTTATCTTGGCTGATTCCTTCTTCACTGTCTAGTTCATTACCCTCATTATTGGGCTCATGATCTTCATTGTTTTTCCCATTGAAATCACTTTCAAACTCTGTTTCGTGGCTGCGTTTGGCATCTTTGCCACTGTCATCTTTGTCCTCTTTACTGCTGGCATATGCCTCACCTGCAATGTCCTTTTTATTTTCAGTGTCACTTTCTTCATCATTTACTTCTTCTCCTTGACTGTCATTTGTTTTTTGATTGTCATTAGGCTCACTGTTTTGGTGCTTTTGTAGCTCACTGTTTTAAAAATTATAAGCTGCCTATGTCCTTGTATCTTTGGAGTCATCCTCTTCATCATTTGGCCCATTGTTTTGGTCTTTTTGCTCATCATTGGGCTCACTGATTTCATCTCTGTTTTCTTCTTCATCAACACTTTCTTCTTTGTCACTGCCTTTATCACTTTCTTTTTCCTCTTCTTCACTACTTTCTTCATTTTCATCTTCCTCTCCTTCACTGCTTTCTTCATTTTCATTTTCCTTTCCTTCACTGCTTTCTTCTTGGTCATCTTCCCCTCCTTCACTACTATCTTAATGTTCTGATTTCTTAGGAAAAGGTGAATGAGGAAGGTTTATTTGAGGAAATGATTCATGTGAAGAGGATTAAATAAGGTTAGTGGAGGGTGATGGAGGTGTGTGAGGAGGAATTTGAGATGATGATGGTAGCCTTTGTAGAGGGATAGGCTACGGAGTTGTGAAATCATCATGGGCGATGAAAACCTCCCATGGGATGCCTTATTGTTCTAGTTGGTGTGAGAAAATCACTTTGATGAGGGAATGATGAAAAAGGCTTGACATTTGTTGGGATCGGGGCCTCTTTTGCATGATGGCAGACATTTTCTCAATAATTTTACAAAAGTAGTAGGGCAAATGTAGCATCTTGGTTTTGGTGAAATGCATGAGCAGTCTTATGTTGTAGGAATAGACTCTAGAGAACCTACCCTCATAGGTGAAGTATTTCATAATGATCTTCATTAGGATAGCATATCTGTCCAATAGATGAGAGAAGGGGAACATGGTTTTGCAACCAGATTGACAACTTGGTTTCAAGGATGGGTGATAGTGGCTTAGGTCCAGATGCATTTGTTTGAACCACCTTTCTCCTATGCAAGGTATTCCAATGGCTATAGAGATGGAATCGGTGGTCAGATCAAACTTCACCCCAGCCAGGTGTACTTGGTGGTTATGAAGGTTTAGGGCAAAGAGCTTGGTCAACTGAGGGTGACTCTCGATCTTTTGTACTTTTTCACAGAACTCATAACATCCTAATTCTTGAAAACATGAAACTATAGTAGGAGAGTGTTGGGGTTATGTAATTTTTTAGCAAGATCGGCAGAGTCCAATTACAGAAACAACATCGTTTCAACCAACTTTGGGATTCTAGGATCTAGCCCTCCTGAATCCGGAGAGGGATCTCTCCAATATGTACAAAGATGGATATTGTCTTTGAAAGCTTAAGGTAATGATATTAGGCTAGTTATGAAGTCCAAGGGTTTTGTTTTGTTTTGGATGGTTGAGCCTGATTACTGTTCGAGGTGAAAGTCCTGAATGCAAAGAGTTTCAAAGGTGAGAAGTTGCAAGAGGGAAGAACAGCTATGGCTAAAAGATAGATATAACGCTGGTTTTTAATCCATTGGGCTGTGGAGTCATAACAGGGCTTTAATTGAACAACAACATCAAGAGTGATCCAAGGGGCAAGTCATCTATACCACAAGATTATTGAGATTTAGAGTGATGGGATGGAAACAATAAAGTGTGGAGGGGTGGAAACTGATAATAATTTCTCAGAGGATTTATAGTCAGTCCAAACAAGAAAAGCCTCTTAAGTAACTGTTTAAAACCAACCAAGGACAGGGATAATCGTAAACTTCTTGGGCAAGTTCTATTAAAGTAGCTTAATTGACAAACAATCCAGTAATCCACATAATTACCTTCAGAAAGTATGAAAACACATAAGAGAAAAAAAGTGTGACTTAAGATCAGATAAAGTACTTTTAAACCTAGTCTGCTTTCAGTCAACACCAAGGGAAACTTTTAGAATCTTCCTTTGGAGAAAAGGATCTAGGAATCAGGGCAAACCATATCTTCTCTAGTCTAAATTTAATAGAAAATAATGGAAATCACATTCAAGAACAGTGTTTAAGAAAGCAGAAGGACGAGGGAACACCAACATTCCTAACTGTTCAAACTGTATTAAACCATTCTTAAATAAACGAATTTGAAGAAAACATTAAGATAAAGATTTCTCAGCTAGAGAAGGTTACTGATATACAGTAGATCCTAACCCTGTTTAAACTGTTCTTTACAGAGAAATATGAACAATATGGCATATATAGAAGGAAAACAATAATAAAGAGAGATGCACTTCACCAATGGCATAGACCAGGATCCCAGGAAACAACTTTTATATTGATGTCAAACCGGTTACAGTCTTCAAGTCCAATGTTTCAGTTCAGCAATCATCTTCACTATTCAGCCTAACTAATCTATCACAAGCAGAGCTCCAAGGGCCAGTGAACACTATTTACAATCAGGAGTTTAGGCTCAAATGTATTTCAAATCTCTGTAAGCAACTCAACCAACAATTTCTCATCTTCTTCTGAGGTATTTATAGAAGAATGAGGAGGAAAAGATCTGAGATAAGATATTTTAAGACAATAAATACAGATTCAAGACTTCTCGGCCTTTTGAGGGGCTCGATGGAGAAGTTTACAGGTGGATCACTGTATTAACTGTTTTACAATAAATATTAAAGCTCGGTGGGAGCTTTATTTGACTTTGAGGTTCTGTGTTATGTCTGGAGTAACTCTGCAGATATTTTCTGCATTGATTTCCTTGCAGAAGTAACTCCCTGGCTGCGTTGAGGAAAAACATCTTCCTTTGCAATAACTTCGGCCCTAGTTTGAAAGGTTTGAGGCAACAGGTGGCGTTTAGTTGCTGGGAGGAATCAATTCGCCTCCTTCTTGTGGCGGTGGAGGGTTTGCTGTCACTAAAACACTTTAGATTTTCTTTAAATCATGTTTTTTAAATCGGGGATTAGGCTTTTGATAACAGTCTTATCCATAATCCCCATAATACCGTCTTCAATCTTCTGTGCTGGCACATTTCTGGTCTTCTACAGCTGATACTCTTTGACTGTGCCGGATTCTTGGTGCTTCACTGTTACACAGGGCTGCGCAGGGTTATATGGCATCAATGCCTCATGAAACACTGATGAAAATGTGAATTTTCACCCTGTGGCCAATTTCATTTGACAAATCAAAAGAGGGAGGGTCGTCACCCTCATCTTTTGAATTTCCTATTCTACAATGGCAGCCCTGTTTCAGCTTTAGCAGCGCCTACCCCTGCATTAGAAAAACAGGAAGAACATCATCAGCACAAAGGGTCAAAGGAAATGGAGAAGGAAGAAAAATGTGGATACTGATTTTGAAGATACTATAGAAGCTGCAAACAATGCCTCAGGTTCATCAGCTGACGCGGGGTCCTCTATTCTACAATCAGTCAAATGGAATCGAATAATATTGGATGAGGCCCATTTTATTAAGGATAGAAGATGCAGCACATCTAAAGGTGTATTCTCATTACAGTCATGTTACAAGTGGGCTCTCAGTGGCACTCCTCTTCAAAACCGTGTGGGAGAAATTCACTTGTTCGGTTCTTAGAGATCTACCCTTACTTCTATTACTTCTGTAAGAAATGCGACTGCAGATCACTTGATTACAACTTTGGGAAGCATTGGCGGAAATGTGATCATTGTGGTCATTCACCACTACACCATTTTTGCTGGTGGAATAAGTATGTTGCAAATCCAATAAAGAAATGGGGCTACAAATATGAAGGTCGAAAAGCTCTGATTTTGCTCAAGTAGAAAGTTCTAGATAGCATAGTTTTAAGGCGTACCAAGTCGGAACGGGTAGCAGATCTTGCCTTTCCTCCCAGAGTAGCATTTCTAAGACGGGATGCTTTTGAAGCAGGAGAAGAATACTTTTACCAAGCTTTGTATACACAAAGTCAATCACAGTTTAACACATATATAACTGCGGGAACACTGCTTAAAAATTATGCTCATATCTTTGATCTGCTCACAAGATTGCGCCAGGCAGTAGATCATCCATACCTGGTGGTTTGTTCTAAAACTTCATGTCACTTGCAAATGGCCAGAACACCACATTTGATTCATCTACAACAAAAAATATTTGCAGTCTCTGTAATGATCAATGAGATGATCCAGTTAGTGCATCATGTGGACACACATTCTGCAGAGGTTGTATAGAAGAATATAGCTCAACTTCTGGATAGTCCTCATGTCCATCTTGTTCGAAACCTTTCACAATTGACTTGATCGGCTTTTGGTGGCTCTGACATCCCTGCACGTGGTTTTGGTTTCGGAGATGCTGTTATTTGATCCCAATTCGAACTCAAGAAATAGACCACATAGTTTTCCCTGTGAATGGAGAGCTTAAGCAAGCAACTACCATGGTGGCATTCAATTTATGAAACAAAGGGCGCATTGTGGATCTAATTTTTGAGAACAAACGCCTGTAATGGGATTTTAAGCATGCAAAAAGAGTAAATGCAAAGAGGTTGTTTCTTGTCGGGCAAGCCGAGTGGGAATGTGATGCTGTGCGTAAAGATCTTACAACTGGAAGACGCGGCGCACACACTGAGCGCGGCGTGTAGAGCTGAAAGGCACAGTGCAAAATTGCACTAGCGCGGCGCACTCACCAGGCACGGCACACTGGGAGTGCGCGCGGCGCACAGGCCCAAAACATTAATTTTTTCTGTCCAATTTCCAAATTTAATCAGTTATTTCGTGTTGAGGAAGATTGAAAAATTTGGGTAAATGAAATGCCGGTGATTGCATATTATTCCATTAGATTTTGTTTGTTTTGAAATCAAGGCTTCCTAAGGTGGCAGTTGATACATTGGTGCCATTTAAAGGCATTCAGTTTGTGTTTCTATGAGTAGGAGGGACATCAAGCTTCGTGGTGAGAATGCGCAAGAGAAATGTGCCGATAGTGACCACTTCCATGAATTTTGACGGGCCCTTCAAAAATTTCATAGCCTCCAGGGGTGTGGTGCCCATGTTCATCACAATTTCTCAGCGCCTGCCCTTCTTTGACAGCACGCTGGACCTCGTTCATTCGATGCACGTTCTCAGCAACTGGATACCGATCACGATGCTGGAATTTGTACTGTTCGACATCTACAGGGTCCTCCGCCCTGGTGGAGTGTTCTGGCTCGACCATTTCTGGAAAGGATTGGATTTAACAAGCTCAAGTTGTCTATTGGGCGTAAGTTGGACAGAGGGATCCAATTCAAGGAAATATTTATTTCAACCTTACTGGAAAAACCGCTCTCTCCCAAGACAAGCAGACGTCTTTGATTTTTCTTTTCATCAGGTCCATATTTCAAGTTTTTTGATTACAATTCAGATGTAATAAAGGATGAATATCAGTTTACAGAAGGAGGAGACATCTCTAGGGTGTTAGTCCCATGGCGTTAGCTTAGAATGTATTTCTCATCATTTTGTTGGCGTGTGGAGAATATTGTTAAAGCCAAAGGATATGTATTCGCTGGTACTGAAAGGATATTGAGCTATTTTTATTAAAAATTAGTTTTTATTCAAGTGGCAAAAGGGAAAGCGGACAGTCAAACCTAAATTTAAAATGAAGACATCTACCATAGCAGAGAAATAGGATTGGAGGCCTATTTTTGTCTTTAGCCACGATTTAATGGGATCCACTCTACGCCTTTTTCTAGTTTATTACCTGTGCTGATGGCCGGAATAGTGAAACGTTCATTTCTGGGAACAAGAGAATGGTTCTTTTCATTTTCATTATTTTATTGAAACAACTCCTTATTCTCTATCAATTTTTTATCACACCTCCGAGTCTATATATCAGATGAAAACCATTTGTAATGGAGAGTTCTGAAACAGAGTGTGACAAGAAAACACCGAGCTTCAATTGCATAATAAGTAGAAATAATAAATGATACATCCCCCTATTTACTTATCTTGTGGTAATGACTTTGTAGGTGTTTCTTCTTTGTTTTCATATGTATCGTGTTATGTTTATACCATCCATAATCATTTCCAATCAAGGTTTTTATGAAGTGTAATCCACATCGTCATTTGGGAAAGCTTTTCATGTTTCTGTTTAATTTCTTCTATTTGATAAGGATTCATCTATTATGCCCTTGTCAACCTCTCAGTATTCTTTCCACTCCATATAATTTCAAATTTGAAATGCTAAACCTATTGCCTATCTTGCCTCATGAGATAATCTGTGTCTGTGATTTAACTTTTTCTCATTGCGCTGCCTCAGTCCCATACACTCTGTAAAAACCTCCTAAAATCAAAACCAAACCCTTCCCCATTTTATTTACTAGTTTGGTAATCAAGATCATTATGGGTCATCTCAGCCCTCAGCACTTTTTGCCGAGATAGACCCAGAGCTCCTTTCCCGTCCTCGTAGGGCTGAATACTATGGCTACAAGCTCGGTTTGATGTTGCCCTTGAGTTTTACCTTATTTCCTTAAAATTTCCTAAGGTAGATTCGAGCGCTAACATGGGCAAGTGGTAAGGTGACCATACCTGGGAAGAAGCGTTTATGCAAAAGTAACACTTGATCAAAGTAACACTTGATTTGTAGATTGTCTTGCCCCAGTAAGTGTATCAGGTGAAGATCTGATCGTTGATGGTGAACAACGATCAGACATCAGAAGGCTGAAATCGTTCACCTGGCGATTTGATTGAAAAATCCAGCAATCAATCCTTCATGGTGACTCCACTGCAGAGAGATAAATAGCTTTAAGATTGTCAAGATGGATCGGGTTGCAAGAAGATACGCTCCCATGAGCCGAGATCACATCCCAGGTTTTCCGAATAAGATGCCCAAGGTGGATTGGCTTCAGAATTTTCCTATGTTCAGAAATGTGGAAGGTAATGACGCTGCTCTTCATCTGGTGAAATTTCACATTCATGTGCATAAATTAAAGATTGATTTTCCTGAAGACTGTTTGATGAAAATGTTTATGGCTACTCTGGAAGATGAAGCCCGATCTTGGTATGAAAGTTTGCCACCTGCTTCTATTTATTGTCTAAAGTATTTTCATTGAATATTCTTTGAAAGGTATAAAGAAACATATCCATCCTTGAGTTTAGTGCAGAACTGTTGTGAACACATTAGTAATTTCATTCAAGATATTGAGAATTTTTATGGGGATAATGACTTCATGGACGGAGAAATCATGGAAGCATTGTATGAAAGTTCATTTCAACAGCACACAGAAATATCAGAGGATACGTATGAAGATCAGCAAGTTGACGATTTCCATATGGCAGAAAATGATGAAAGAGAAAATCTCATTTCAGATCTGCCCACAGAAGAAGACAACATGGAGGGAAGTCAAGTTTCAATTGCAGATTGTGATAATGTCCAGTCACCTATTTCAGATCTACATTCAGATTGTGATGACCAAAAACACATTGTGCTGAATCCCATGAAAGAGAACGCTGCTATTGAGATCACCTGGAATGCAGAAGACATAGTTATGGATCCAAATGTTCTCAGTTCATCATAACAAAGCCTTCATGAAGAGATAATCCAGTCAGTTGATGCAAAACAAGATGGGATCTTCGTTCAAGTAAGTGAAAAAGTTTCCTTGAATGAATCGTTGGTAGATGATAAAGATGATAGTGTTGGGTTTCCAGAATCATTTGAAGTTTCTTTCCTTATGATTGATGAATGTAATGAGAATCTGGCTGTTATATCATATGAAGATGACCTACAATACATTCAGACTGTAGAAGATCAGAACATTCAGGATTGCCTTTCAGACTTTTCTTCATATGTCTCATGTTTTGAAATTTTTTTCCAAGAGGAGGTCTGCTCATCTACTTGTTCAGAATTTGTTGAGGACCAGGAACAGACTCTTACTGAAGAAAGATTAGAAGCAGGAGAAAAAGACATCCTGTTCTTTCAGCAGGAGGTAAATCTTCATGTTTTTCAGGATCCTCTGGCAGGTTTGTTGCAGTCAGCAGTGAAGGTGATTATTGCAGTATTTAGTAATGAAGGAGATCATGGTCGATTATGTTTTTTGATGCCCAGTTACCAGTATCTATTGTTGACCAGGAGATCTGATCAAGAGAATCAATCAAGAAGGCATCTGCTTGATTGGTTACATTGGAAGGCCCACTATACATAATTGTACATATTTCATTTGTATGCGGGTGGTTGTCATCATGATTTGAAATCTTGATGGACTGCTGCCCTTCAATAAGCTTTGTAAATACTTGTTTTAGTTAAGTCAGTCATGAGTCATTTGTCGAGTCAGTTTTCAGTCTTTTCAGTCAAGTTTTATTCAATAAATGAGTCAAAGTCTTGTGTGGTTAATGACTCCATTGCCCAATGGACGAAAGGCACTGTCTGCTCTTCCAAAGATCTGCTGTTCTTGGCACCTCCAAGGAATTGCAGCTGCCATCCCCATTGGAGCCAATGTTAGACTCGGTCTTGTTAGTCCTCTGTCAGAGTCAAATTCACCAAAGTTCATTTCTCGTCATTCATAGTCATGGATGGCAAAGAGTCTTTAAGAGTTTTAGGTCTAGGGTTTTGTCGACTTAGCCGCATGAAAGGTTCCTAATCAGTTTCCATTGCTAAATTTCATAGTCAATAAGGCTTGAGAGTGTTTCTTCTTCAAAACCCTGTTTTGAAGAAGAAATCATCAACTGTGTTTTCGTAATAAATATGTAATTTGTCAAAGTGTTTCAAATTCTACAATGGCAGCCCTGTTTCGGCTTTAGCAGCGCCTACCCCTGCATTAGAAAAACAGGAAGAACATCATCAGCACAAAGGGTCAAAGGAAATGGAGAAGGAAGAAAAATGTGGATACTGATTTTGAAGATACTATAGAAGCTGCAAACAATGCCTCAGGTTCATCAGCTGACACGGGGTCCTCTATTCTACATTCAGTCAAATGGAATCGAATAATATTGGATGAGGTCCATTTTATTAAGGATAGAAGATGCATCACATCTAAAGGTGTATTCTCATTACAGTCATGTTACAAGTGGGCTCTCAGTGGCACTCCTCTTCAAAACCGTGTGGGAGAAATTCACTTGTTCGGTTCTTAGAGATCTACCCTTACTTCTATTACTTCTGTAAGAAATGCGACTGCAAATCACTTGATTACAGCTTTGGGAAGAGTTGGTGGAAATGTGATCATTGTGGTCATTCACCACTACGCCATTTTTGCTGGTGGAATAAGTATGTTGCAAATCCAATAAAGAAATGGGGCTACAAATATGAAGGTCGACAAGCTTTGATTTTGCTCAAGTACAAAGTTCTAGATAGCATATTTTTAAGGCGTACCAAGTCGGAATGGGCAGCAGATCTTGCCTTTCCTCCCAGAGTAGCATTTCTAAGATGGGATGCTTTTGATGCAGGAGAAGAAGACTTTTACCAAGCTTTGTATACTCAAAGTCAATCATAGTTTAACACATATATAACTGCGGGAACACTGCTTAACAATTATGCTCATATCTTTGATCTGCTCACAAGATTGCGCCAGGCAGTAGATCATCCATACCTGGTGGTTTGTTCTAAAACTTCATGTCACTTGCAAATGGCCAGAACACCTCATTTGATTCATCTACAACAAAAAATATTTGCAGTCTCTGTAATGATCAATGCGATGATCCAGTTAGTGCATCATGTGGACACACATTCTGCAGAGGTTGTATAGAAGAATATAGCTCAACTTCTGGACAGTCCTCATGTCCATCTTGTTCGAAACCTTTCACAATTGACTTGACCAGCTTTTGGTGGCTCTGACATCCCTGCATGTGGTTTTGGTTTCGGAGATGCTGTCATTTGATCCCATTTCGAACTCAGGAAATAGACCACATAGTTTTCCCTGTGAATGGAGAGCTTAAGCAAGCAGCTACCATGGTGGCATTCAATTTATGAAACAAAGGGTGCATTGTGGATCTAATTTTTGAGAACAAACGCCTATAATGGGATTTTAAGCATGCAGAAAGAGTAAATGCAAAGAGGTTGTTTCTTGTCGGGCAAGCCGAGTGGGAATGTGGTGCTGTGCGTAAAGATCTTACAACCGGAAGACGCGGCGCACACACTGAGCGCGGCGCGTAGAGCTGAAAGGCACAGTGCAAAATTGCACTAGCGCGACGCACTCACCAGGCGCGGCGCACTGGGAGTGCGTGCGGTGCATAGGACCAAAACATTAATTTTTTCTGTCCAATTTCCAAATTTAATCGGTTATTTCGTGTTGAGGAAGATTGCAAAATTTGGGTAAATGAAATGCCAGTGATTGCAGATTATTCCATTAGATTTTGTTTGTTTTGAAATCAAGGCTTCCTAAGGTGGAAGTTGATACATTTGCGCCATTTAAAGGCATTTAGTTTGTGTTTCTATGAGTAGGAGGGACATCAAGCTTCGTGGTGAGAATGCGCGAGAGAAATGTTTCGATAGTGACCATTTCCATGAATTTTTACGGGCCCTTCAAAAATTTCATAGCCTCCAGGGGTGTGGTGCCCATGTTCATCAAAATTTCTCAGCGCCTGCCCTTCTTTGATAGCACGCTGGACCTCGTTCATTCGATGCACGTTCTCAGCGACTGGATACCGATCACGATGCTGGAATTTGTACTGTTCAACATCTACAGGGTCCTCCGCCCTGGTGGAGTGTTCTGGCTCGACCATTTCTGGAAAGGATTGGCTTTAACAAGCTCAAGTTGTCTATTGGGCGTAAGTTGGACAGAGGGATCCAATTCAAGGAAATATTTATTTCAGCCTTATTGGAAAAACCGCTCTCTCCCAAGACAAGCAGACGTCTTTGATTTTTCTTTTCATCAGGCCCATATTTCAAGTTTTTTGATTACAATTAAGATGTAATAAAGGCTGAATATCAGTTTGCAGAAGGAGGAGACATCTCTGGGGTGTTAGTCCCATGGCATTAGCTTGGAATTTATTTCTCATCATTTTGCTGGCATGTGGAGAATCTTGTTAAAGCCAAAGGATATGTATTCGCTGGTACTGAAAGGATATTGAGCTATTTTTATTAAAAATTAGTTTTTATTCAAAAGGTAAATGTAACGTGGCAGTCAAATACCGGAGCCAAATTAAATGAAGAACATCTACCATGCAGAGTGATAAGATTGAAGGCCTATTTTTTTCTTTAGCCACGATTTAATGAGATCCACGCTACACCTTTTTCATTGGTCATCAGGAATTTTCAGCTGGAATAGTGAAACGTTTTTTCTATCTTTAGAACAGAGGAACGGTTCTTTTTCTATTTTCATTATTTTAGTTGAAACAACTCCTTATTCTCATCGATTTTTTATCACACCTCTGAGTCTATATATTGTATTGAAAACCATTTGTAATGGAGAGTTCTGGAAAACATGTGACAAGAAAAACACTGAGCTTCACTGTACAGCTTTGGCGGAGAAATAATAAAATGATACAGCTCTGTTTCACGAGATTCCTGTGGTAATGACTTTAGCAGGTGTTTCTTCTTTTTGTTTTCATATGTATCGTGTTATGTTTATAGTTCATCCATAATCATTTCCAATTGAAGGCCTTTAAGTGAGAAGGGCAGAATCCAGTTTACTGCTCTGCCTTGGGAAAGCTTTTCATGTTTCTGTTTAATTTCTTCTGTTTGATAAGGATTCATCTATTATGCCCTTTTCAACCTCTCAGCAGTCTTTCCAATCCATATAATTTCAAATTTGAATGCTAAACCTATTGCCTATCTTGCCTCATGAGATAATCTGTGTCTTTGATTTAACTTCTCTGCTCATGTTGTTCCTTGGTCCCATACAACCCAGAAAACCTCCTAAAAATCAAAATCAAACCTTCCTATCTATTTACTAGCCTAAAATCAGTATCCATTATGGGTCATCTCAGCCCCTTTGAAGACCTTTTGCCAAGATAGACCCGGAGAGAGCCCTCTCCTGTCCTCGTGGGGCTAGCTACGAGGCTAAGCTTGGTTTGATGTTGCCTTGAGTTTTACCTTATTTCAGCCTAAGGTAGATTCGAGCGCGCCCTATGAGGACAGGAGAGGGCTCTCTCCGGGTCTATCTCGGCAAAAGGTCTTCAAAGGGGCTGAGATGACCTATAATAGATACTGATTTTAGGCTAGGTAACCAAATGGAAGGGTTTGATTTAATTTTTTTGGGTTTTTTTTTGGAAAAATGGGAATGGCAATTTTGGGCTTGGAGATGAGGCCAGATCTTCGCAGAATTCGAATTGGGGCAAGGTAGGCAGTAGTCTTGATGCTTTGGATTATGTGTATGGATGGATCAGAATGATAAGGAGCTAAAGAGGGCAAGGGATAACAAGGATCCTCTCCAAACTGGAGAAAGCATATAAAACTAAACAAATTTAAAGGCAGAGCACTGGAATCAATGAATTCTACCTCATTTACTCATTCATTTAGTTTCAGAAGCAAAATAAGGGAATGGAATACATTAAAAATTAAAGAAATTACAAATAAATAAGAGAAAACACCATAAAAAACTGAAAGCCACAAGAATCCCAATAGGTGCTGCAAAACCTCTGATCTTTCCTTAGCCAAAAATGCAGAAAATATGTACAATAGTGTGCCAAACCTTTCCCAAGAGTCCAACCCTGAAAATGTCTCAGAAAATACAATAAATAGACAAGTATAACCCCTTCCCATGCCTCTAGGGGTCTAGCTCATGCTTCTAGGAGCAGTTTGAACCAATTCTAAACAAAGAGCTAAAATCTAGGCAGCGAAACAGCTTGCCTCTATAAGCTAGGAAACTGATCCATTCACTTGATTTTCACTTTTTTGTGAATGAATCATCTAGAAAATGTAAATACATGCCAAAATTACATCATGGTTACCAAATTACATCAAGCTAGATCAAAAATTACATCAAGAGGTGAAACTAGTCAATACTGGCCGAATTTCTGAGCTGGAAGGTGAAAAATAGGCTGAATTCCTCTATGTGCCGAGCTCCAAAGCTCTATGCATCGCGCTACTTTGGACCTGTTTTTGGAGCACTTCCTGAAGTCCAAATTGAGCTCATTATATCTCGTTGGAAAGCCCTGGATGTCTGCTATCCAACCCAAGTAGAATTTGTCAATTTGGAGCTCATTTTCCCCTCCAAAAATTCAATCTCCCAAAAGTACTTCCTGCTGGTGCAAAAGGTGGCAGAAAGGTGATTTTCATGTGTTTTTGGCTCTTTTGATCATCCAGAACTTGATAAAATGCTTCGGCCATTTCTGAGCATGCATAAATTACCATGAAAAATCCAAAAATACAAATTTTTCCTCCAGAAGGTGTCCCAATAATAAGTGCGCGTCGGGCGAAAAAACTTGTTTTGAGACCAAAATTTTCAAAAATGACAAAAAATTCTCCAAATTTGCTGAAATTCGGAGTGAAGATCCCCCATCATGCCTCATGCTTAGCCATCTAAGCCTCGGCCAAGATCCGGAGTGGATCAGGCCTCTTTCGCCGTTTCAGTGCTTTGCTCAACCTTGCCTTCAGGATCTTCATTTTTGCTCTGCAAACGTGCGTGCGGGCCCAATAGTGATTTTTCATATGACAGAGCATGTCTTTGTCTCTATTTGCCTTTGCCAACAACTTCTCCAGATGAATGTTAACATGCGTGAGGTAGGTCTCTCGCTCAACCGGTGTCATGTCACCTGGTCTCTTCCGGGCCAATTGTCGATCTTCACGGATTTGCCGCAACTCTACAAGTGTGTGCTGATCCTCCAGCTGTTTATTACGCTGCTCCAAGTAATTTATCACCCACTGAGCTCTCTGCAATTTCTCAGTCAGCGTGTCAATCTCGGCCTTTGCTCCTGGATGATCTCTTTCAGTTTCGAGCTTGGAGAGCTCGCATCAACATCGATGAGTATAAAATCAGTGTCTCAGCCTCCTGAAGGGCCCTCATCATGCATAGGCCTCTTGCCTCTGTCCTGAACCTGTACCTGTGCTAATGTTGAAGGTGAGACCCCTTCCACACCATGTGGAGATAGTACTCGCACTGCTGATGAAGTCAACGAGACCCCTTCCACCCCGGGTGGAGATAGTACTCGTCGTGTAGCTGCAAATAAGGCTCTGTGGCCTCGCTGATATGTCACATACACTGGAGCACTGATATTCTCAGTCTCAGGAATATCAAGCTGGTGTGAAGGCTCTCCCTCATCATGAACTACCTCGGGAGGTGGCTGTGGCGCTGCAAAGAAGTCACGGGAGATGAACTCCTCCCAAGCAATGCCCTGCTGTGTAAGCTGATGTACCACCATGATTTTGATCAGCGCGTAATGATATATGCTATTATGCTGTTGTGCTGGGGTTTTCTTCTGTACAAGAAATGTCATCCGCTCTATGTTACGGTACATGAAGTATGGAATGTTCATCAACCGCACTCTCGTGAAGTGCATCAACAGCCGGATGTGATATGCATACAAGCGTGAAAAGCGCCCCTCACAACTAAAATAACGAATGATGAGTTTCATCAATGGTGCATACTCATCCTTCAAAAATCGGAAAGGAAATACCCTGCTCAGCTGCCTCATATATCCAGGTCTGATATATGGCTCATAATAGGCTCTCTCCAACTGCTGCCGCTTATTCCACTCTTCCCCGATGTTTGGTATCCTAGTCGCCTCTGAAATGGTCTCTGGTGACAAAGTAAAATCCACCCCAGCAAGGTTTACACGACCGTTATGCAAATGTAAGACAAATAGGCGAGCTAACTCATGATGATGCTGAGTTTGGGAAATCATCTCACAATAATGGAAACATGACTGACGCTGAAAAAAATCCATTGCAAGCGAGAAAGCCTGCAATTGGGTCAAAGAAGTGGGCTCCTCCCTGACATGCCTGCCACTTTTGTGAGATCTCCTTAGTGCATTAAGTTCTGCTGTAGAGTCACTGTCTTGCTCGTACCCCTGTTCATATGGAGAATCTGTCTCTGACATGATGCTGAAATGTGTTTGTCAACTGTATTCTTGGCTGGTTAGAAAATGAGCAAATTGGTGTATTTGTTTCAATGCCCAAACGTGTCGCACATATACATCAAGATGCTATAATAAAAACCACAGTGGGAAAAGGACTATCAAGTGAGTTTGAACCTGAAGACAGCCACTGCTTGACTTGTATGGGGATTTTACAAATGAATAGGAATGAGTGTAGTGATGGGGGGGTAGTTATTAGGAACAAGAGTGAAAATGAAATGGAAACATATATATGAGTCAAATGAAATCAAGGACAAAGAAATAGTCCTTGCAGTGTCTGACAATCAGGCTCTATCAATGGAGGGATGTGGGAATAAGTAATAGGGTTTGGAAACTCAAAACATGGGAACAAAATGATATTAGGGATATGGGATAGTGAATATGGGACTGTGCTATAACAACAATGATAATAGCAGTGAGACAATGATATGATAATAACAGTGACAAAAACTCCAATAACAATGAAATGAGATTGTTTTGACAAGTTGCAGCTTTGACACCCAAATTCAAATTACAATCATCTCTTCCTCTAACCCTATGGAGTGGATTTTGGAGTGGATATAGGGTTAAAACCTTTCACCATTCAAACATTTGTTTTCTTCACCTTTAAACCACCATAGCATATCCAAAAAAAATTTGGCAGGCGTTAACACACTTACTTGGAGCTTGGAAGATTATTTGAAATTGAAAAATCACCAAACGTTGATGAGTTTGAGCTGGAGGGCTCAACGCGCCGCGCGCACTCCTTGTGCGCCGTGCTGGTTTGGTGCGCCGCGCTCACACAAAAATACACTGCAAACTTTCACCCAGTGCGTTGTGCCTCCTTTGTATGCGTCGCGCACAATGATAACACACAGTCCCGGCCCTTGCAAACTGAAATTTGTTCTCCCACCTCCCAATTCGACTTTGTAATGATAACTTGTGAATGTAATTTGACAAAAATGATTTACATAGCCTTGGAACATATATTGCAAGAGTTGGTTTTAATTTTTACTTCCTCCACAACCCACTTTGTAATGTTTTTCATTTGGCACTTTATCATTTCATTGAACTTCTGTCTTTTGGCTTTTTACACTGACTTTCTGAGTTTGGACTGATGAAATGATTTGATTTTTTGCAGGGATGTTGGCGTTTGGACTTTGGAAAATACCAGAGGCTGCATTGAAATTTTTTATGGTGGAAAAACTACATGATTGTTACAAAAAATGAATTCGACAATTTCTTATTCAAAACAGAGTTTTGAACAAGAAATGTCCTCAAATGTGTTTGATGATGAAAATTTGAACTAAGAACCTCTTCAAAAACCATCCTCATGGCCTGCGGGCATTTATTAAATATATAAAAAGACTGAACCCTAGACTTTAAAACTAAAGACTCTTGTTGACCAAAATAATCATTTATGACCATGAATGACGTGAACTGAACTTCGATGAATTTTGAGGAGTTTTAATTAGCCCAGCAGGTACAAGCATGAGGGAATACAAGAAGACCAAACCCTTTCGTCAGTCAATGGCATGCCCCTAGCGAAATGAAACGAAGTGAAGTGAGCGAGACACCTAAAAATGATATGCAAAAAGCGAAATGATCTCTGACGGAGGGCTGTAAGGACCAACTCTAACACGATGAGCGGAAACTGCGATGGATCACATCGCAAATATTTGCGATGCTCTTTGGAGGAAAACTAAAAATTGCGATGTGCGATCTGCGATGGATCACCAAAGGGTTAAAATTTGGTTCCAGGGTGTGGGCGTATGGAAGAAAAGGGGCTAAGGGCTTAAGCTCGAGGGGCTTATGTTCTATACATAAAAACATGTATTTTCATGGTTTTTGAAGGGTTTCTTGAAGGAAATGAAGGTTTCGGTAAGGTTAAAAAATGGGTTTTTAACCTTATAAAAGTGATTTTAATGAAATGGAAAGGGAGAAACATGAAATTGTGGATTTTTCATGGGAAAAGGAGAATAGAAAATGAGGTTAGTGAGGAAGAAAAGGAAAGGGACCAAGGGGTTCTGTAGCAGTATTTAACTTGGGATTTTTGAAGGATTTCAGAGGTTTTTAGGATGTAAACAGCAATAAGGGATCCGGACAGAGGCATGAGGCCTTAGAGAGATTTCAAGAGCCAACAATTTTTAGTGATAAAATTTTTCCTTGGAGGCTCCAAAAAGATTTAGCCACCTTTTGGTATAACAACATATTGTAGGTGGCTAACAGTGGCTCCACTTGGGGATGGTGCCTTCTTGAAGGCATCAAGAATTCAGACTTGATTTCTCTGGAACGCTGACTTGTGCCTGATCCATTGGGCTGCCCTTCCTTTGCTGGATGATCTTGTTTGAAAACATATTTAGCAGCCATGAAAACAATGGTCCTTCATCAATACAAACTTTCTACCTACCCAATCCTACTGATCTAGCATTTTTTCTTCATCAGAGTGCACTTGGATTGGAAAACTCTATTCACAACATTTTATTATTTTGAAAGCAGGAAATCTAATATATTTCTACTCCTTATTTCTCCCTAAACTCAGATTAAACAGTTGAGCTCAGATATTTCTCTACCTAATCTACTGTCTGTTGGGATTAAACTGTCCAACAAACTTTCATTCTCTAAATTCTACAACAGAAATTTAAAAACAGTCAAGTCAAGATTGAGTTGTTTGACTTGCTGTGATCTATGGCATAAGAACAAGCTGCACATAGATTATTATTTGCAGAAAATTAAAATAAAAAATGGAAGGCTTAAGATCTGAAAGTTTCTCATCATGGCCTTCTATTTTTTTTCACAGCTCTGTTTTTGCTTTTGTTTGAGCTGTCTCTTCCTTGATATCTGATTCAGATTTTGGGCAAATTAGAACCATTTTTTCTCTTTTATGGCTCAGAAAATAAAACAGTTTTGAGTCATCTCTCTTTGGAAACTTTGGTTCAGATTTTGAGTTTGTTTGAACCTTCATTTCTATCCTAATCTATCTACTGATAAGCCAAGATTGAACAGTTTGACAAATCGAATTCACTATCCTATCAGCAGAAAAATTAAAGCTAATTAGTCAAGATTAGGCAGTTTGACTAACTAGAAGTGTGTTTTGAGGAGTGGCATTTGAGCTTGCACACTTTCAGATTTATTTCTCTTTTTGGCATGGGCCTTTGCCTTTCTTATTTTGATTTCTGCCCTCTTTTCATTTTTCTTTTGTTTTTGTACTTTTGATCTTTCATAACTTTGAATGCAATGATGGATGGATTGTTCACAATGGAAAAGGTAAAAGGCTTTAAAACATAAAATGGATCAAGAGGAGTAATGCTTAAGCATCTTGCCATTGACAGGACCCCCAAAAAATTCTGTTCCATCCAGTTTTTGTAGGAAAAATACATTATTACCAGCAACTAAATGAATAGAGTAAGGGCCAAGCCATAAGTTATCAAATTTTCCATGCTTGCCCTTTTCTTCCCTCCTTGAGTCCCACTTTAAAACTTTGTCCCCAATCTTGAAATTGCTGGCCTTTGTTCTTTGGTCAAAGAGCTTTTTTATGCTGTCCTGTTTCTGCAATGCTTTGTTATACACTTCCTCTCTGTTTTGCTGAAGATGAATGGTCTGATTTATTCTTCTGGTCATGTCATTATCTTCAGTCTGCAACTCTTGAATCAAATTCATCACTGGTACACCAAGGCTGTTTGGAAATATTGCATCTGTACCATACACAAGCTGAAAGGGTGACATACCAATAGATTTCTTCAAATTTAATCTGTCAGCCCAAAGTGCATGAATCAAATTTGTGTTCCAAGAATTTTTGTTATCCTCCAACAGTTTCTTGATTATGTTCACTAAGCTTTTGTTGGAAGATTCTACAAGTCCATTACCTTGGGGGTAATAGGCTGTGGAATTCCCCAATGTTATCTGATATTTGTGACAGAATTCAACCATTTTCTTAGATCCAAATGCTGCTGCATTATCAGTGATGATCTTGGTAGGACAACCAAATCTGGAGAGAATGTTAGTCTCCATGAATTTTATGATAACTGAATCATTGGCCTGCCTACAAGGGATGGCTTCTATCCACTTAGTGAAATAGTCTGTGGCAGTGAGAATCCATCTATGCTGGGCAGAAGATGGTGGATGGATTTCTCCTATGAAGTCAAGACCCCACTGTTGAAAAGGAGCTTCAACAGTGATTGGATGCAGAGGAAGGGGTAACAATTTTCTCTTGCCTTCGAACAGTTGGCATTTATGGAAAGTAGTGGTTACTTTGTGCACATCATGAAAAAGAGTAGGCCAATAGAAACCAGCCCTCAAGATCTTGTTGGCTGTTGACTTCCAGTACAAATGACCTCCACACTTTCCTTCATGGAACTCCTGTTTAACCTTCTCTGCATCAAACTCAGGCAAACATTTAAGCAATATACCACTTGCATTTTTCCAATAAAGACATTTATCAATAATGCAATAGTTTACAGCTTTTAACTTTAGGAATCTTGCCTTTGTTTTTGTCAAACGAGGAGGTGCATTTAAATTAAGCAAAACATAGAAAATATCATCATACCAAGGAGAATTGATAAAATGGTCTTCAACAATGGGAGTTGAGAATTCTTCTTGGTTATCCAAAGCACTAATCATGTTAATATCAAGAACTTCACAATTTGATTCAGCCATTAATCTAGCTAGACCTTGGCCTTTGATGAGCTTAGTGGGTTTTATCTCTAAATCATATTCAAGAATAACAGCAATCCACTTACCTCTCTTACCATCTGGGTCCTGTGTTAGAATGTCTTTAACAACTGAGTTTGGAACAAAGGCAATTATATGTGAGTGAAGGATGTAAACCCTAAAGTCTTTCAAAGCTTTAACCAAAGCAAAAGCTTGCTTCTCCATAATGTTATACTTCAAAGGGGCATCCCTCAATGCCTTGCTAAAGAATGCAACAGGCTGCTCTTGTCCTTGTGGGTTTTTCTGTAAAAGGACAGCAGTTATGGTATGTTCTGATGAAAACGAGAAGATATAAAAATCTTTTGAAAAATCAGGGCTTATGAGAACCGGTGTTTTGGTTAATGCTTGTTTTACCAGTTCAAAGGATGTCTTTGCTTCCAAGGTCCATTTCACCCCTTGCTCCTTCTTCAGCATATTTGTGATATTCCTAAGGAGCTCAGCCAAGTTGGGGATGAACCTTCTCAAAAATTTAATCTTTCCAATGAAGGATTGCAACTCTTTGATGTTTCGAGGATGAGATATTTGCAATATGGCCTCGATCCTCTTTGGATCTATCTTTATACCCTCTTTTGAAATAATGTGCCCAAGAAGTTTACCCTCTTGGAGGCCAAATAGTGTCTTCTTAGGGTTTAAAGATATTCCAAACTTTCTGCATTTCTCGAAAAATTTTCTTAAATGTTCTAAGTGTTCATATGTTTTTGAAAACACAGTAACATCATCTAGATATATAATGATGAAGTAGCCTAGTTCTTCTGAGAATGCTATGTCCATGGCTCTTTGAAAGGTTGCTCTAGCATTCATTAGACCAAAGGGCATTTTCACAAACATGAAGGTGCCCTAGGGCGTAGTAAAAGCTGTCTTTAATTGATCAGTAGGGTAAACCAAGATCTGATTGTATCCCGAATAGCCATCCAGCAAAGAAATTCTTCTAGACCCTACCACCCTTTGTAAAATATGATCCATCTTTGGTAAAGGGTAGTTGTCTTTTAATGAAGATTTGTTTAAGTCTCTAAAGTCTATACAAAGCCTGATTTCTCCAGTTTTCTTCCTAACAGACACCAGATTAGATACCCATTCAAAATATCTAACAGGGACAATAATACCAGCATCATACATTTTCATGATCTCCTTCTGAACCAACGGCAACTGGACAGGGTTTATTCTGCGCAGTTTCTATTTGAATGGTTTTTGGTTTTCTTTAAGAGGGATTTTGTGCTGTATTATTTCAGTGTCATAGGATTTAAGATCTTCGTAACTCCATGCAAAAACATCAGAAAATTCTTTGAACCACACTATGTATTTGAATTTAATGTGAGTTGGCAAAGTTTTGGACAGTTTGATCATTTTCGGTTTCTCTTTACTGCCTATATCGCATTCCTCCACTTCAGTCTCTACAGGTTCCAGTTTTGGCTTATTTTCCACATCGTTAAAATCAAACAACTCTTCTAAAGGGGTCAGACCCCTAGGCAAACTTTCGTCTTTAGGGTGCAGAGTTTCCAATTCTTCTGTTTCTGATTCTGCACTCAATTTTGTTTTGTTACTGAGTTTTCTAGACAGTAGGTTAATATTGACAGGTTCAGGAGACAATTCTTCTTTACCAAGAAAGTTTTCTTCGCTGCAGTCTGTATCATAATTGAGTCCGAACTATGCAGTCTGAATTCATTTCTGAATTGCATGAAGTCTTCTATTTGTTTGTCATTGTCAAACACCTGCCAATATTTTTCGTTATCAGGCACGTCTGGTCTAAATTTTATCGGAGTTGTGCTGTCTCCGGTTTCATATGGCGTCAGACATGTTCTAGCTGCAAAGGCTAAATTGTGGGCTGTAATATTTTCTTTTCTTGGGAAAAAAATTAATTCAAACTCATCGAAAGTTTCTAAAAGGTCCACGACATCATTTTGATAGGCCCTAAGTCTGGGGTGATGAGCGTTATATTTCCCATTGACTTGCCTAATGATTAATTCCGAATCCCCATGAATTTTAATTCTCTTGGCTCCTAACTTTTTCAACAAATGCAAGCCTAATAGAAGGGATTTGTATTCCGCTATGTTGTTGGAACATTGAAAGTTTAATTTACATGAAATGCATTCTGTATGGTTGTTTTCAGTGTTAGTAATCCAGACACCTGCACCCGCGCTATTTCTAGTGCATGACCCATCGAAATTCATATTCCATAGGGGATTGTTTTCAGTTTTATCTGCTAGATGAATTTCCTCTTTAACTAACGTGCTTTCGGATTGTTGTTGAATGTCTGCACTTAGTTGTAGATGTTTTGATTCCCCCTGATTTTCGTTCATTTGAGGGTCATATTCTTTAGTGTCCAGGTTTAAAAGTAATGGATGCATGACTTGTAGTTCAAGACCCATATTTGGTTTGCTATGGTTTAAAGGTTCAACAAACTATTTTGACAGTTCCGTGGTATTTACCTCCTCCTCTTTATCGGCCATTAATCCTGATAACGCGATTTTTTCACTAAGTGCTTCATCGTTAAACATGATAAAATAATCAAGGCCTGTACTTACGGAATAGAGAGGAGAGTTTTGAGGTCTGCCTTGACTCGTGACCGTATATTGCATATGAGACTCCCTGTAAAGTCTTCTAGTCTGATTGAAAACAGGGATAGTCGCATACGTCATGTCCATCTGCATAGTCCCCTGTAACTTGGCTCCCCAAGATCTTGATAATAACATTCTGTACTTTGGGGGTACATCAGCCACAACAATGTCCATGAGTAAGCATTTGGCTGGGATCTGGGCTAAGTTAACACAAAGGTCTTTGATCAATCCTAGACATTTTACTCTACTTGAGTCAAAGGAGTAAAGGTCTTTGTAAGGTCTGGTGATTTCTAGCCCGAGGCTCTCCATCACAGCTTTAGGCATTAAATTATGAGAAGCCCCGGAATCATGCATAGCGTTGTGCAAAATTTTTTCATAAACGTTTAAACTCACGTAGAAAGGGGGAACAGGTCCCTCTTGGTATCTACCTTCAATCCTTGGACCAAAAATAAGCTCGGGCTGGTCATCACTAAGATTGACTGTATCTCCATTTTCCTCTATATTCAAAGCCTTCAAAATTTGAGTTCTATATACGTGTTGGGCAGCTAACTCAGTTAAGGGAACAGAGATTTTAATCTTGGAAATTTCCTGTTCCAGGCTGAAAGGAATTTGATTCTTTGAAGTGCTGGTTTCAGCCTTGTTAGCTGTCACTTTATCAGCAACAACAGCTTGCTGATTTGTTTTATTTACCCTTGACATAATGGTTGTAATAGGAGTACTAGCTGAAGTGTTAGTACTGCTGGAGTCTGCACTCTGTTTTTCAGTGTTTTGAGTGCCTTTCTCTTTACCTTTATCAGAATTTACAGCCACCGTTTTTTCCTTGTGTTTGACCGTTTTAGGCTTGGTTGACGTGCTGTTTTGTGAAGATTTTTCAGAGGTTTTGGTGTTGGGGGCTTGTTGATTAGTCTTGCTTCTAAGGTCATATTCCCTTTGAGTTTCTATGATGAAATTTTCCATGTCTTGATAATGATTTTCATCATCATCTCTTTTGTTATCATACGGTGTATATAAACCTTGTTTTTTATCATAATGAATCTCAAAATCATCATCATCGACCTCCAACATGTTGATAGCACCTTCCTCTGTTATTTCGTCTATTTCCTCAACCTCACTTATATAGTTCTGATGAAAGGGAGGAGTGATCTGTTGATTATCTTCCCTAGGTCTGTTTAGAGGTTGGTTCCTTCTAACATTCTGATTCTGGTTTTGGTTTCTGTTTTGAGGAGCAGTTTGATTTTGACTTGCTTGTGCTATTTTAATTATGCTCATCTCTTTCATCATCTCTTCCATCATCCTTTCCATCTTTGAGTTGGAAGTAGAAGGTGTGGACTCCTCTCTAAAAGATACCCTATTTTCATCTTTCATCCTTGCTCTCTTCTCCATCAAGTTTACTTCCACAGAAAGAGCACCCCTTTGCATGTCTTCAAGAGTTGCAAAATACCTCTCTCTCAGTGAATAGGTCATGTCAGCGTCAAAACCTTCAGGAAATTTGTTTAAAGCTGAACCTTGTGGAGGTTTTAGTTCTGGGGAAAGTGCGTTGTATACACTGTTGAATCTGGTGCAGTAGGCTTGCAAACTTTCCCCTGGGTTCCTATGGAGATTGTTGTAATCAACCAGAACTTGGAGAGGGTTCTTCCTTACTTCCCACTTGTTTAAGAATGTTTGATGGAAGCCTTGGAGATCATTTATACTACGGGGGGCTAAGCCTTTAAACCATTTTATCACTTCTCCCCTAAGCTTTGAGAAAATAATCCGAGCTTGACAGAATCATCATCAATTTCGTTTCTGTCAAAGTAGTCATTCATCTTATCCACATGTTGTGATGCAGTTGTAGCATTGCTAGCATCATACAATGGGATTCTGGATTGATAGTCCCGTGGAAGGTTGACTAATGGTACAGGAAGGACTAAGGGAGCATACCATGCAGCCATGGTAGGAGGTGGAGGTGGATTCACAAGAGGTGGATTAACAAAAGGGAAAGTGGGCTGAGGTGTGGTGGTTTGAATAGTGGATGTAGGATGAGTAGAAGTGGATGGATCAGGAGTAGACTGCTGAGCTGATCTTGGATGAGAGACACCTAAGTTGTGAAAAAAATGTAAATCAGGAGGTGTTGTTTCTCTACTACCAGGATGTTTACTTGTCTCCGGGGATGAAAGTGAAGACTCAGAGTCTAGCTGTATTATATCATCAAATGACCTAGTTTTGAATGGGTTTAATAAGTCAACTTGTGATTGTTGTAGAGCCGAAATATTTTCAGGGACTGAATTAGCTCTCAAGGGTGATCTGAAAACAGTTGATAATTTAACCTTAGGAGACTTCCAAAGGATACTGTCTGGGTCATCAACTATCTCAGGTGGATTAGGGTCAGGATGGGCTCTAGTGTGAATCTTTCTAGAAGCCACTATGCTGTGTTTTTGGAACCCGAATAAACAATACAAGTTCAACCAGATATGACAATCTTTAAGAGGTTAACTAATCTATTTACGCAAATTTAATCCTACAGTCCTCTAACTGAGTTTTAAATGATGTTATGATGATAAGGGTTCTTCCCAGTGGAGTCTTAAGGTCTGTTATGGATTGTGGAGTCGCCAAGTGGAAGTTTTTAGCTCTTTTGGAGGTAAAAGGTTTTATGGTCCACCACCATGTTTATTGAATACCAATATGAAATTTTTTAAGGTTTTTCTGAGTTTTTTTTAGTAGTGTGGTTTTTAAGAATATCCTAACTCTGTTTCAAAACTTAGCTAAGGTTATGAGACAAAGACACTCTATTCTTATGGCTAAGATAGCTGTTTTTTCAAGGTTATATGAAGCCTTATCAGAATCCTAGGGTTGACCTAGCTTGTCACTGATTCGAACAAGTTTCATCATGATTACCGTTTCTGTGGTAGTGCTTGAAATGGCTGCTTCTTACTCACAAAGTTTTCTTGAATCAAGGGTTTTCTGAGGTCTCTAAAGTCTTATACAAACACTCGGTTCCCCAGCGGAGTCGCTAGAAATGTTGCTGGTGGCTCCAGCTGGTTAATAAAGCAAATGCTCCATGAACCAAATCTCTGAATATCGTATAATTATCCTTAAAAACCTCTGGGTTTGTAATTCCCCAGCGGAGTCACCAGAAATGTTGGGGTTCTGTAATTTATTAGCAAGATTGGCAGAGTCCAATTATAGAAACAACATCATTTCAACCAACTTTGGGATTCTAGGATCTAGCCCTCCTGAATCCGGAGAGGGATCTCTCCAATATGTACAAAGATGGATATTGTCTTTGAAAGCTTAAGGTAATGATATTAGGCTAGTTATGAAGTCCAAGGGTTTTGTTTTGTTTTGGATGGTTGAGCCTGATTACTGTTCGAGGTGAAAGTCCTGAATGCAAAGAGTTTCAAAGGTGAGAAGTTGCAAGAGGGAAGAACAGCTATGGCTAAAAGATAGATATAACGCTGGTTTTTAATCCATTGGGCTGTGGAGTCATAACAGGGCTTTAATTGAACAACAACATCAAGAGTGATCCAAGGGGCAAGTCATCTATACCACAAGATTATTGAGATTTAGAGTGATGGGATGGAAACAATAAAGTGTGGAGGGGTGGAAACTGATAATAATTTCTCAGAGGATTTATAGTCAGTCCAAACAAGAAAAGCCTCTTAAGTAACTGTTTAAAACCAACCAAGGACAGGGCTAATCGTAAACTTCTTGGGCAAGTTCTATTAAAGCAGCTTAATTGACAAACAATCCAGTAATCCACATAATTACCTTCAGAAAGTATGAAAACACATAAGAGAAAAAAAGTGTGACTTAAGATCAGATAAAGTACTTTTAAACCTAGTCTGCTTTCAGTCAACACCAAGGGAAACTTTCAGAATCTGCCTTTGGAGAAAAGGATCTCTCTGTGCTGGCACATTTCTGGTCTTCTACAGCTGATACTCTTTGACTGTGTCAGATTCTTGGTGCTTCGCTGTTACACAGGGCTGCGCAGGGTTATATGGCATTAATGCCTCATGAAACACTGATGAAAACATGAATTTGCACCCTGTGGCCAATTTCCTTTGACAAATCACAAGAGGGAGGGTCATCACCCTCATCTTTCGAATTTCCTTCTGAATATAGCAGAAAATGTTAAACCTTGCAAAATACAAACGAAAGTTATGAAATCCTGCGTTTATAGGTTTTACTGCATCGGGGGTTGTGCGGAGGAAGCAGGGTCATTGGATCATGGAGCGGGGGTGCAGACTGACGGCGGAGATGCAGCGGCGGGATGTAATGGGCAAAACCTTTGTTAACCACAAAATATATCATTTTCAACTTTACAAAGGAAAAAAGCGTTTTTATATGAAAGGCGGGGGTATCATATGGTGGGCCCGGCGGGATCGATCGCAAATCGCAAAAGGTGGAAAATGCGATGGCGGATTTATGCGACGGAGAGAAAATGCGATATTGCGATTTGCGATGAGCGTTGCGAAAAATGTGATTGGAGCGGTCGCATCGCAAATATTTGCGATGCGATCAGATCGCATCACAAATATTTGCGATGGATTAAACTGTTTAAAGAACGAAACATGCGATTTGCGATATGCGATGGATCGCATCGCAGAAACTTGCGATGAGCTTTTTTAGATAAAACCGCAATTCCGTGATTTGCGATCTACGATGAGCGGAAACTGCGATGGATCGCATCGTAAATATTTGTGATGCTCTTTGGAGGAAAACTGAAAATTGTGATCTGCGATCTGTGATGGATCGCCAAAGGGTTAAAATTTGGTTCCAGGGTGCGGGCGTATGGAAGAAAAGGGGCTAAGGGCTTAAGCTCGAGGGGCTTAAGTTCTATACATAAAAACATGTATTTTCATGGTTTTTGAAGGGTTTCTTGAAGGAAATGAAGGTTTCGGTAAGGTTAAAAAGTGGGGTTTTAACCTTATAAAAGTGATTTTAATGAAATGGAAAGGGAGAAACATGAAATTGTGGGTTTTTCATGGGAAAAGGAGAATAGAAAATGAGGTTAGTGAGGAAGAAAAGGAAGGGGACCAAGGGGTTCTGCAGCAATATTTAACTTGGGATTTTTGAAGGATTTCAGAGGTTTTTAGGATTTAAACAGCAATAAGGGATCCGGACAGAGGCATGAGGCCTTAGAGAGATTTCAAGAGCCAACAATTTTTAGTGATAAAATTGTTCCTTGGAGGGTCCAAAAAGATTTAGCCACCTTTTGGTATAACAAAATATTATAGGTGGCTAACAGAGAGGTCATCAGTTCTTCAGTTCTTATAGGTTCAAACCTATTTAGCTTCCCACCCTTCCTCTGCTGCCCTTTAGGCCTTTGGTTTGTCTCACCACTGTCAAAATTCTCTTCTTCAGACATTTTTTTTTTACCCCTGCCTCAAGATCTTTAAAAATAATTGACACTGCTTGTGGAATGATGTGAAAAGGGTGGAGGAGATGGTGATGTTGCAGTGATGTTAATCGTTCAACAATGTGGAGAAAAAATATTTTCTTTAGGGTTTTACTCCCTTCTCTAAGCTCAACCTTCAAGTTTCTTTATAATCATACCCTTAGAAAAATAGGAACATGTGGGAAAAGCTCAAATGCCTCTCAAAATATCTCCACAGCTGAAAAAATTGGCTTAAAACACATGGTGGGTAGCACAGGCGCCTCCTGAACATGCTGTCGTGTAGCTCCTAAACAGATTGTCATGCAGCTCCTGAATGGACTGTCGTGCAACTCTTGAACATAGTTTCATGCAACTCCTGAATGTGTTTCGTGCAGCTCTTGAACGTGTTTCATGCAGCTCCTGAATGGGTTTGGGTCACCTCCTGCACGCAGCTGTGTGCCTCTTGGGCGGCCCTGAATGTGTTTGGGTCACCTCCTGCACGCAGCCATGTGTCCCGGACGGTCCTGAACGCGCCTTTGTGCAGCTCCTGAACGGATAGGAGTGCAGCACGGGCAGTCAGGTGGTGGTTTACCTTCTGCATGCAGCTGTGTGTCCCGGGTGGTCCTGAACGTGTTGTCGGGTGGAGGTTGCACGATGTTGGCAAGAGTGCAGCACACTGCCTCTGCACGCTGGTCAGGCAAGTGTTGAACGCAGTCGTTTGGGTAGAGTTTGCATGGTGCCTTTTGTATAGGCGCGCAACGCTTCTACACAGGAATGTAGTGCCCTCTTGGGATTTGTACGGCAGCCTTGCATAGTAACGTAGCATGATTTCTCAGGAGCGCAGCGCCCGAAAAAACTGCCCGAAGACTCTGTCAGGATTTCGAAAAACTTGAAAAACCCTTAATCCTTTGTAAACAACAAAATGGTAAATGGGAGATGCTTGCTTGAGTTGTTTTTATACCTTCTGAAAAAATTAAAGATGAAACCCACTTCACTAAGGTTTATTTTTATTTCTCCCTTTTTGCTAATATGCTCTTTTTCCTTTTTCAGGTGGTGTCATAAGGAGCAACGTTTTTTGACCCCCTCATTTCTTTTGGAGCTGGCATTTTTCCAAAAACTCTTGGCAAACTAGTGATTACGCTTTTTTTCTCCATTTCTACATGTTGAACCTATGCATCTCTCTTTGACTACTTGATGGATGTTGAATTTATTCAGGAGTTCTGTGTCCTTCATACTGATATCCTTTTCCATATTTTTCAACTTTAGAGGGCTGCTTTCAAAAGTCCTCTGAAAACCTTTTGTCCCTTTGATGGAGTTTTATGACCCTTTGTTGCAGTGAAAGAATGCTGTCTTTAACAAACCCCTGAAATTATTTCCTGATATCATCTTCTACTCTCTGCCTGTAATAAACCAAGGAGGCTTTTCATTCTGAATTTTTTTTTATTGAATCTTTGATTGGTGTATAGTTGTGCTCATGTGCCACTGTCTTTAGGACCTTATGCATGGGCTCTTTGATGGGTAGCACTTTGCAACAATTTGTTAGGAGATCATGATCCTCCTTGTGAACTTAGGCCCGTTGTATCTTTTCTCTTGCTGTGGAATTTCATTTATGGGTTTAGGCTTCTTACTTTGCATCTGTTCTGCTGTTAACCATTATAACGCATTCCTGCATAAATTCTTGAACATGGACACACTGTCTTTATGAAGACTTAATGCTTGATCAAGGAGATACCTTTGGAGGCCTTTGATGTCTTTGGACAATGATAAGTTTCACGCTTGTTTTCACTTGACTTCACCTTTGAATATCTGTAGAAACAGTGAATTTAGAACCATGACAATGCATAACCTAGGAGACCCTATATGACCTATTGGGATGTCCTTTGGAATAGGTCTTTGACTGGAAAGCTTGAATCAGGGTTTGGAGGTGAAGAAAGGGTTTTGACATACTTTTATGCATTGCCATCCTAGAAAACTTAAAAAACTTTGATTTACCTAAAGATCTTAGAAAGGGAGTTCATAATCACCATTGGTTGAGGCACTTGGTCAGTAGAGGAAAATTTTTGGGTTACTTGGCGAACCAAGGTGTGAAAATAGAGGGCTTAGGAAAACAAAGACATAGTGTTATAGGAAGAGGTGGAAAACATAGTGAGGTTGAGGGACATCAGTCCATTATTTGGTCTTCGGGGAGTGATAGGATGGGCATGCCCTGACCTAGTAGTAGGATAGTGAAGAATTGGTCTTAAGGATAGTGAAGGCAGTGGGATTTCTAGAACTCATATGATTCTTGAATTCTGTTTCTAGAAATCCAGGACAAAGCATTTAGTCATCTAAACAGGTAAAAATTACTGATGACTAACACCTTCAAAATGCAACGCTGCTACTTTAATGGCTTCATCTTCTTAAACTTGGTGTTGCTGCACATAGGTGTTGAGCTCCTCCACCCAAAACCTAGCTGGACATTTAAGTGAGCCATCAAAAGTAGATAGAAAGAGTATTCCCGCACCATGCTACTTTCCCCTTGTGCTCCTTTCCTCCTTGATCTTGCAAAAACCTTGGATGTTTAAGTGATCTTTGAACCTCTTAGATTGAGATTCATATTCCTACAAATAATCACCAAGAGTCTCCTTCTTTGGCACATCTCCTTTCTCCATCTCACTTGCCATGAACATATGGCTGGTAGAGAGTTGTAAATCTGATGGTGTGGCCAAATTATCACACCCATAATATGAGGAACTAGAGCTTCCCTCATGTACAAATCTTGTTGAGGGATCTCCATGTTTTTCCCTCCTCATTTCTTTGATGTCTTTGTTGATACCATGCAGAGTTTGAAGAAGAAGTTTTGAGAACTCCTTCCCCCCCAGACAATAAGGGTTTGCCTTTATCCCTTTTTCATATCCTCTCCTTCCCATGAGGAGACTCCATAATGGTTGAAGTACATAGGCTGAGCCAATATTAGAGCTTCAATACCACTGTAATATTCCCAAATGAGAAAATCAGCAATATAAGCACAGAAAACGCATTTTTCATAAATATGTGTTATAACAGTTAAAATCAACCCTTGGATCCTTTAGATTATACATTATGATAATCAAATCTAAAGGGAGATCAGAAACAAATCACTTTTTCCTAGTTAAACATGCCTCCCATGCCCAAAATAGCCCTAAAACATAACAACCCAAAGGTTATTGCAACATAGAAATATTGCAGCAAGTGACAGCGTATTTTACTGAGGGTTTATACTCAAAATTAGAGAGAAAAATCAGATCTACTATTATATTAATCAATAGAGCTTAAAAACTGAGATCTTGTCTCTTTTACAAGAATCCAAGATGACCCGGCAAGGGTTTCTTGACAAACATGAGATACAAGAAGTAAATGCTGCAGATATATGGCTGAATCATGTAGTATGGATGAAGCACTACATATATATAGCTGATAATACAAATAAATGGTTGTAGCTCCTCCTACTAGCTTTCCGGGAAAATGGCTTATCCTCCTCCTGGGAAACTAGCTCATAAAACAGGGGTTTAAACTCTCCCACTGCAACACCATGTAAAATAATGCAGATTCTCCAAGGGACTGCACTTTGGCTATAGGTGACTGCTTGGCCCGATTCCGGATAGTGGAAATTATGCCCAAAATGCTCCTCTCAGATTTCTTCAACAAGTTTTCCAAGGAAGAGTGGGGAATTCTTGCATGCGAAAACCCTTGTACTAAATAGTACAACAAAATTAGCTAAATATCTGAAGCATGCAATAAGTATAAATAGACCCAATCATAAAATAATATTCTCATTCATATCCCATATGGCTGCCATTCCCTCTATTATATAGTTGATGATCTTCCTCACCATGGGTCCCACCCATTTATGAGGTTACTTCTATGCAAAGGCTCCTCCTCCAAAATTACGTTGTCTCCATTAGTTCCACTCTTCTATTTAAAACGTTGTTTGATTTGGTCAACTTTGATTTAGTCTCCATGCACTATCTCCTTTCACATCGAAGGTGTCTTTATTCTGACTTGATAAACTGATCCATATTCATATTGAGCCGTCTTTATTGATGATCCACTCCTCCCATATTAGTGCTATTGACTTGGTCAAAATTGACCTTGTCCACATGTATTAGCTCTTTTTCACACATGAGGGTGCTTGATCTAGTTATTAACATGATCCCTTTTCACACTAAGAGGGATTTTATGCCTACTAAAGAGTTTTATGGGTCTCCTTACCCATTTATTCATCTAACTAGATATTAAGAGAAAAATTAATATTCCAATTAGATGCATGCTAATTTAGGAATATTACAATATTGGAGGCATTGATAGGTCAAGAGTCTAAGTCAGGGTCATGGTACTTGTCATTTGAAGATCTATGAGAATAATTTCTTGTGGGTTTTCCTCTCCAAGAGGGAGAGGTTTTTCCCTGGATTTAGGAGCCTAATTTTTGTGTCTCGTGCATTTTGATAATTGACTTGATGAAATATTAAATAAGTTAAATAAGAGAAGACATAATTAACCCAAGTAAGCTCACAAGTAATTATCAAGAAAATAATTTGAATTAATCGCTAGCCCTCCAAATTATCAACATACAAAACCGGTGGTGACGTCGTTTTCAACCTCCTATGCAGTCACCAGGTATTTCTACCTCCCTTGTCCACCCGATTCAAGTTCCAACACTATTAAAATGAAAAATAATGCACCAAAAACACCCAAAACCCACGAGGTCAAGTCCACTCCCGACCCTGAACCCTTCATGGACACCGGATCCCAGATATGCGACCCCATTTACCCATGCCACATTGCTGAGTTGCATCATGACTTGATGGGCTATCATTGGAGGGATGAATACATTTTCCGAGAAGTCAAATCCATCCTATACTACCAGATAGCCCCAACTATACATTACTTCCCCGAGTTCGTCTCATGGCATGAAAAATATTACATTGAGAAAAAAGGGTATTTGGTCTCCTCTAGAGGAAACAAGATACTCGAAATTGCCCCTGAACTCATTTGGAGCACCCTGGTTTACCCTATGTCTTCTGAGCTAAAGAAGTTCACTGATGTTACTCTCATGTACCCTTTTTCATGCCTCTCGACTGAAATACAACAATCCTTACTGTGGATAATATTAGTCCGAGGCTCACAAAATATCCCACCAACTGAAAAATTTCTGCTCTCCTTGTTTGTTGAACTTATTCAACCCATTATGTCCGTAATCTCAGGTATGCTAGGGGAAGATGATGCAAATTTGGTCAACAAAGCCTTTATAGGTTTTTTGGACATGATGATTAAGTATGACCAGCTCTTCGATATCCCATCCTACTTATCCACGACCATTAGATTCCAATTCCAACATCTCACCACTTCATCTAACTTACGATACTACTCTCTGCTATTTTATTTGTTTATGTACGAACATGCCGAGGAATTTGAGCGTGTAGGCCTGAGTAAAATTACTCGTAGAAAGGAGGTCAATTCTACATTTAACTAGACTACTGCAGTAAAAAAGAGGCTCGACACTGACGAATATTCTAACTTCATATCAAAGTTTATGTCCATTGCATACCATATTATTCATGGTGCACCTCCACCCCGCATCTTCCCACAACAAAAAGAGCTACTCCAACTCAACGAGGATGTTTGCATAGGATATTGGTTCTTGTTTGAGGACCGCACAGAACTCAGGATCTATGGTTGTGAACTACCCCCTTATCATCTGCCAATATTCATGCCCATGAGGATATTTGCACTAGAATTCATGAGACAGAGAAAAATGGCAGACCAAATCCACTTGGTTCTGCCAAAGCTAGGATACATGTTTAAAATGGGAAATGATATAGGCCCCTTTATTATAAATTCAAGAAATGCCTTCAAAACTATTGAGGAGCTTCTTAGAAAGATGGAATTTCAATAGGCAGATGTCTAGCACTATAATCATAACGGTGTCATTGCCCAAAGGAGAGAAAAAATAAAAGCTTCAAATTATATACATGAACCCATACCTGAAATTGAATGGAAATATATTTTTGACTCATGGAATTTATATACAAAGATGGAGACCGAGAGCCCTACTGACAGGGACAAGCAAAACAAAAGGATCGTTGACCAAGCTGAAGATATCGAGGAGGAAGAGGAGGTACATATAAGTAAGTATGATAGGACTCAGGAACTTGAAGAGGAAGAGGAAGATGAAGAGATTATTAGTAAGATGGTAACAACAGGATCAAAGCGTACAAGTTTCAAAGTTGTCTTGGCAGAACCTCCATTAGCTGCAACATCAACTTACACTGAGGTAACTATTTTGGGTGACAGGGAAAGTACATCTACTGAAAAGAAAGATTGGTATGATATAAATGAAAGAAACAAAAATGTGAGGGATGATATGAGAAATAACATAGTCCTTCATTATTCAACATATCACACCAGGCTCATGGCTGCTATGGATCTTGATCTGGGTCAGATGAAATTATCATTGCAACATCCATCAACTCAATCCTTACCCTCAGTATCATAGTTCAACACTGGATCTATCTATAGATCCGGCTACTTTCCCACTGATGGATAAGATAAATATTCACAAGAAGGTAGGAGAGATGTTGTATAATGAATTGAATAAAAACAAAATGATTATTGATAAAGCATAAAATTTGTTGGAGAAAGCTACTACCAGATTGAAGTAGGAGAAAGAAAATTCCAGGGCCCTCACCATGCAAAAGGATACTTACAAAGAAATGATTGTGAATATGGGTGGAAACCCATAAGATAATTCAGTTGTGGAAACCATATTGAAAAATTCCCAACAGGAGAACTAGGAGTTGAGGCCCTGCTCCCGAAGTGCTTTACCAACATACTGCTGCATGTTTCGATTCCTTTTTCTGATGCTGCTAATTCTTGCAGTTGGTTTCAACCACCCAACTAGAAATTTCCGTGCTTCCTCTACCAAGAAAATAATTCCCATTAGATTCAAAATAGATTGAAATAAAATAAAATTGTACCTCATTGGTAGCTCATCAATAAGAGACACCTGCAATTCTGTTTACTTCCTGTCACAACAAGTCAAACGAGTTGTTTTATCGAATCATCATTGTAGAAATTATACAGAAAACATGTATATCATGGATTCAATCTGATTTAACAATGTGCTAAAGATAGATACTGAATCACTTCTACAAATCAATTGCGGAATTAAAAACACAATCGCCAATCACATGAAGCAAAGAAGAATCAATCAAACCACAACAAAGATAATTTCATGGGGAAAGATTGCTGCTCAAAACCCCACTATCTTCTATTGTATATTTAGCATGGATACATGAAACAATTACATACAAATCTTCTCACAAGAGCCCTCCTATACTCAACTAATTGTCTCACACTGTCCTAGACAAAACTGACAAAAACTTAGCTAATTCTCAGCCTCTAAACAACCTGCCTTTCTTGGAAAATTCATGTGGAATGCAATCCCTATTATTTAGGAATTTTGGCCTTCCTTGAATGTGCAAGGATCATGGGAAGTCCTATGGGTGTTTGGTTGCATGGGTGCAACCCAATAATCCTACAAATGATAGTCAACATCCCTTTCACCTAGATCTCAAATGGGTCTCCACTGGAAATGACATGCATGTAGCTAATAATAGTAAATCCTCAGTTGCCTGTGATATCACTGATTGTGAATTAAATAATATTTAATTCACTTGATCTCTCACTAGTTTATAAAACAATTACAACTAGCAAAATTGAGTTTAAATCACTTAACTGAGTTAAACTGATTACAACCTGCATTAAATAATGCACCACTACACTCCAAACTCTGTTACAACTGGAATTACTCTGCATGCCTCACCAACTGCCCTCAACTCGAAATTCATGAGCTATCTGAGTTTCTCACACTCAGTTAACTATTACAAGTTATTTTGAGATTAGATTACATTTTATTGTCCATCTTAATTAAGGGATAACTAAAATATAAATGCACCAAATTTAGCCCACACCAGTGTAGGTGCTGCTAAGACCTGTGGTCCCACACTAATGTAGGTGCTAATGGACCTCCTGGTCCCACACTAGTGTAGGTGCTTAAATTTCTTGTTGAAATTCAACACTCCCTCTCAACAAGAAAGGGATTATCCTTCACCCCTATCTTGCCTCTATGGTATTCAAATTTTCTCTTGGTGAGCGCCTTCGTCAGAATATCTGCATCCTAATATTCCATGAAATTGTACTGAAGTAACATTATGCATCTATGCACACAATATCTGAGATGGTGGTACCACATATCTATGTGCTTGGATCTATCATGAAACACATGATTAATTGAGAGTTTAATGCAACTCTGATTATCACAATGTATCACTGTTGAATCCATATGAGAACCAAATAAACCAACCAGGATATTTCTCATCTAGATAGCCTCACATGAAGCTTGACTTGCTGCCATGTACTCTGCTTCCGCTGAACTGAGTACCACAGATCGTCGCTTCCTGCTGTACCAAGAAACTACTGTCAATCCTATGCTGAAGATCCCTCCTGATGCGCTCTTTCTATCTGTTGGACTGCCTACCCAATCTACATCTGTGAAGCCTTGAAGCTTCACTCCCTCTATCCGTCTGTACCATAATCCATACTCTGATGTGCCCCTCAAGTATCTCAAGACATGCTTCCCCGCCTTCCAAAATAGCTTGGTAGGATTGACCATAGTCTAACTCAACTAGTTAACTGCGTAGCAAATGTATGGTCTGGTGTTCACTAAATACATGAGTGAACCAACTAATTACCTGTAGACAGTAGCATCCACTGCCTCTCCTGAAGTAGCATCCTATTTCCTCCAATTTCTTGTAAGAGGAGTGTCCATGGGTTTGCAACTCTCCATGTGAAACTTACCCAATATCACTTTGGCATAGTTTCCTTGAGAAACAAAACTTTCACCATATTGCTGCCATATTTCCAACCAAGGAAATAATGAAGGAGTCCCATGTCCTTCATTTCGAACTCCCTTGCAAGATCCCCCTTGCATGAGTGTATCAACTTCTCATCACCAGTAAAAATTAGATCATCAACATAAAGAACAATAATAAATATCATACCCTCAACCACAATTTGGTACGAGTTTGCACCAGATTCACTTTTGGTGAAGCCCAGTCCAGTGAAATGGTTGTCAATTCGAGTGTACCAAGCACGAGGTTCTTGCTTCAACCCATACAATTCTCTCTTGATTCGACACACATGCGACTCATTGTCGAATATCTCGAAATATTCTGGCTTCTCTATGTACACTTCTTCCTTAATAAATCCATTGAGAAACACAATTTTCATATCCATCTGATGAATGCGCCACCCCATCTGCGCTGAGAGTGCAAGGATGGATCTAATGGAAGAGTACCTTGAAACTGGTGCAAAAGTCTCATCATAATCGATCCCCTCAATCTGTGAGAATCCCCAGGCCACAAATCTGGCCTTGTACTTCTACACACTCCCATCAATGACTTTCTTTACCTTGTATATCAATCTAGATTCAACCATTGATTTGCCAACCGTTCTTGGGAAAATATCCCATGAATTGTTCTTGAAAATGGAGTTATACTCCTCCACCATTGCATCAACCCAAATTGGTTGCTACACTACCTCCTGAAAGGAAGATGGTTCAGTCAGAATACATTTTCTCATAAGAGCCATGTATCTTGTAAACCGGTCTGGAGACTATCTCTGTCTACGCTGTTGTTGTGAAACCAGCTCCAAAAATAGAAGAAAAGAGACATCAACGCCTTAGAAATAAGCCACTTCGAGGGAGAAACCTCCAATACATTACATGAATGAACAATTCTTGGGTGATACAAATGATAAAACCTCCTTTCTATATATAGGAGTCCATGGGGCCACAATGTAATCCTAGTGGGGCCACAATGTAATCCTAGCCGACCTAAAAATAATAATGTAAGGGCACAATAATAACAATATGGGGGTTACATGGGTACAACAATAACAATAAGGGGGGCTACACTAACATAACAAGGGACTACACTAGTAATATAGGGACTTAACATGCACCTCTCCTTCAAACAAGTGTTGTCCTCAACGCTTGATTATTTCTTGATGCTTCTGTATAAAATTCTCATCCTCCCATGTGGAAAATTCTGTAGGAAAGTTCTTCCACTTGATGAGATACTCTGAAATTGATCGTACTTGTCGAGTTATTTTTTCTGTGACTGCTTCATAGCTTCTTTCGATGTGATGTTGATATTCCTATTGTTTCATTTGATTCTGCACCAAAGTTAGGTTATCCTTTGAGAGTTGGAGAACTTGTTGACGCTCGATGTGATCTTCCAATACTTTATCATCCATATAAGATTTAATTTGATCCTTCAAACCATCCAACTTAGCCTCCATTTCTTATTTTAAACCATCTATGTCATCTTCGATTGCTCTTCGTAAGATTGAAATTTGTTGCACTTGGTACCGTAATTTTGATATCTCATAATGCAATTCTTCCTCTTCATGCGTCATAGTATAGATTTCTGAAGGCTTAATGTGTGTTGAATTCTTTTTAGGAGGAATTTATGAACCCAATACTAAAATATATGCTTAATAGGCCCTTGGAATCAATTCAACTTGATTATTCAAACAAGAATTATGCATTTCGGAAAAAAATACACACCTTTTTCTTTCTTTTGAGGAGCTCGATATTGAAATTGAACTATCTCTATGATTTTGGATCTTCAATATATGAAATTCAGTCCTGTAGTATTCTTCTGAAGTTTCTTTCAAATTCCACAGGTCTGACTTGATTTGGATTCTTTAAGACAAAGTTATGTTCAATCTCCCACACTGACCTAATTATGGACTGGTTCAGTAGAGTGAACTTGTACGACTTGCCACGTGTCACTGTTTCCTCCTTTGGCTTTGAAATTTATAGACAAGAAACTACAGTTTGTCTACTTACAACCAATTTTTACAGCATTCGAATCTGATGCTCAGAGAGAGAGTTATGAAGATTTTCCCACGATAACCTCTTTGAGATGAAATTCGGGAGCTTGAACAAGACCTAACTTCCACAGATCATATCTCCGAAAATATTGTGAACCAAGCTCTGAAATTTTGGGACGCTGTTCCTTAGCATTTTGGCTTCGCACTTTAAAAATTTCAGATTTTGAACCTTCATAGAAAAAAACTTATAGCGAAAATTCCACGATGACCTGTTTAGGTTAAATTCAGGAGCTTGCAAAAAGACCTAACTTCCACATATCATATCTCTGAAAATGTTGCAAACCAAGCTTTGAAATTTTGCGACGATGTTCCTCAGGATTTCGGCTTCGCACTCTAAAATTTTCAGCTTCTGAACCTTCGTAGAAAAACAATTATAGCGAAAATTCCACGATGACCTGTTTGGAGCAGTGAAACCCTAGAATCCAAAGCTCTAATACCAAATGTTGTGAAACCAGCTCCAAAAATAGAAGAAAAGAGATAACAACGCCTTAGAAATAAGCCACTTAGAGGGGGAAACCTCCAATACATTACATGAATGAAAATTTATTGGATGATACAAATGATAAAACCTCCTTTCTATATATAGGAGTCCATGGGGCCACAATGTAATCCTAGAGGGGCCACAATCTAATCCTAGCCGACCTAACAATAATAATGTAAGGACACAATAATAACAATATGGGGGTTACATGGGTACAACAATAAAAATAGGGGGTCTACACTAACATAACAAGGGACTACACTAGTAATATAGGGACTTAACAGCTGTGAAGTAGGGGCTCCTACATCCTCTACAACATCAAGTCTCAATCTATCAACTTCTATGGTGTGCCTTCTACCATTTATGATGGATGGATCTACATGAGTGTTTTCAGCCACTCCATGATCCTCTGCATGTGGCTGCTCCAAATATTGAGGCTCATCCTTGGGAACCAAGAGTTCCTCCTCTGCATGCAAATCCAGCTCCCTCTCAAGGGACAATCACATGGATTTCTCCTCATCAAATTTTATATCTCATCACACAACAATCATTCTGCTGTTTGGATAATACACCTGATAGCTGTGGGGAGTTTCAGTGTACCCCCAAAAAATCCCAATCTCAGCTCTTGGTTCCAGCTTCTTCCTGGCATCTTTAGTCACATGCACATTAAAAGATGAGCCAAAAAATCTTAAAATGTGAAACATCAGGTTTCTTACCAGTGAAAGCCTCTTCTGGTGTACTCATGACAAGTATCCTATGAGGAAAATGGTTCTACACAAATACCGTTGTGTTGCATGCCTCCACCCACAGATGTATCACTATGCCCTGATCATGCAACATTGCTCTTTCTACACCCACAGTCATTTCGTTCTTTCTTTAAGTGACCCCAATCTGCTGTGGGTTATGAGGCACTATGAGTTCTCTCCGAATTCCTTCTTTTTTGCAGAAGTTCTTGAATTCATTAGAGATGCAATAACCACCATTATCACTCCTAAGAGCCTTCACATGCTTCCCCATTTATTTCTCCACCAATGCTTTAAACTCAAAAAAATTTGAGAATGTCTGATCTTTCTTTTGCATGAAGTAGATCTAACACTTACGAGAAAAGTCATCAACAAATATCACATAGTACTTATGCTTTACTGTTGAAGCAACAAAGAATGGTCCACACACGTATGTGTGAACTCTCTCAAGGATCCCCAAGACTTGGTTCTCCTTCTCATGAAAGGTGGCCTTTACATATTTTCCCATAGTACATCCCTTGCATGTGTTTGACTGCGGCAAGTGTACCCTAGGAAGACTAGTAGAAATCTACTGCATGACTTTTAATGCTTCGACATGGTGAAAATGGCCCAATCTCCTATGCCATAACTCACCCTCATCCTAGCTCACCGCTTTTTCAGCCTTACCCATCAATGCTGCAACCATCTACATCCAGCTTATAGAGATTCTTAACTCAAATCCCTATCTTATTGGCTTGTACTGCAATTTTGTGTCGCAAGAAATCTTTTCCTTCACTGAAAACAAAATCATAGCCTCTATCCTCTAACATTGCAACTAAAACCAAATTTTTCCTCAAGCCTGGTGCATGCATTACATCTTCTAATTGAAAGGGTTTACCTGATTTTTTCTGGAAGGTAATGGTACCAATCCTGGTAACACTATACCACCCTTCATCACCCATTTCGATATGCATATGGAGGTCCTTCTCCTCCAAGCTACTGAAAAGTTCCTTGTCTCCCGTCATGTGAAAGGATGCACCACTATCCAAATACCACATCGATCCCATTACACTTGACACCATGGATGCAATGAGCGAGAAGTCAAGCTCAAATTGCAAGGCCAAAGCCTCACCAGCTGTAGATCTTGAAGCCTTATTGTTCTTCTTCTTTTGTGGATAGTTAGTAGCATAATGACCATACTCGTGACAGTGAAAACACTTCACTCTGGACATGTCGCACTTCTTGCCATCTTTGGACTCAGATTTGGAATGGAACTTCTTTCCTTTCCCCTTCTTCACTTTGGCAGCCAAAGCACAATCTTCTTCATATTCATTCCTAGATGAAGATCCATCTCTAGTATTCCGTCTGAATTCAGCCTCCACCAAATCCGACCACAATCGTTCCCAATATGGCAGCTTTTCCCTTCTATTGACAGAGTCTTGATAACTATGCCAACTCTTGGGAAGTCCTAGGAGAGCTAGAATCACCAAATCATCTTCAGCGAAAGCAATGCCAACACTCCCCAGCTCATCCCGACATTGGAAAAAAATTGTTAAATATTTTGGCGTGGAATTGCTTTTCTCCATCTTGATCTTCTTGAGTTTATATTTTAGTGCCAATTTCCTCTGGTCACTACTGCTATGAAATAAACCCGTTAAAGCCTTCCACATTGCATATGGTGTGGATTTACCATGGAGACTTGTTACAATGTGGTCTCGTATTCCCTCCAGTAAGATCCTCCTCGCCTTTGCCACTTTCTTTTGCCATGCATCAAGATTTGCAACATCTGTCATAGCGGGTTTAGGAACATCATTGTCAATGAATTCCTTCAAGCCATTGTCTTCAAGTACTACCTCCATCTTGTCTTTCCAAGAAATATAGTTATAGCTTCCCTCAAGTGCATACTCCAATCTCAAGCCATTGAAAGCCATTTTGGTCCTGAATCAGCTGTAGCACTAAGAAAGTCTGCTGCAAATTCAAATTCTGTTCAATCACAAACTCAGCTCCTCCTCCGCTATTGCAATTTCCTATGCTCTGATACCATGTAGAAATTATACGAAAAGTACATATATCATGGATTCAATCCGATCTAACAATGTGCTAAAGCTAGATACTGAATCACTTCTACAAATCAATTACTGAATTAAAAACATAATCGCCAATCACATGAAGAAAAGAAGAATCAATCAAACCACAACACAAATAATTTCCCGCGGAAAGCTTGCTGCTCAAAACCCCACTATCTTCTATTGTATATTCAGTATGGATACATGAAACAATTACATACAACTATTTCACAAGAGCTCTCCTTTACTCAGCTAATTGTCTCACACTATCCTGGACAAAACTGACCAACACTTAGCCCATTATCAACCTCTAAAAAACATGCCTTGCTTGCGAAATTCATGTGGAATGCAATCCATATTATTTAGGAATTTTGGCCTTCCTTGACTACGCAAGGATCATGGGCAATTCAATGGGTGTTTTGTTACATGGGTGCAACCCAATAATCCTACAACTGATAGTCAACATCCCTTTCACCTAGATCTCAACTGGGTCTCCACTGGAACTGACATGCATGCAACTAATAATAGTAAATCTTCAGTTGCATGTGAGATCACTAATTGTGAAATAAATATTATTTAATTCACTTGATCTCTCACTAGTGTGTCAAACAGTTACAACTAACACAATTGAGTTTAACTCACTTAATTGAGTTAAATTGATTAAAACCTGCATTAACTAATGCACCACTGCACTTCGAACTCTGTTACAACTAGAATTACTCTGCATGCCTCACCAACTACCCTCAACTTGAAATTCATGAGCTAACTGAGTTTATCACACTCGGTTAACTATTACAAGTTATTTTGAGATTAGATTACATTTTATTGTCCATCGTAGTTAAGGGATAACTAAAATATACATGCACCAAATTTAGCCCACACTAGTGTAGGTGCTGCTAAGACCTCTTGGTCCCACACTAGTGTAGGTGCTGAAGTTTCTTGTTGAACTTCAAAAATCATGTATAAACATATCACATATGGTTAGCTCAAAACACAACCATCGTAAATTAAAATCATAAATCACATGAAATCACCATAAACCATAATCGTAAATTATATGTAACTATCATAAGTTAGAATCATAGATCACATGCATAATAAAACTGAAACAAAATACTGATACTTATCCTTCATCAGTCCTTACTTCTGCATTTGTTATTTTGTATACACACTGGATTGTTTGCGACACTCAAAAAACACCCAATGCCTTTGCTTCTCTTTAATCACATACACATACACACAGTGCACATCACTGCATAATACATACACTCACATAGACATACTGCACACACACCTACACGTGGTGTACAATACAACACAATACATATGCCTACACCGAAATACAACACATACACCTACACCCTGTATATGATACACCACAACACATACACCCACATCTGGTGTGCAACACAACACAAGACATATACATATACATAGTACAACACAATGAATACACATGTCACAATACCATGACTACACCATGCACCTACATAGTACCACATGACTGCAACAAAGCATGTATGACATGCACACAATACCAAATGTATACCAGTACCATATGCACAACATGTACACAGTACCACCTGTACACAACACTACATGCACAATGTGTGCACAACATCACATGTACATGACACCACCTGCACAACGTGTATAAAACGCTAAATGTACACTGCACAACCTATAAAATGTGTACAAAATACCACATGTACACAACACCACATGCATGACATGTACATGAAACCACATGTACACAATGCCACATGCACAACATGTACAAGACACCAGCTGCATACAACACCACATGTATAACATGTACACAACACCACCTGCACACAACACCACATGTACAATCATGCACACAACACCATATTTACATCATACCATATGTGCAACACACACATGTTACCATGATTAATTCCTCTTGTGGACACGAACGATCTCCCTAGTATTCCAACGAGTAACTAGAAACAAAGATCCATTGAATACCTCTTTCTCTAGATTATTTATATTTTAAATTATTACAACCATGAAATAAAGAGGACATGCTCATACCTTTCAATCCATATGTATGATGTGGTCCTTTGTCTTTCGCTCCAAATTAGTTCTTCAATGATGAGTATAACCTGTAATCACAGACAAGACAAACGATCAAATCACCTGCAATATATAATAATTTTAAATACTAATCCAACTTAGTGATCAAGGAATCTAAGTATTGACATCATTCCCGTGAATTTAGAAACAAGATAATGAGAAAAGGATATCCATATGTATTATAATAAATTATAAAGAGAAATTTTACAACCAGATGCCTTGATGTTGTACAAATTTCTCCCTTGTGTCTGAGCAATCGTTTTCCTTCAGTCTGATAAGCCTTCTTCTCTGCAATGACCAGCATGAAGTCATGGGCACAAATATGTGATCTTCAATGTGTTAAAAACAACTGACTAGCATAGAAAATATGAACTCTATGAACTCTCTCCAGCTTAGAAACTATAAAAATAAGTCTCTATTCACATTGGTATCTACACTTCAACCTGAAACTTGAGCTCAATTTATAGAGAGACTGAGGTAGTTTCATATCCATTAAGAGAGGTATGGATTCCTCCCATGAAGGGATTTGAATTCCTTGGACCAAGGGATAAGCTCCATGAGTGGAGGGATAAAGCTTGAACTGGTGTGGCTCTAGATACTTTCAATTGGGAGAATATTCGACCAACTAGGCTTCTAGAAGTCACTTTTTATTTTTACTTGCTTTTCACACGGGTGCACAGGTTTTAGTGGTGAAGAAAGAGGTGATCGCCACGGATAATGGAAGAAACATCAACGCATGCATAGGAAAAGTATATACAAACTACGCAGGTAATATTTTAAGGGTTTTATAGAGCTTTTCTCCAATGTTCATAATAGAGTGATAGACCTCACTCTATTCTCTGCAATTTAATATTTGAAATCAACTTTAGTTTCCCTGATTCTGATTTCTATCCAACATCTCAATTACAAAACAAATTACTCGTTTCTAGGTTATATATATATCTAGCCTAAAATCCTATGGTACTCAACCATTCATTGATTATTTAAAAGTGACATAGAGAGAGCCCTCTCTGGTCTAGGTAGGGATAGCTACCTAGCCAAAAGATTGGTTTGTGGTTACCTTTATCCAGTCCTTTCTCAACCTTGGGAAGTTGGGGAGAGTGATAAAATTCTGCATAAAGAATGAGTGGGGAAGTCATCCAGGTAAGGCTGTACAATATGTTTGATATCGTGAAATGTATAAGACATAGCTCTTTGAAAAGTTGCACCAAAATTTTTCAGTCAAAAAGACAATTTACTATATGCAAACGTGCCCCAAGGACATATAAATGCTATTTTAGGTTGATCAATAGGGAGTCTGTTGATTTGATTGTAACTAGAAAAACCATCCATAAATGAGAATATTTCGTTTCCAGCACAATCATCAACAATTTTATCAATATGGGGGGTAGGATGATTGTCTTTGGGACAAGCCTTGTTAATATCCCGATAATCGACACATACTCTGATATTCCCTGTTTTTTCGTTATGAGAACTATATTAGATACCCAATCCGTCAAAGGAATAGGATAAATAAATCCTGCTTGTAGTAATTTTTCAACTTCAGCTTTGATTGCAGCAAATTTTTGTGGATGTATTGGATGTAATCTCTGTCTAATAGGCTTAGCATCCGGGTATGTCTTAATCTCATGAATAACAATCTTAGGATCAATACCTGGCATTTATTCATAAGACGAGGAAAAAATATCTTAGAATTCTTGAAATAGGGCTTTGTAAGTTTTAATATCTTCAATCGAACAAGAAGCACCTATATGAATGTTCTCAATTATTCCAGGTTTAATTGATATGCCAATAGGAATTGTTGTAGAAATATTTCCCAATTTTTTTTTTGAGAATCCGAATGAATAATCGATATGGGATTTTGAGGTTCCTTGACATAATCAATCGTAAAGATAGATGAAAAATCATTTTCAAGTTTATCAAGGTCAGGCAAAAAATAATATCGATGATGTATATCGTCCCATGGAAATTCATCTGATGACAAGATTTATCGAATATTTTCATCAGTTACAAAAACGTGTTGAAAAGGATCCGGAAACGATGTCAAAGTTGAGCTTGATAGAGAAAATGATTCTTCACTGACCATATTCATTTGATCAGTAGAAGTTGATGTAGTCTTATAATATGATTGTACTGCTACATATGTCGATTCAAAAGGACTTAAAGGCATCCGACCATCATAAGAGTCCAATTATGATTCTAAAAGTGCATTCCATGTGTCATCAAATGACATTGTGCTTGATGTGATCATATTGATATTGGAAATAGTTCGTGGTACGTTGGGAGAAGGCATAGCAGAAGTTCCTATGAGAGTAGAATCCTTAACTATCCCTATGCCAACATCTTCATAAGGGATAACCGTTTTTCCAACATGTTGGATACTATCTGTAGAAGTAGGGTTTGAAGCGAAGTAATACAACTGATCGATTTTAACAATATTTCCTTTATGAGGAAACATTATCATCCGAAAGACTAATGAAACAACAACAGTCATAACATAATACCAAATGCAACCCAAAAGAAGGTTTTAATCAAGAGGGGCATTAACAACTTCCACCTCTAGCATTACGATTTTTCCTTCTACTTCTATAGGAAGATCCTGGAGTATTCCGAATGGGTGAAAACCTCTTCCATCAAAGGCTTTAAGGATGGTTAGTGATTGGTTGACTGTCAGATAACCAAGTGTTTTCCAACAAGCTAATGAAATTATACACGTAGATGCTCCCTCATCAATTACAGTGCGAAAAAATCACCTTGATTTGACTAATACTGGAATTTGAAAATCCATTTGATGTGGGAGTCTAGGTACAAAATTTTCGAGATCAAAGAACATTAGAATTGAGTCTTGAGGATCAATAGCTCCTATTGCTAATAATAGTGATTTCCTTTGATCTGGAAAATATTGCAGCACCTTGAGGGCCGACATTGCTAAAGGGGATATGGCCAAATATTCAACAATGCTGTAATTTTGAGCGACTCTCGCATGTGGATTGAAAGATGATTTTCGAAGTACACCTTTGGCAGATGATTTAATGACTAAATCAGGGTTAGGTTTCTCGATTTTTAATGGTTCAGAAACTGAAGGAGTTGTTGCTGGTGTTTGATTCCATGATTCAGTCTCTTTACCAGTTACAAGACTCTTAGATCCATAGTCTTGAGATCGTGTCGCAACCATGACCTGAGACATCATCAAAATATCTGCCGATGAATTGGAAGAAGATCCGATGAGATGGAAAAGGATATTCAATTCAACAGGTGTGGGTGAACCTTTGAAAAATTTGGATACCTCGGCCCGATGTGGACACTCTTTGGTGTAGTGATCCTCATCACAGATAATACAAGGATAACGAAGTTTCCGTTTTTCGTCTGATGGTTTGGTTTTGTCAGCTTTATCTTTGGGAGAAGTGTTTTTTTTACTTTTACCCTTCCCTTTCTTCTTATTACCTAGTTTAGCTTTAGTTGTGGATGAGTCTACAACGTGAATTTCGGCAGAAGTTTCAAGGGAAGAGTCTCCTTTAGGTGAATCTGGTAGAGTTATAATTGGAGAAGTATATTTAGATGAATTCTTCTTACTCTTTGTAATATTAACTGTACCAATTACACCATCTACAGAATGAGAACCAAAAGGAGTTGCAGTAAGTTGACCTGGTCATGGTAAATCATGAATTTTTTCATATAGAGTACCAAACTGTGTGTATACAAGGTCTAAGTACTACGCTTGGGATGACTTGTTCTTCCGTGACAATGCCTCCCTTAGCTACATCTTTAGTGATATTTGGAAGTAATGATTTAATAAAGCATTTTTCCAAAATTTGGTCCGAAATAAAAACTTTCACTAAACGTCGTCTACGTCGCCATTCGTGTATGTGATCTAAAATGTATGTAGACATATTTTTTTTTAATGAAGTTAAAAGTTGTGTGCCATTGTCATAACAGAAAGGAAACTGGAAGTGAGTTAGGAAGGTTGTTGCTAAAGCATTGAAATTATTAAAAGAGCTGCATGGTAACTCGATGTACCACTTCGCAGCTAAAATGATCAATGTTCTCTGAAAAAGTCTCAGTTGAATGGAATCATCGATTAAGGAGTTTGATGCACACCAAAGATGATAAGTCATTACATGATTTGAGGGGTCTTGTCTTGATTTTCCTTCAAACTTTGGTATATCACTGGTCAACTTAGTTAGTATTGCCGACCAAAACGAAAGATAATAAATTGGATTATTCGTCAGGCGAGACAAATCTGGTAAGTCTAAAGTTGCAATGAATGGTAACCGACGGTTAGGGTCTTGTTGTGAAAATTGATAACCTTAAGGAACAATACCAGTACCTGGAGGAGGATATCCAGGATAACCTGGAATAGCCTGAGTAGATGGGATTGGAATACCTCCAGGGTATCCAGGGTTAGCCATACCAAACTTAGGTTGAGGTGGTATTTGATATGTATAACCAGGGTATGGTTGATTCTAGTAGAATGGATTTTGTGCCATTTGTCCATATTGAAATTTCCCTTGAAATGGTTGAATCTATATAATCTGACCTGTAAAAGGTTGGGTTGTTTGAACTGTGATTGAACCAGGTTGTACTACAGAGGTTTGAATAGTAGACAGAACTGTAGGTCCATTTTGATGAGAAGTAACATGAGGGATTTCTTGAGTAACAGTTGATGCAGTCGTTTGAAGGATTGTAGCAATAGGGGTTCGAGAAACTCTAGGGATGGGTGTACTTGGTTTTTGAACAGAAGTTTAAAAACAGATTGGATAGGAGTAATTGAAGTACTCAAACCAGCTTGCTGACCACTAGGTACATATACCTGAGGGGTAATTTGAAGTGCAGTATGAACAGGTTGTTGAACTTAGGTATAACCAAATTGTCCAACTGGCTGAGCAGGTTGATTATAAGGTACTTGTAAAGTAGGTTGCAAATATTGCTGATTCAAAAATGGATTCCACATAGTATTAACGCCTGGGTAAGGAGCTCCCATCAAAGGTCGTGATGCATAAGGTTGACAATAACTAGTTTGAGGTATTGGAACATAAGTTTGATAATTACCCAAATAAGTTCCAGTAAAAGGTTGACCTCCTTGAAAGGATAATTTCTCTTGATGAAACTGTTTCCCTTGAAGAGGTATCTGCCCTTGAAGAGGTTGTTGTCCTTAAAGGGGCTGCTTCCCTTGAATAGGGTGTTGTCCCTGGAGAAATTGCTATCCTTGAGGAGTTGGTTGTCCCCGAGGCACTATATAGCTACCTTGAGAGCTAGCTTGAGAAATATTTTTGGAAAAATTATAGACATGTTCCGTTGTCAAAGATTTTGTGGTAGATTCATAAAGACCAGTTGATTGTGTAAAATTTTCGGAAGATGGAGATGCTCCTAAAAAATTACCATAGAGTGACTAGTACCCAGCAGGAACTGATGGACCACCATACAAAAATGTTTTTGGTGATGAATAAAACATGGATGACTCAGTAGACATGCTTGATGAAGCCATGTAACTACCTCTGGGTATATAGTAAAAAGGAATGTGGCGTAGCGAATAATTGGAACCAGAGTTATGCAGAAATTCAGTAATTTTTTGATACAAAGGATTCAATCTAAAAGAAACGTAAGGGTAAATCGGTTCACTATACCTTATATCTAAAGACTATTGATGCGAAGGAATTGTGATCTCTTCTTCCATGTCAGTAATCTCTTCAATACTAATTAGGTGATGAGGAAGATTCTCAGTAATAAGAAGTTTCACTTGAGGTGAATGAGGATGACGAGGAGTTCGGGCTATGAAATCCGAAGGTGACTCAGACGAAGTAGATTCAGATTCAGGTTCGGATATTTTAGGCTCAGTGAATTGAGTATCTGACAATTCACCAGTAACAGATTCAACTATGATTACTTTTGAAATTTCTGGTTGTTCTTGATTTATTCATATTGTATGAGGTTGATTAAATTCAAAATCAGGATGTATTACTATAGATGTTTCTCCTTGTTCAGTAGACCCAGTTCCTTATTGTTAAAATCTTTCAGATTTAATATTTTCCAATTGACTGCATGTATATTCAGGGGGTTTCCCTGAATTCTACGTGAGTGTCTCGGTAATTCAGCCAAGGTTAATTTTTAACACACAAAAGCAAAAAATATTTCAACATAATACACCTAAGATCGCTAAGAAATCAATAAATTTGAACATGCACCTACAAAATCTAAGAAAAAAGCCACACACAAACAATATGTTTCCATAATAAAAACACTAGTTGGAGATGAAATCCAACATCTCAAAAGTTAATGTGGAAAAATGGTGGTTGGAACAATTACCCTGAAAACCTGCTTAATGAAATAGTTTGGTGCAAGCACCTCCACTATGCCATCTCAAAGTGAAGAGTACCCTTTGAAAAGTCCAAGTGAGTCTAGCCAAAATCTATTCTATGTACAGTGGGACCTTCCCTCCACTGTCACCTTGGGAAAAATCTTAGAGATTATGGCCAATAAGGTCACCAACTGAGAAAAATTCACCGAGGGGAATAATATATGATCCGATATACACGTAAGGGAAAATTATCAAGTTCAATCCCCTTGAAAGATCCTCGACATGGTAAATCTGAGGTTTGCTAACAAGTGACCCAAGCTCCTCGAAAATGGTTAATATGAGGTTTACCATTTGTATTACGTGCACGTCTTCTATATTCACTAATGAGGTAGGTACGATTACCTCACTGGGTCTGACATGACCTCATGCTTGACTCTTTTAAGAAGAGCTTCCCAAAGTACAAATGCAACAATTGGATTTCCCTACCTCAAGATACTATTTGTTTGTTTTGACTGCTTTAGAATGTTTATTACAACCTATTCCAAAACACTAGCATAAGCAAAAATTGGTGGAATGAGCCCTAGAAAATGTATAAATGTCTAGATTGATTTTATTAAGTGCTGTATTGATTTGGCTATTATTTAATGCAAAGGGTATGGAGTTGAAACTTGATGATTTTAATATTCCAAAATAGGAAAAACATGAATATTGAACATAAAACTGGAAAATGAAGTAAAAATCATTACATAAAAAACATGAGCAGATCATTGAGCCATTTTATTATATATGATAGCATAAATGAAGTACAAGATCCTGAGGACAAGACACTCAAGCTAAGAAAAAAAAGCCTGAAATGACCCTATACATCAAGTCATGAGAAACTGCTACCACATAAACTGCTGGGAGGCTATGACTGCGAAATATTGCTAGAAATAACTACTAATGGAAACTAGGAATGCATAGATATGTTGATAGGGTGCTTAGAAAATTTTGGGATCAGAGATCTGGGATTTCTAGCACAATTCCAAGATAACCCAGAAAGGATTTCCGGAAATATCGAAGATGAAAAACGTAGCCCTAGGGCTGAATTACACTCTACAGCTAGGTAACTACTAGGAGGTGTCTGATATGATGAGGAAATAGCTGATACTCCTCCCCACTGAATTTCTGGATGAAGGGCTGCTCCCCTCACTGGAAAATAAGCTAAAAAACTGGGGTTATCAACCCTCCACTAAAACTGCCCTCCTGGATTATGCAATTCCTGAAGGAGACTGTGTTACTAAAGGTGGCTGAAGATTGGCTTGATGCTGACGATGGAGTGGATCTCAAAGAACCTCTCCTGAGTGTGCACTCAAAGTCCCCCGAGGATGAGGGTGGTATTTCCACTCGGAAACACCCTTGTATTAAAAAACACAATAGACTCCGCTAAACAGCCGAAGCATGCATAAATTCATAAAATACCACACATAAACAATATTCATAATGCTTTATATGGCTTCCAGCCCCTTCCTTATATGCTTTGTGAACCTCCTACCCCTTGGCCCCACTCAATAATGATGCTACTCACATGGAGACTTCCTCCCATTATGACTACACTGTCCTCCACTATCTCCACTACCTCCACGATTGTGCTGTTGATTTGGTCAACCTTGACCCTATCCACATGCATTGACCCCCATTCACACCAAGGAGTGATTTATTCAACTAGATACACTGATCCACATTCACATTAGAAGTGGTTTTATTCCTACTAAAGAGACTTATGGGTCCCTCTACCCTCTTATTCATCTATCTTATTGACAAAAACAAAATTTATAACTAGCTAAAAGCTACTTAGGAATATTACAGTCCTCCCCTTCCAAATTTTGTTTGTCCTTAAGAAACTGCAAGGATGGATGCTGCGAAATCTTCTCTCCTTCCCAAGTAGCATCCTCATCTGGTAGATTCCTCCATCGAATCAGATATTCCTTAATCACTATGTTCCTTTGTTGCCTCTCCCGAGTATCCAAGATAGATTCCGGTTGTAAAACCAGATGGACCTTATCATCAATAGGTGGGAAATCCATAGTAGCAACTAAATGCTGTCTAATGGCCTTCTTGAGGAATGAGACATGAAAAATGTTGTGGATCTTACTCCCAATGGGGAGCTCCAACTCATATGCTACTTCTCCAACACAACAGATCACCTTATATGGCCCATAGAAATGGGGCTTAAGCTTCTCAACCCCCTTCTCCTTCAGCGTAGATTGCTTGTAAGCCTGAAGACGGAGATAGACCAAATCATCGACCTCAAACTATCTCTCCACCCGACCATGATCTACATACAAATTCTGCTGATTTTGGGCTGTAGCAATGTTGTCCTTAAGAGTACAGAGTATAGCCTAACTCTATTGGATCCACTCTTTGGCTCTATGAGCCTTGCTTTCTCCAAACATCACATCAACAAATGATAAAGCATCATACCCATATAGAGCCCAAAATGGAGACATACCAATCGACATATGAAATGTCGTATTGTAGCAGTACTCTCCTAAATGGAGCCAATGAATCCATGCTCTCTGCTACCTCGAAACATAGATTCACAAGTAGCCTTTCAACCATTTTTTTACTATCTCTGTTTTCCCATGTGTCTAGGGGTGATAATTGGTACTCGGTGTCAACTCGGTACCCACCAAACGGAAAAGCTCCTGTGAAAAGCCACCCATGAAGCGACTATCTCTATCACTGAATATGGTCTTAGGAAGACCATGAAGTTTGAAAACATCTCTAAAGAAGAGCTCAGCCATTTGTGAAGCAGTGTACCATGAAGAGATGGCAAAGAAATGTGAATAATTTGTTAGTCGATCAATGACCACAAAGATACAATCCTTGCCCTGTACTGCTAGCAAAACGGTAATGAAATCCATAGAAATGCTCTCCCATTTCCCTTCTAAGATAGGAAGTGGTTGTATCAACCCTGCAAGATGGTTGTTTTCTCCTTTATTCTGGTGGAAAACTACGCACTCCCTGATGTGCTGGAGCACATCCTCCTTGAGACCCTTCCATGAGAATCTCTCCCTAATGGCCCGATATGTCTTTGTGAAACCTTAGTCGCCTGAGAGTGGTGAATCATGTGCTGCATGAAAAATATTCTCCTTGAGCTTAGAATCTATAGTAAAGAATATTTGGTCCCTGTAATAGATGATCTCATCCATCAATCTATACCTCTCATCGGTCACCTGCCCATCTAGTATCTCACATGTGAAGCGGTTTTTGGAATTCCACCAGTAGCTGGGCCTTCCAATATGTATCCACACTCATCAATGACATTGCTACTGGTCTCTGTGCTAAGGCATCCGCTACCACATTGCTCTTCCCTTTGACATATTCAATGTCAAATTCATATGCCTGGATTTTTCTAACCCATTTTTGTTGCCTTTCTTGTAGCTATTTTTTCTCAAGAAAAAACTGAAGAATGTTGTGATCAGTCTTCACTCGGAATTTGTTGCCCACCAAATACTAAATTTTACCAATGCATGCATAATAGCCAAAATTTCCTTATCATATATGGGATACAACCTCTCATGAGACAGCAAATTCCGGCTCTTAAAAGCTATGGGGTGGCCCTCTTGCATCAAAAATACTCCAATGCCCTCCCTTGAAGCATCACGTTCCAACACAAAGGGATGGGTAAAATACGGTAATACCAACACCAGGAAACTTCTCATTAGGTCCTTGAGCATATCAAAGGCCATCTGCGCAATATTTTTCCAACCAAAGGCTCCCTTCTTGGTCAGATCTGTGAGTGGTGCTGCTAGTTGGGAAAACCCTTTGACAAACTTCTGGTAGTAGGTGCATATACGTACAAACCCCCAAAGTTCTGTTACATTCTTTGGTTCTGGCCAATCCCGAATAGCACGGATCTTCTCCTCATGGACCCTTACTCCATCCACTCCAATGATGTGGCCCAAATAAAGAATCTCTGTGAGCCCAAACTCACATTTGGAGAGCTTAGCATAGAATTTCTGCTCCTCCAGAATGCGTAATATTTTATCAATATGCTGCAGATGCTCTTCCCATGTATGGCTGTAGATAAGAATGTCATCAAAGAAAACCAACAAAAAATTCCTCAACTGAACACAAAATATGTGGTTCATACAATACTGAAAAATAACCAGAGCATTGGTTAACGCAAAGGGCATCGCCAAGAACTCAAAGTGGCCATAATGACATCTAAATGCAGTCTTGGGGATATCCTGATCCCGTACCTTGATATGATGGTACCCCGACCTCAAATCAATCTTTGAAAAGAACTTTGATCCGCTTAGCTCATCCATCAACTCATCGATCTTGTGAATCAGGTACCCATTCTTCATTGTCTTCTTATTTAAGGCTCTATAGTCAATGCAAATCCTCAATGTACCATCCTTATTCATTAGGGGAATTTTGAGGTCTAAAATGGGCCTCCTAAGGAAATAATAAAATAATAGCTAAACCTATAAAATAATATTTATGAATTTTCAATTCACTTTTTGCACCATAATCCATGTAACCATAGTTAAATTCAATTCAAAATTTGTACCAAAATAAAATTAATAAAAAAATTGTATTGAATCTTGATGTGACTATAAATAAGAATGAGCTTTTCAAGAAAAAATCATTATCATTGAACAACTAATGATTTTTTTCTTTGTACTTAAATAATTTAAAATAAAATATAAAAATAAATTTATAAATTCTTAATTATATTATATGTTATTAATTAAAATTTATATTATTTAAATTGTATAATAACATGTAATTAATATACTATATAAAAATAATATAATTTAATAAATGTATAGGGATATGCATTGTTTCTTTCATGAAATATGAAATGACAATAATATATTTTCATTCAAAAAGTGTGAAAGGACATTTATTATGAATACTTTATTTTGACTTTAAAAGTACTTAGAGCACTACCATGGTTAACCATGAGGTTTTATCCACCATTGAGAATGTGACAAGTAAGTACCTTTAACTCAATCAATGCCACCTCAACCATTAGGGATGATGTCATCCCCTAAAATGTGTTCGATTATCATAAAGTGAATTTTGATTGTACATTTTCCTTAGGAGGCCCATTTTAGATCTCAAAATTCCCCTAATGCTTCACTAAGACTACAGAAGAAGCAAAAGGACTAGTGTTGGGTCAGATGCATCCTAAAGGCAAGAAATCCTGAATAGATTTTTCAATATCATCCATGTAGGCTTTGGGATGTCTATAGGGTGTGGTGATCACTGCTTGGATCCGCTGCTCCAACTCAATAGTATGCTCAAACCCCTGGTCCATTGGCCTTCCCGGTGGTATGTCCCCAAATACTGTAGAATAACATTCTAGAATAGATTGCACATCCGAGTGAATTGGTGCACCCTTGCCTCCTACCTCTGACATATGCAGTTCTACTGCACATTCTATGTCTCCTCTATGCAAATCAGCCTCCATCCTATGTGCCGATACTATCTGAGGTGGATAGGTGTGCCTGCCTTTGATCATTTTGCGCTTACCGCTCTTCTTATCTGTCCATTCCATCTCCAAGGTCTCCTAATCCATGGTGACCTTCCCCAGTGTGAACAACCGTTGTACACCCAATATCACAATGGTGTCAGCAATATCAACCACAAAGAAGTCATCTGTCAATGTGTAAATCCCCAAAGTGATAGTCAATGCCAGAACATACTTCACACACTGCATGGTTCTAGCTCCTGGAACAAAAATTGAAAATCCCTCAAAATAATTTGTGGGAATGCCTCTCCTTTGTACTAATTGGGTATCAATAAAATTTTTGGTAGCCCCATTGTCTATCAATACCGACACCGCTACCCCTGAACAATGCCTCAATGTTAGATACTTGGGAACTCCCTGCAAAGTTGCAAGGGCTCGTCTAGTTGGAGCAAATGCTCCATTTCCACCTCTTGGTGGTGGTGGATCTCCTGCTGGTGCTATAGCGCTGATATCTCCTTCCAACTCTTCATATCCCTCCTCTTCACTATCTAAGAATACCTCAATATAATGTGCCTTTCTGGCAGCACACCGATGCCCTGGTGCCCATGGTTCTTGGCAAGTTAAGCAAAGCTTCCTCCTCCTTAATTCTTTCTGGACATCATCACTTAGAGATCCTTTGTCTTGGTTCCCCTTTGAGGGAGAAACCTTCATATCCTTCCCCTTTGACTAAAAGGATGGATTTGGTTGGAATGGAGCTCTTGACCTTGGAAAATCCTCTTGTAAGTCTCTAGCCTTATCAATGGCATCTTGGAGCATAGTTGGTCTAGTGGATTTCACTAACCCATGCAAAGGTTCTGCTAGCCCATCAATAAACATATATACTCTTCTGGCTGTAGACAGATCTGGCACCGTGACTGAAAGTTTCAGAAATTCAGAGATATAAGTCTCCAGATTTCCTGACTACTTGAGCTTAGCTATCTCAACAAAGTGTGCCTATGGATCTCTTCGGTCAAATATTTCTACCAACCTCCAGGTGAATTCTGCATATGCAGTCACACCTGCATGTCCCAAAGTAGATAGATCGTGAAACCACCATTCATGTGCTTCACCTTCAAGGTGCAGCGCTGCTATCTTAATAGCTTCAATCTCTGAAACTTGATTCAGCTGGAAATAGATGTCTAATTTCTCTACCCAAGCCTTGGCTGTGCACTTGGGTGACCCATCAAAAGCACGTAGAAAGAATCTAGCCATAGTACGCTGCAGATCATTTTTATGCATGTACCCTCCACTTCTATTGTTATTACAAGTTCTTCTATTATCCTTGATCTGACGGAACTGTTGGAAGTTCAGATGCTCTTTGAACCTTTGAGATTGAGATTCATATTCCAGGAATTAATCACCAAGAGCCTCCTACTCTTGGGGTCCTCCAACCCCATTTCCCACTACTAGGAATGTAGGCATGGTGGAACATTGTGAAACTTGTTGCAATGTTGGTTGCTCACACCAATGATGTGAGGTGGCAAAACTTTCACCATGTTGAAATTCTCTTGGGGTTTCCTTCTGTCTTTCCACCCTCATCTCCTTGATTTCTTTAGCAATATCTTGCATATTTTGGAGAAGAAGTTTTGGAAACTCTTTTTCATCCATTGCTCCAGATTTTATAGATGTAGTGCCACATATGCTGAGCCAAGATTTTGATATGATACCACTGTAATATTCCAAAATAGGAAAAACAGGAATATTGAACATTAAACTGGAAAATGCAGTAACCATCAATACATTAAAAACATGAGAAGATCATGAAGCCATTTTATTATATATGATGGCATAAATCAAGTACAATATCTTGAGGAAAAGACACTCAGCCTAGGAAAAACAAGCCTGAAATGACCCTATACATCAAATCATGAGAAAATGCTGCCACATAAACTGCTGGGAGGCTATGAATGCGCAATTCTGCTCGAAATAACTGTTTCTAGAAACTAGGAATGCATATATCTGCTCATGGTGCTCAGAAAATGTTGGGATCAGAGATCTGGGCTTTCTAGCACAATTCCAAGATAACCTAGAAAGGGTTTCCGAAAATACCCAAGATGAAAAATGCATCCCTAGGGCTGAATTACGCTCTGCAGTTGGGAAAATATTGGGAGGTGGCTGATCTGATGAGAAAATAGTTGATACTCCTCCCCACTGACTTTCCGGATGAAGGGTTGCTCCCCTCACTAGAAAATAAGCTCAAAAACTTGGGTTATCAAACCGTCCACTGAAATTGCCCTCCTAGATTGCGCAATTCCTGAATGAGACTGCGCTGCTGAAGGTGGCTAAAGATTGGCCTAATGTCGGATGATGGAATGTAGCTCAAATAAACTCTCCTAAGTGGGAACTTAAAGTCCCCCGAGGATGAGGCTGGGATTTCCGATCGGAAACACCCTTGTGCTAAACAACACAACAAACTATGCTAAACAACTGAAGCGTACAGAAAGTCATAAAAGACCATACATAAACAATATTCAGAATGCTTTCTATGGCTTCCATCCCCTTCCTTATATGATTTGTGAGCCTCCTCCCCCTTGGCCCCACTCAATAATGATGCTACTCTCACGGATACTTCCTCCCATTATGACTGCACTGTCCTCCACTATCTCCACTACCTCCATGATTGTGTTGTTGATTTGGTCAACCTTGACCCCATCCACATGCATTGACCCCCATTCATACCAAGGAGTGATTTATTCAACTAGATACATTGATCCACATTCACATTAGAAGTGGTTTTATTCCTACTAAAGATATTTATGGGTCCCTCTACCCTCTTATTCATCTATCTTATTGAGAAAAACAAAATTTAATATTCTAACTAGCTAAAATATAATTAGGAATATTAAAATGATGTTGTGACATGACATAAAATACTCTAAATGCTTCAATATGATGAATGAAACTCTTTCTTATGAATTCTATTTAGGATAAATTTGAGAGATTTTTTGAATTTAAAAACACAAACTTCCTCACTCTTTAAATAAAATTCATTTTTAACGAGAAAACAATTTCATTAAGAACAACATTTCCAAACATGATCAATTTCTCTTTGTGAATAAAATCCCATTGATTAAAAAGTCAGAAACTACAATTTCGACAAACAAACAAATCTCAAAAGAAAGCAATTTCTTAAAACCCTAAAAGTATAAACTTCAAATCAAATCAAAGTTCTAATTATGAATCCTAACTAGGATACCTATGATTTTTTTGTAAATGATTTATCGTAGTTGTAATCAGACTAATAATGTTTCCACTTATCCAAGCATAAATGAAATTACGAAACAGTACTCTGTGACAAATTAGTCTTTAGTGATCTAGAGGTTTTTCTATTTTTCTAATGAATAAGAAACAAATATTCACAAAAATTAAGGTTGGCTATAATCCTGATGGCTCAAGGAGACAAAATCATAAAACCAGTGATCTGAGGTAGATAGATGTATCTACCATAAAGAGCAATAGTAAACTAGGGCAAAACTTAACTTGTACAATGAAAAAAGGATGATTAATCACACAAGACTCAAAATTGTTGAAGACGAGTTCTCACAAAGGTTCTGACAACTGGAGTAAATCAGGTTAAACTTCAAGAATTTAGTTATCTGGCTCTGAAAGAGAGAATGCCATTTTTTTTCCAAATTTCCCAGGGGGTGCGCAGCCTCTTAGTTAACAACAGTGCGCATGAACATTGGACTGAACTGACAAGTCACGCAAGGTGGCGCTATGTTTTCCATAGAAAACTGCGCAGGTAGAGAAAAATATGGAAAGAATATATTTAGGTTTTCTTTCTCAAAGATTCTATAAAGCCATCTACCTAACCACACTCAGAGAAGTCAAAATCAGAAAGCTAGAATTTCAAACTAAACACAACCAAATAAAACAAAACTTGTCTTCCCCAGTATGGTTGCCATTTTGTTACCAGGATTAATGCCTCTTGTGGACAAGAGCGATCTACCTAGTACTCCAACGAGTAACTAGAAACAAAGATCCATTGAATATCTCTTTCTCTAGATTATTTATATTTTAAATTATTACAACCATGAAATAAAGAGGACATGCTCCTACCTTTCAATCCATATTTTTGATGTAGTCCTTTATCTTTCGCTCCAAAGTAGTTCTTCAATGATGAGTAGAACCTGTAGTCACAGACAAGACAAACGATCAAATCACCTACAATATATAATAATTCATTTGTAGGAAATGATGAAATTAGTGACTAGGTGACTAAAAAATTTAGTCACCACAATTATTTCAAGTGAATTACTACTAAATTTGAGTAATTTTAAGCGACTGAATTAAAAGTGACTAACTTAAATGACTAATTTAGTTTAGGGATACAATATACGACTATATAATAAGTGACTAAACTAAAAGTGACTAACTTAAATGAACAATTTAGTCTAGGTGTAAAATATATGACTAGATAATAAGTGAAAAAATTAATAATGATTAGCCTAAATGACTATTATAGTTCAAGAATAAAAATATGACCAAATAACAAGTACAACAAGTATATGAATTAGTCATTTATGTTAGTAATTTTTAATTGTGTCACTTCGGAAATGGAAAATTGAAATTTTGATACCGAAGTGTTACATTTCACTACAGGGGTCTCTGAATCCATCTGCAGTGTTAAAATTTAGAGACAAAGGGGTCTCTAAATACATATAGGTATAATATTCATTAAAGTCCAATGATGAGGCTCCAAAACCCAATCATGGTGTGAAAAGCCCCTGAATGGAAGACACATCCCTCATAGAGGCCAAAAAATATCCTTTGGAGAATATAGTTAATGTAGTGATTTGAAGCCTTTTTATAATGGCCACTGATTATTTAGGTCTTAAGTCCCTCTTTGTTTATTTCCTTCCTTGGCCACAGTAAAGGCCATGATACATATTATTATTATGCAAAACATACTAAATGACCATATTCTCAACTATAAGTTTTGGTCATGACAATTTAACATTACCTATTAACCTCCAACACGCACTTAAAAATAAAAAAATTATAATCTATTTACTAATATTAAAAATAAATTAATTTAATTCATTTATCTCTGATTTTTAGTCAGTGCAATGCTCATGTTTTCAAATTATACCACTCATAAAAAAAAAATTCGAAACATAATCACCCACAACATGTCATCCCTTATATTTACACTCACCTACTCCAACACTTTTTATAACTAAGAGAAAAGGAAAAAAAACAACTAAGAGAAGGACCACAACACAAATCTAGGCAACTATCACCATAATGCTAGACCACAATCAAATAAAACCAATAGAATATCTCCAATTTTTGAAAAACCTTCCTGTGCTATCGCCGAAATACAATGAATTATTAAAATTTAAATTAAGATATTTTTGTGCCCTAATGTTGATGTTAGCAGAAGCATGAGAGGGTGGGGAACAAACTGGAAGAAGCATTTTTTAGTATCATAAAAGAAAAATATGGGTATATGTTTTTGATGAAACTCTTTAATTTCATTGAATATTTTAATGCTTGGAAGGAGCTTTCAGAAATAACGCCCCAGGCCCGTTGTTTACTCGATGTATTTAACACCCATTTGGTTATTGTGAAAGCCCTAGTGGATTTCCCTTAAATTGAACGGGATACGGTAGATGGGTATTTTATTGGTCCACGAACTTTGCAGGGGTTTATGGTATTGATGGTGTATTACTTTGGGGGAGAGATATGGGCTTCAAGTCTCTGGATGAAGGAATTCATTTGTTGTTGAATATCGTTTACAGGATATGGGGGAGAAGGAATTGAAGCATTCGGTACGAAACAATTTGGGCAATGGTGGATGTTGCGACATAAATTTAAAATGTAGTTTTAGGTGGAGATGGGATTCTATGGCTCATACATGCATGTTATCACTTACCTTTATCTTTTTTCTTGTGTCATTTCTAATTTTTGGGGCTTTGGGGATGTTCTTTCTTGGCTTACATTCTCTCCTTTCGAGAGACCTTCCATGATCCCTTTTGGTTTTCGAGAGGATAATGAAGAATATGGTTTATCAGAGTTTATCAGGGGAGAAATCCATTAGCATTGCATCCTATTGAGGAGGTAAATGATCTCTTACATGCATGCTAATTAAAGTCCTCTTAATTGAATTTTCCTCATAGGGAGATGACTTTGGATATTTATGAATAACATTAGTAATGAATTCAAATACCAAATCGATAAATTTTTATCTTATCAATCTCAACAAGAAGGAATTTCGAACAACAGAAGCTCACCCTGGCCTGATGCTAATTGTTCTGATAGTAGTTACCTAAGCAATTTTGTGGCAGATCCTTTACATGTGCATTAGCTTCTGATAGTAGTTACCTAAGCAATTTTGTGGCATATCCGTTTCTCTATATTCAGGTTTGTCTTCTTAATTTCAATAGAGCCATCATAGTTTCTTGTTTTGGGTAATGGCGTCTGAACCCTTCAAGGTCTTCATAGTTTGAATTTTTGGAGAATTCAATATTTTAAATTATTTGAAATGGATGGTGCCTTTGATCTCTTGGGAAAATATTTTTCACGTTTTTTAGAACTAAAATTCTACATTATTGCTATCAACCTAATTTTCTTTTTGTCCATAATATTCAATACATGGTATTTATTAGTAATTTTATCTTTTATACTAAGGAAATAGGATTCTCATTTCAACGCGATCATCTATAAAGGTGATTTTAGGTACAAACTATAAAATATGGATTTTTATCTATCCTTGATAACTTCTAGAATTTTTTAAACCTAAAAGTGAGAGACGATTAGTATGTTTATTGTCAATCCCTAGTAAATCATATTTCTCATGGTTTGATCCATGGGTCATCATAATTCATAAAAAATTCCTTGTAACTATTCATTATTAACAAACAAACTTAAACTAAAAGATAAAGAAAAAGACAACAAATTTTTTCTTTCTTATGATAGTGCTTATCTGGTACCTGTAGATCTTCTTTATTACTGACTTCTTGATTGTTGATGAGTAGCTGAGCAGACTCTATAGTTTCTTGTAGTTGTGACAACGAGAGGCATCGTTGAGCTTGTCTTGCAAGAGGTGCACCATCCTTGTTAGAGATTATTGACTTCATATCAATTATACCCCCTTGAATATGATGAATGTGTAATCCATCTATCCCTTGGTCCACCAGAATTATTTGTAGCCTGCTACAAATGTTTAGATTATGGGTATTCATACTTGCTTTTAGCTATACAATATTCTTATTTGAGGTGTCAGCATAAACTTGTATCATCTTTCCAATAATTTCCGACTTCAATTCTGTATTTTGGAGGACCACAAAGGTCTCCCACAGTTCAAATTCATACCATCATCAATGACATGATTGCATTCTTCAACTACTTATCCATAGCCTCTAAGAAAGTTCCTGTATTTCTGCAATACACACATAATATGTTTTAATCCTTTAACAAATCCAACATTATGGTAGGTTGTTTCTACTATCTACCACTGTGAATGTGCTGAGAGGAAGTTTTCATTGTTCTCTTGGAGCTCATACTTAGACAGAAGAATTAGGGAAGATCAAAGTTATCCATGAGGTGACACCTATTTCTTATCAAATTTATCCATGAGGTGACACCTATTTCTTACAGGATTTGGTAATAAATTATGGATCATGAGAATACATAAGGTGCTATGGAATTTTTTCCTTGCATTGGCCCTTGATTCTTTGATCTCAAGTGACATTCACTCGATTTCAAATAATAGAATTTTAATAATTACGAGTAGCTTCATCCTCTCCTAAAGTTTGAGGAGCGGTGGGGTTTCTAATTCATGGCTTTAGATGAATTGGAGAGGATGACCAGTTAGATCTCCCACCAATGCCTCTTGAATGATTTTTATCAGCTTTAATAATTTTAAGGTTCTCCCTCTCAATGGATGTGAGGATGAAAGTATTTTTCATGTCCCTTGAAGATGATTCCTATGACTGGTTTGTGACCTAGGGGGTAAATAATGACCTTTTGTGCTCCTAGGAGGTTAATCATTCTTCATTCTATTATGTTAACTTGAACACTAAACACGATCAATACTATCCTTCAAATACATGGACATTAAAAAATATTTACATTATACTCCATCTACGAGCCACTTTAATTTTCTTGATAAATATTAAAAATACTCTTTATTTGTAAACATAAACTATTTTTTTTAAAAATTTATTACATATTTTTATTTTTTTAATATAAAAATGGATTAATTATTAAAAATCCAAATATTCTTTAAAAAAAAATTGAAAATTAAATTCCCGCTAAGCAACTTTTAACTAAACCCAACCCAAAAAAACTTAAAAAAAGCAGTGTTTGCGCAATGGCATTTTGGCGGCACTTAACAAATATTTAAGCCTGCAAGAGGGGTTTATAAAAAACCATTTTTTTAATGGTAAAATGTCTGGAGTTTGGTTAGACCGCCTTTAATCTCAAACCCACCTAGCTAGTTTTGGTGATATCTAGAAAATCATTTGAGCTTCCATTTCCCATACCTTCTTCTTGATTCAATTTTTCTTGAAATCCATTACGAGGCTCACTCCATTCTCATTTGGGTTTGAGCCCATATCTATTTTTCTTTACTATGATTCTAAGCTCCAAATCAAATATGTGTGAGATTCTGCATATTCAAGGAGGACAATGTGGGAACCAGATTGGTGTGAAATCATGGGAGGTTGTATGCGAAGAGCACGAGATCGATCCCATTGGAACATCAAATCTTCAACTTGATAGAGTCAACATGTACTACAATGAGGCCAGTTGTGGTATATTCGTGTTGAGAGTCATTTTAATGGATCTGGAACTCGAGACCATGGATAGTATGAGGGCTGGTCCTTATGGAAAAATATTCAGGCTAGATAACTTTGTTTTCAGTCAATCTTGGGCGGGCGGGGAATAATTGCGCTAAGGGTCATTATAATAAAGGAGCTGAGATCATTGATTTAGTGCTAGATGTTGTCAGGAAGGAGGTTGAGAACTGTGATTTCTTGCAAGGATTCCAAGTATGCCACTCATTGGGAGGAGGCACAAGATCTGGTATGCAATCTCTTCTAATTTCTAAGATCAGAGAATAATATCAAGATAGGATAATTCTCACATTCTCGGTTTTCCCATCTCCCGAGGTATCTGATATAGTTTTTGAGCCTTACAATGCTACCTTGTGAGCCCATCAATTGGTGGAGAATGCATATGAGTGTATGGTTTTGGAAAATGAATCCCTTTATGACATCTATTTTAGAAATTTGAAGTTGACTACTCCATTCTTTGGTGATTTAAATAATCTGATATCTAAAACTATGAGTGGAGTGACGAGAAAACCTGAACTGTAGAAGAGCTCCCACCACCATTACCAGATTTTGATAGTTGTCCATATGATCTATTCTTCTCAGATCCAACAAATTATGATCTAGAGCCTGCAGGTCTCAACCATGGAATGGGTATTTCAAGGCCATATAATTCCTAACTGCAACTCTTACAACAATGATAGTAGATCCAATCCGTCATGTAGCCATAGTGAAAAAAATTAAAGCCAGATGTAAAGCCCAACTGAGCTAGTTACATAGCTTGAGAGGAAAAAGAGATGGAATCGTTTCCAAGCAAACAATAGAACCTCAGAGTGACCGCCCACATCTACAAAACAAAACTCCCACCCATGTAGGGGAGATATGTCTAATTTTGTGCAGGGACCAGTAATTGTTATAGTATTGGTCCCAACAACCCACCAAAAGTTGACATATATGTAACCAATAATTAAACAAAAACAAATAACTTGAAGTCCAAATATATATTAAATTATGTCCAAAATTTCCCAAGTCATTGTAGGGCCCACAAATGTCCATAAATAGTTTAATAAGTATTAAGAGTACAAATCCTATTGTCTCAACTAGAAAACTGATAAAACCATTTATCCTTCCAAAATGGTCAATTCCAGAAGTAAAATAGGGCAGTCACTTCATCCCCTCTGATCATAACTGATGCTGTCTATGCTAACTAAATATCCATACATGCATATAATAAAAGTTAATGTATGTCAGCCATAACTGCTTTGTTATTCAAAATTTAAACCCATTGTGTTCAATAAATGACACCCACCCAATAACAACATTTAAACCCATTGTGTACAATAAATGGAACCCAACCAATAAATTCAATAAATGAAATTCAACCTATTTTATTTCCCATTAAAACAGATCAAGGAACATGGATCAACAAAAATGAATTCCCAGCCATTAGATCACATCAAATTCAATCTTGATCACACATGCAAAATGAAGCCATTACAATCCATGTCCATCATTGTCACCAATTAAATTCAACTGTAAAAAGCTATAAAAGAAGTTCAACCATTGCTGAAGTTACATGTTTCACATTCAAACTATTCACCAGCCCTAGAGACAAACCATAACAGAACACACCACATAACATTTCACAGTATATTCAGGTTAGTTTTTCCAATTATGACACAATTTTATTACAATTTTGTTTTAATTTATGAGTCTTTATTTCAGTTTTCTTACACTTTTATTTTCAGTTCTGAGTCTTTATTTCAGTTTTCTTATTTGCATTTCTAAGTCTTTATTTCAATTTTCTTACAGTTCTCTCCTTTGATTTGAGTTGAAGAGATGAATGTTATCAATAGTTCTAGGCAGTGCACTTTACAAATAGGTCTGAGAACAGAGCTAAGGATACCCTCAACAACCAAAGAACTTGCAAAATTACCATGTCTTCCCAAATATTTTTGGCTACCATATATCATAGAGCATGTATAATTTATTGTACAATAATTTTGTCACTGTGATGCTATTCAAAAACATCAACAACTCAATTCTCTGTAAGTTTGAACATATACAACAACAAAATTTACATATACAACAACAAAATTAACAAAATGTATAACAAAATTAACTAGATTACAAAAAAAACTTCTAATGTCTAGGCAATGCACTTTATAACTAGGTATGAGAATAGAGCTAAGGATACCCTTAATTGCCAAACAACTTGCAAAATTACCATGTCTTCCCAATCCAAACTTAGGATTTATGTGAGTGTCTCCAACATTGTAAGACTTTACTGTCATTGTATAGATTTATTTCATCCAAAAAATATTGTAATTGAATGCGGAGCTAAAGACAAAAAAAACTCAGAAGATATCCAATTATATCATAGATTAGAAATTAAAAAGGCATATGTAGGTGCAAAGGAAAATAGTAGATTGACTGCATGTGAAAAGGATTCAAGAGAACAATGTCATAGATTAGAAATTAAAGAGGCATCTGTGGGTGCAACAGAAAATAGGAGATAATAGATTGACTACATGTGAAAAGGATTCAAGAGAACAATGCCATAGAATAGAAAATAAAGAGGCATCTGTGGTTGCAATGGAAAGTAGTAGATTGACTGCATGTGAAAAGTATTCAAGGAAATAACAAATTTAGTATGACTATCATTATTAGGTCATACATCCTTCACATTATAGTGATTGCAGATTCACATTACAGTGATTGCAGTAGCTCGAAAACTGAGGGGTTGCTTTCAATTTTTTTTTTTTTTGCATCTCATTCTAGTTCCTAGGCTTCAACATTATAATACCAACATATGGGTACACATCTTCATTCTTTCGAAGATTAAGGAAGATATTCACCTTGATGAAAAATGATAGATTTATTTCATCCAAAAAATATTGTAGTTGAATGCAGAGCTAAAGATAATAAAGACCCAGAAGCTATCAGATGATATCAAAATACAACTACAAGGGGAATCAATATTAGAATTATTTAAGTGAAAACATTACCTAGTGTTGTTGCAATGTCCATTTTTGGGATTGCTTCCCAACAATTGCATCATTATAAGAAGAAAAATAAGTGATCCTCTGGAGTCTAGTTATGCTGAATGGAACTGCAAAGTATAAATATGCAAAGGGGTTTGGACACATCTAAGAGAAAATTATATTTCTAAATGCTTGTCTCCATGTGAGCCATATTCTTTACACTTCAATCTTACAAAGTTGCAAAGAAAGAATTCTAAATCAGAGAAACTACTCAAATAATCAAAATGTGCCGAGACGTTAGCTTAAATTGCACTATATACCCCATATTATATATTTCTATCTAGTCCCAAAGTGTTTGATGAAATCCCATGAAGGTTTAAATGCATGCTAAGCATAGAAGCTAGAAAAAAATAACCAAAAACAAAACATAAGAAAACCATTCACAATATTTAAGGAACTACATCATTAGTGTAAAAAAATGTGTCATTAAGTCAGCCCACAAAAAATATCTCAGTAGCTGAGCATAGAAGTTGTAGCATTTGAAGTTAACATATCTATTTGCAATAGCTGAGCATAGAAGTTGTATCATTTGAACTTGACGTCAACATATCTTTTTGCAATAGCTGAGCATAGGAATCAAAGATGACAAGACAGAAAATAAGAAAAGGGTAACATAAGGAAAGGCATTTAGAAACCCTGGGCATGAACACACTAATCTAAGCTTAAAATTATTCTATAGAGTTATGCTCATCTGGAATTTTCTAATGCTGGGTGGGCTCCTCAGAATTTTCTACACAGATTGTTTTATCTTAATAAAAACAACCTAACATTTTTATACTCAAATTGTTTTATCTTAATCAAAATAATGCTATTTCTTCCTTATAAAGAAGCTCTATATCATACTTTTATTAACCATACTGATTTTGGATGCTTTGTTATTCACATAAACTACAAATTAATAGAAAATTATTCTTAACTAAATGCATGAAATAATTTTGCAAGTAGTTGCAACCATGGAAAGAGTTAGTTATGTAGCTCGTATAAGGAGAAGTGGCAGAAGAGTGACCAGGGGTGCCCAGCTGTGATTCACTTCATCATACGAGGAAAGGACAGGTGATGCAGATGTCAAAAATGCTCCAAGAAATGTTGTTGAGGATGACCAAGTGGCTGCAACTGATGTTGTCACACCACCACTCACAGAGCCACCGTCAACCATAGTCTAAGGGGAAAGTTCAACTAAACATATCAACGCTATAAATGGTTGGACAAAAGAATAAATGTTAGTTGAAATTGACGACATAGAGTTTAATGGATATTCAATTCGGGCATCTGTAAAGAAACATGGTATTCCTCCCTCATCAATACATTATTGGATAAATGGGCTCACTCATACCAAACATAGAGGGCCTCTTACAGTTATGACTGAAGAGGAGGAGGCTGAGGTGGTTGAGTGGTGTAAAGAAATGGCCCAATTGGGACATGGGCTAGAGTTGATACAACTCAAATCCACAGTTGCTCAAATCTTTCAAGGGAGGCCAAACCCATTCAAATATGGTTTTCCTGGTAAATCATGGTGGTTTGGGTTTAAAAAAAGGTATCCAGACCTTGTATTGCATACAACTGAGGACCTTGACAGAGACATAACATTAAATTGGTGCCCTAAAGTTGTATTTAAGTTATATTACACTCTTTCTAGTGCATATGATAAACATTCTTATGGTGCAGACCATATATGGAACTGTGATGAAACAGGTTTATAGGCATGAAGGAATTGTGGCATGCGGGTAATTGCCAAGAGAGAGAGTCGAAACGTGCCAAATATTTTGCCTAAGAGCAGGGAGTGGATAACCATTTTATGATGTGTCAATGAAACAGGTGCTTCAATCCCAGGATTTTATCTATTCAAAGGTAAAAATTAGTTGAAAAAATATATAAAAAACTATGAACCAGGTGCATGCATGGCTGCACATCCCCATGCATGGATGACTAAAGAATTTTTTTTTTAAATTGGCTTTGCCACTTTGCTACATCTATGCCAGGTGGTTTCTCACCTAATAACAGACACCTATTGATATTAGATGGCCATAGAAGCCACATGGCTGTATAAACAATTAAGGAAGAAAACAATTTTGGAATTGACCTTTTAACATTGCTCGCTCATACCACTCATAGATTGAAACCCCTTGATTTTTGTGTGTTTTTCCCTTTCAAGAAATATTTCAGGCCAGAGCGTGTTACATGGATGGAAAAATATCCATGGGTTGAGGTGAAAATGTTCGAGCTAGCAAAGCTTGCAAGTAAGACTTTTAAAAGGGCTCTGACACCATCAAATATCATAAGGCTGGCTTTAGGAGGACATGAATATAGTCACTGAATTATGATGCTCTTATGCATGATACTGGTTGTAGCCAGGCATTTCATGTGGATGTCCAGGAAGAAGAGCATGTCCAAACAAATGTTGAAGTGCAAGAAGAAGTACATGAACATGCTAATGTGGTTGCAACGAGTAATATAATTTACCTCTCTCAAGGATAGTTATATGCTGCTGAGGATTAGAAGGTATGTGAATCATAGTATATTCATGAACAAATTGATAGCAATATGGAGGCTATTATACGAACTCAAGCACATGGAACTTTTGATGGTGATATTGTTAATGACATTGTTGAACATGCAGTTGACAATGCAGATGTAGTTGAAAATGAAATTGCTGATATTGTTAATGCAGATGTAGTTGAAAATGAAATTGTTGATATTGTTAATGACATTGAAAATGAATAATTAAAATTTCCAAGCCAAGTAAACCCACCATCATGGATGGCATAAGCCATGATTAATTTGAATGAATACAGTGTCTCAAGAACCAATGAAAAAAGTATGAACATGCCTTCACAACCGGCTGAATTGAACAATGAAATTGTTCATTTTTTTGTGGAAAATAGATCAATGGAAGAAGATGAAACACATAATGAGGCACCAGATGAATATAACAATATAGTTCAATAAATTTCCACACATATGGAAAGGAAAGTGCCAAGAAATGACAAGTAGGTGTGGGGGGGGGGGGGTCGGAGAAATTACTTGGGCAGTTCCTAAAGCTACCAGTAGAAAGAGTGGCAATGAAAAAGAAGCAAGGAACACCCAGTAAGCTTCGTTGGGGATGAAGTTCACAATTAATCACCTCAAAAGACTATATAAAACTCTTAGTTGGGTCTGAAAAGAAAAAAGTTGAAATTCAGGAATTAAAACAGAAAAAAAAGGATCAAGCCAAGGAGAAGAAGGCAAGAAGGGATGTTGCAGCACAACATCGAGTAAATAAAAGGTTTGAAAGAGAGAGAGCAAGGCAAGAGAAGGAGAAACAAAAAGAAATGGGAAGACAGGAAAAGGAAGCAAGAAAGGCTAAACAAATGCTTGAAAAGGAACAAGGGATGACTGATATGGTTGACATAAATGCAAGCACAGTTGATGAAAATGAAACCATAGGCACCCCCAACACATTGGACAATATTGAAAATAATACACCATTATTCCAAGACCTCATAAACATTCAAGTGCCTCACTATCAAAATGGGGGTTTACCCACTTTCCTTATTCCTACCCGAGGAGGTGTGAATTCAATGTATGCTCTTCGCACACCTCCACTTAGCGCAAGTATGAGGTATGGGTACTCAATTCATCCATGGTTGGAAGGGACAAATTCGTCTCAATTATATGGTAGCAGTCAACCACAACCTAATCAACCCTTCTTAGGGAGGCCAACCTACTTGGCTCAATCAGGCAACTTAGGGTTTGGCACTAATATTCTCAAGGCCATAAAAAATAGGGGTGTTCTATCTTTTTGGTTGTAATCACATTATGATGTGGATTTTGGATGGACCGTCTATTTTTCTTGTCACATGAAGGTTGATTTATTCCATACTGTATGCGGCATTGTAAGGAAGGAACATCTATACTCTATTATAATGTAACATTCTAATAGAATGACATGACAATGTTGTTAGATCTGTTATTTTTTTGATACTGTATACTGTTAGTTCTGTTAGTTTATGAAGATTTTCTAAATTTCTCTATGTTTGGACATTTTATATTAATAGCTCCAAGATTTCCTCTACTACATTAAGTATAATTAAAATGTTTTCAACATAATTTGAAAACCATATCTCACATATCTATCCACACACAACATGCAACAAAGCATACCTCTTTATACAACCACTATGATAACATAGTGAGATGTGCAATATAAAACCGCAATATAGAGTTCTCATAAACAATTAATACATAGCTATGTTATGGAGTTCTCATAAACCATGTTATGAAGGTTCACTGCCATATAAAAAGCTATTTCCATTCATAAGGGTACTCCCAAATATAGAGTTAATTCCAAGTATGCCATACTAAGATCATTAACATTCATATCAAGGTCAATTCCATAACAGGTTTTACTGTCGTTGTAACTACATCATTGTCAATACAATAGACACTGACTATACATAGTGATATAAACAAAAGATACACCTTGTTACAATCATACATTAATTAGTTATGGTTATGTTGAAGCCCCTAAAATCCTAGCTTCAACATTGGGGAAAACCACCCGATCCGGACCTTAGTACAACTCCTTTTCTGTTTGTGATGGTGGCTTCGACTGGATAATATGTGACCAGTTTTCCAATGATATATGGGTTGATGATTGGTTGTTTGTATAACGGGTAATGGAAATGATAAATAATCTAATCTATAACTTAATAAATACAAATAACTCTACTTAACCAGGGTATCCTATGATAAATGCGATTTTAGATTTGTTCCAATTAGATAAATAATCATATAGATGGCTTATTCATCCAAAAGAAAGATGCATTCACATATAATAATTACTTTGCTTAAGAAATTAAACAAAGTAATGATGATAGCATATCACATTCATATATATTTATATCGCTCACATATATTTTAAAAGATAACAATTACAAGTTTTCAGAAATGATATAACAAAGGATTGTTTGACAGGCATACATATGTAAACAATAGTAATTTTCAAAGAGAATGTTTCATTGCATAAGAAAATTTAAACAACATGATAATGATAAAAATACCAGATAAATTTTTAACCTTCTGATGAAAATAATACTCTGATCTTGCTTTCTTACTTATAACAACTTCCAGGAAAAACAAAAGTGCAAATTCTTGAAAATAATTTCCTCATAAAATTGCAGAATCTTGATCCACCATTAATAAAAATAATATATTCGGAAGTACAGAAGTGTAACTTCCCAAGTCAAAAATTAATACAAATTGAGGACCCCTTTCTAAATACATGAAAGGGGTTTAGTTAATAATAAAACTAAAACAAACTATCTAAAACATCGCTTGAATGCTGTTGGAACTGCCAAAACATGAAAATCGGAGATCCGATTTCATAAAAATAGAATTGCAATCTTCAGTAGAACAGGTTCATTGCATCTCTTTCATATCTGGTACGCAAAAATGGAAAATTGATAGCATTTCTTTCACTTTGGGAGGATGACTCAATCAGGAATGTAGCTGGCTAGTATATGTGGCATTCGAAAGCTCTAGAAGTATATAACTAATGGCATGGAAGAGGCATTTTGTAGTCATCTGCTGACTGTGTGGTTTAACCAAATAGAACCGGAATGCATCCCATGTGATTCCTTGCATTGTGCCGATCTGTTGGTCCTTGTTGGCTAAATCCTGCTTCCATTGTTGCTATAATTCTTTGACCTTTGGGAGTTTCCCTGGGAAGCAATCAGAAATCAAGTTGGCTGCATATAAATTGTCATTGATTAATTCCACTAAACTGTTCATTACAACTCTTGCCCTGGAGGTAGCCTGTTCTTCCTTAATTAACTGTGTTTCCCATTCTGCAAACAAAATTTCCTTATGTGATTCTTGGATCTTGGGAATATTGGCAGCTATGCCTTGATCTGTGTCTTGCCATGTGAGGAACCCTGAAATTTTCTCATCGGCATCTTCGAATTCGAGCCTTGTGTTTACTGCCTTTTCTATGAACGATGTAGCTTTTACACATAGAGGGTCGGCCAGTGATATTTTATGACATAAAATATCAAGTTATCGTGACAATGCTTTACTCGATTCAAGAGCCTCCATTTTGAACTGATCAATCTCAGGACAATCCTTAAATTTTTGTATCTGTGCTTGTAGCACGACACTCTGTTCTTCTTTGACCATATTCTCCTATTGAAGCATTACCTGCAATTTTCTTAGCCCTTGAGACAGCTGCTGTTGCTTGTGTAGGGCTTGCTGGTCAAGATTTTGTTTCTCAAGATTCAACTACTCTTTAAGCTGCTCAATCTGTTGTCTTTCTTCAATTAGCTGCTGTTCTAGCTGTGCTATTTTTTTATGATCCACTGTTGCCTTTTCTTCCAACAACACTATTTTTTGATCTTTTTCTTTTATTAATTGGCTGACTTCGGATGTTTTGTCCATTATCGCTGCTGTATAAGCCCCTGCATATTGAGATAATTTAGTTAAATCCTTTGAAGGATTAACTTCAGAGTATTTCTAGACAACATTCATTAATTCGACTTGAGGAGATGAAAATAGACCCTGATCGATTTTACTTTTCTTCCTTTGTTTTCCAACTACAGCCCTATGCTTTGGACTATAGAAGACATCCAAGGGCGATATATCTTCAACCTTCAATACAATTTCCTAAGAAGGATTTTCTGGGATGATCTCAATATCTTGGGTATTAGCATTGCTGACTGCTCCTTCGACTGTTACACTGGTTATCATGGGATGTTTTGTCGCGGGCGATTGCGTTGTAGTTACATTCTAGGAATCGTTCTCGCCCTTGATTTTCCGATCAAACTACTCCCACTCCTTCAATAGATTTGAATTAATATGCATATTGGTGTCAGAGGAATCGCTAGCCTTTTTACCTATCTCCTCCTTATTAGTTTGAGAGTCGGCCTTATTTCCTATATTCTTCTTGTCCTGCTCTTTTTCAGTGTTGTTTTCTTCACTGTGTTCTTCCTGTTGCAGTAGGGGAGTAGTTCTTAACTGATCAAGAGGTATTTTCAGTAGTCTCTTGGTCCTGAACTACATGAAATTTTCCATGTCATTTGCTTCAAATTTTAAATTTGCCAGATGTTTAACCTGTGAAAATACTTCGGTTGAGGTGAATAGATCATCAAAATCAACATCTTCATGTTTGAATTTAGCGACCTGTACATAGATGTAAAGTTATAGGCAACTTTCTTTGAATCATACTGTCTTTTGGGGATGGATGCTAATTTGAGCTCTTTTATTTTTTTGGCTTCTTTCTCTGCATGTTTAAAATCATGTAGAGAAAATGATCCACATCGGAGGGGAAATGTAGGCCACATCTGCTTATTTGAATTCTTCAGGTTTCTAGACATCCCTTTCTCTGTTATTTGATAGGCTATTTCTTGAGCTAACAATTTATCGGGAATGTACAAGGGTAAAACATGGGGATTAGTGATGCTTCCGAATAGCCAGATATAGGTGAATTTTTCTTCTCCAAAACAGCTTTCGATTGAGGTTAGGTCAATGCTGGCCTCATCGAATAACCTTGGAGCGGGTTTGTTGAATATAGCTCGATGAACTGGCAAGATAATCCCATGACAAATTCTGTATGTATGGTATTTGTAATAGGTATTCCACAGATATTTTTGATAAATGTGGATAGGAGTCAGGTTTTGAGGAGTCCACTTCCAGCCTAAAATAGAGAATTCAGATTTGAAGCATATGGTGTCAATAATATAAGAACTCATGTAAAATAGGGGTATTACCTGGGTATACACATATCTGTTTCTCCTATAATCGAGGATTTTGTTTGCCATTTTATCAGATAAAATGGTTGGCCAATCCATGATGTAAGAGTTAACAACAGCTTCAATTAAAGATACCATCTCAATAGAAAAGTTAGCCGAGTTTTTGGTTCCAAATAATCTACACATCATAGCTGCAGCATAGCAATAAGGAGACGCCAAGGATTCTATAGATTACATACACGAAGATTCGTGCTTGTGCTTTTCTGGAAAATTCCTCCATTCTTTGATAGGATCCGACTCCATTTCATTTTATTTGGCGAAATATTCCAAAAACACTTTATTGTAGATTTTCTGGGGGTCTGGTAGGTGATACATCTTCTTGATGTCTTCTGCTTTGAAAGACCCAAACATCCTTCCGTCTGACGTGAAGAACGCCCTGTCTGTTATATTTATACTTTTTATCACCCATCTCACCAAGTCATTATACGAGAATAAATTCGCACGAGCTGCTAATTTGTGAAGATAGGAGCTCACCAATTCCTTCAGAGTAATTTCTGATTTTTTATTTGAATCTGTTGTTGCTTCTCCTTCTTGAATTACAGTTGGATCTTCTACCTCTAGTAGATTGTAAACTCCTTCCCATAAAGTTTTGCCAAGACCCAGACAAGTAGTATCGGTTACTAATACCAATTTAGCCGGTTTCTCTTTTGGAACGACAGGGACCTTCGCTTTCCTAGATTTGCTTAGACATTTTCCTGACTGCTAGTTATTTCTCAGGTCTGCACAATGAAACAAATGAGCAGAATGATGGAAAAATTTTAAATAATGAATACAAGGAGGAGAGGAGCAATGGCATTTAATCATAATAAAGATGAAAAATTAAAGAAATATTATACCATTGTAGATGGAATCCGCGAAGGATTTCAACTATGACTATCTTTTAATGATTTCCTCATAATCCATAACGTAAGACTTTAATGCCATTATGGGATGTCTCGTCGCACATTCATAACAGTAAATTTTAGAGTTAATACCATAAATTTTCTAATCTCCGATCAACAATGATCGCATATCGGAGATCGGAAGTCTCAAAGTTTAGGCTTAAGTATTTCCATTTTATATCTGCGATTGCGATTATTGCTGAGCTGGCATGGACTCGGGCGCAGTGTTTTAAAAGCATATTAAATCATTGAGATTTAATTTATAAATGATCAATTTGATTAAACATGTGTATGTTTAATACTTTATGTTTTTATTATAAGAAGCGCGCTTTTGTAATAATGATATCGCATCGCAAGATTTTAGAGGAGTGTCTTTGGAAATGAGTCATGTGTTTTAGCGATGAGCAGTCACGTTTTGAATTATCACATCGGGGAACTTTAAAAAGGGTGCATGAGGATGTAGTATGATTTCACCGATTTGCGATTGCGATCGGGTTTATCGCGTCGGAGTTTTCAAAATGGAAATGTTTTGGACTTTTGCTCATGTGATATGCGCTTTTGCGATTGCTTTATCGCATCGAGGTTGAATGATAACACATTTGAATTTTTTCTTTTATACTTTTGAATATGCGAAATGAGATAAAGGCCTTCATGTTTTTCATTTTTCGTTGGGGTTCGATTCTATCTTATGATGTATCAGATTTCCTTAAAACGTTTTCATGAGTGCAAAGGATTTCTTGATCTACAATAAGCGATGCTAAGGAATTTTTTATATATCCTTTTATAAAAATTTCTTTTTTCAAAACATTTTATTGATTCTATAACTATTCAAAGAAAAAGGGACCCATTGCTTATTTAAAAATTGATACAAAAATTTGAAATGGGGAGGGTTGTTTGTACAGCACAACAATTGGCAATTCACTGGGAGAAACAATTATCTCTGAAAAAATAAAGCGATAACTAAATTTTTTGTAAGTAGAAAAGATTTGAGGACAAAGAAAACTATCCCATAATAATTAGATAAAATCTAACTCTGAATAAATAAGAATTACTTGCAATTTATTTTTAATCCATTTAAAAATAAAAACATTTTTGGTTTCATCAAGCTTTGATTGGTTGATAAAGATAAAGTAGTGGGCTTCTCCAAATTAGCTTTGAAATTTACTCTTTTGTCACAGGTAGTGCCTCTGCTGCTAGCAAACGTCTATAGTCTCGACAGGGTTACCTTTTAACCATTAATCATCCATTATCCCATCCATCTAAGAGTATAACTTTTAAAAGATATATATCTTTTATTTTTTATTCTTTTAAATTTTTAAGATAAAAGCCATTGTCCTAGTTTGGGAGCCAGCTGATAACAATTCCATTCATTGGTTTTAATTAAACTGAACAAGATGGCTCGTGATGAGACCCCTTGTCTTATGATTAGAAGGCATTACCTTGTTTTGATATGCAGTATTGGTAATGTCAGTTTAGTTACTTCCCTATGATCATGGTAAGAAGGCTCGTGATGAGACCTCTTATCTTTTATATCAGACATATTTTCAGAATTACACCCTGAAAAATTATAAACTTAGTGGATGGGGTGAATGATTCTCTCCTCAAGAGTTAATGGATGACCTTTTAGAGTTTTAGATGCCAAGTTTAGGAAAAATTCTTTACTCTTTATAAATAACCTCTCTCTACTTTATAAGCTTAGAATGATTTACAATATTTTCAAGGTTTTGGAAGATTTTACAAAATTTAAATAAGTTCTCAGAGTTTCATATTTTATTTAACTTTCCAAAACTGTAATCACTTCCTTAAAAATTTCTAACTACATAAGCAAGTATTCACAATATTTTCTCAAAGATCTTTTCAATAGTAAAAGGCCAATATAAGACTATTTACAATGTTATTTCTAAGGAAAAAAACTTGCATAATGAATATATACAGATAAGAAGGGGTTACCTCCTTAGGAAAAGACTTTTTTCAAAATAAGCCCATTCACAGGAAGAGACTCTCTTTCCTGTTAGATCTTGCAATATGAATGTTGATGAGCCTATCTTTTCAATGATTTGAAATGGTCCAAGCCACATCTTTTGAAATTTGGTATGTTTACCTTTGTCTTCATGTGCTTTGTCCCATTTCAAAACAAGATCACCAATTTGTAATGTTTTAGATCTAGTAGAACTTGCATCAAAAGAAGATTTTATAAGTTGTTGATGTTTAGCATGAGTAATTTTGGCTTTCTCCCTTTCTTGAGTCTAATTTGAGGATTTGATCAAATATTAATTGGACAGAGGATGAAGGATTTTCTTCAATAAATTGTACTAGGGCTAGGGATGGGAGTGCTAGGTTTGAAGGTATTACAGCTTCTTTCCCATATACTAGATTAAAAGGTGAAGTACCTATTGAAGACTTCTGAGTTATACGATCGGCCCATAGTGCAAAGATCAAAGACTTATGCCAATTATTTTGATTTTGATCAATATTTCTTTTAATGATTTTAATGACATTCTTATTAGTTGATTCCGCCAAACCATTACCTTGGGGATAATAATTTGCAGAATATTTTAATTTAAAACCTCTTTTGAGAGAAAATTCCATTATACTATTTCCAAAAAATAAGATGCATTATCAAAAATAAGGACATTAGGTACACCAAACTTGGTAATGATGATTTGATCAATGAATTCAATGATTGCATCAGAATTGGCTACCTTTAAAGGAATTGCTTCTACCCACTTTGTGAAGTAGTCCGTGGCTGTAAGGATGTATCTGTGTTGCTTGGAAGAATGTGGAACAATTTCTCCTATAATATCAAGTCCCCATTGTTCAAATGGTTGCTCAATGTTTACTGGTTGTAAAGGAAAAACTGGTTTCCATGGTCTTCCACTAGTAGTCTGGCAAGTCTTACATTTCCTCACATAGTCATGGGCATCTTTAAACAAAGTAGGCCAATAATATCCAGCATGAATTATCTTGTGAGCTGTAGTGTCTCCTCCAAAATGTCCACCTGCTGGTCCATCATGTAATTCTTGCAAAACCTTGTGTGCTTCAGTTTTTTCAAGACATCTTAGTAAAATGGAATCATAATTTCTTCTGAATAATACATCATCAACAATCTCAAAGTATTTAGCTTTTAATCGCAAAGCATGCTTGCTTTTATAACTGAGATTAGGAGGAGCATATCCATTTTTTAAGTAAAAGATCAGATCAACATATTGAGATTCATAATTTATGATACTTATCTCATTCACTTGATATTGATGTTCTGGAATATTGGAAGCTCCTGCTAATAACCTACAAAAACCTTGTCCTCTAACAATTTTTGCTAGTTTAATATCGATATCATATTCTTGTAAGGCTGTTATCCAATTGGCTCTTTTTTCTCCTACTTCCCTTTGCACTAGCAACTTTTTTACCGCAGAAAATTGGACAATGATTTTTGTATGTGTTTTTAGGAGAAATGGCCTAAATTGTTTGATAGATTTAAACACAACAAAAGCTTGTTTTTCTACTACTGAATAGTTAAGTTAAGCTCCTTGCAGATTTGAACTAAATATGGAGATTGGTACTTCAATCTGCGGATCATTGAGTTGTGTCAAAACAACAGCATAAGATGTTTTAGTGGCTAGAGTGTACAAAATAAAATGATTAGAAAAATCAGGAGTATTCAATGCTGGAGCATTAATAATCGTCTGTTTGATTAAATCAAAGGCTTCCTTTTCTTTATGTCCCCATTTGAAAAATGAATTTTTCTTAATCATAGTTTGTTAAGGTAAGACTATATGAGAAAAATCGGGAACAAATCTTTTTACAAAATTTATCTACCCTAAAAATGATTGCATGGATTTCTTATTATGTGGCAAAGGGATATCAGAAATCACTTTTATTCTGTCAGGGTCAATATATATGCCATCTTTAGACACAATAAATCCTAAGATTTTCCCTTCATTAAGAGCAAAGAATGATTTTTTTGGATTTAAAGAAATGCCATACCTTCTACATCGTTCAAAGATCTGTTTTAAATCATGTAGATGGTTGGCTCTTTTCTTTGAAAAGACAGTTATGTCATCTAGATAGACAAAAACTGATCTATTAATAAAATCTTTGAAAGCTGTATCCATGGCTCTTTTGAAAGTAGCTCCGACATTTATAAAATCGAAAGGCATTTTTTGGTAGGCATATGTTCCCCATTTGGTTCTGAATGTAGTTTTCAGTCGATCATACAGATGCACCAGTATCTGGTTGTATCCTGAAAAACCATCAAGAAAAGACATTAATTCAAAACCAGCTACTGCTTGAAGTATCTGTTCCATTGTTGGTAGTGGGAAATTATCTTTTTGAAATGCCTTGTTGAGATTTCTAAAATCTATACAAATTCTAATGTCTCCATTATTTTTCCTAACCGGTACCAGATTTGAAACCCAATTCGAATGTCTAACAGGGAAAATAATTTTAGCTTTCAAGAGTTTATTCAATTCTGTTTTAATTTTACTTTCCAAGTTGGGATGAATTTTCCTTAACTTTTGTTGCACTGGTTTCTCATCTGAGATCATCGGAATTGTATGGTGAATGATAGAAGTATCATAAGTTCTTAAATCTTCGTAATTCCAAGCAAAAACACTTTTGTATTTGTTTAGAATTTTGATGAAAGAAAACATTTCTTCTAGTGTTAGCTCGAGTCCTAGATTGACATTTTGTGGTTTAGATTCAGTGCCAAGGTTTACTAATTCAAACTTTAAAGTAGAACTTTGAAGTTTTGCATTAGTGACCTTTTTGAATCTATCTTTGATATCATAGAGATCTTCAAGCTTAACCACAGATTTCGAGATGGAATTTTCACTATTTTTTGATTTTATTTGGAGATCATGATCACTTTCATCAACTATTTGATCATCATAAGATTTCTCTGAAGTTAAGAAGTTTAGGATGTCTTCATCTTGATTAAACACTCGCTAATTGGTGACACTGTCAGGGACAAATGGTTGAAAAATCAATTCAACTGAAAACCTATCTGTACTATAATCCTTAGCTGGAAGGAGTTTATAAGAAACATTAGCTAATAAATCAGCTGCCACATTCTGAGATCTATGAATAGGGGAAATATTGAATGCTAGAAAGTGAGTTGTAAGATTTTGAACAAGGGCTTGGTAATGTTTAAGATGGCTTGAAAGACAATGAATAGTATTTCTAACTTTCCTGATGACAATTTCAGAATCACCATATACCTTTAGATATTTGACATTCAAGCTTATTGCTTTGTAAAGTCCTTGAATCAAAGCTTCATATTCTGTAGTGTTATTTGTACACTCAAATTCTAGTCTGCATGATAACATAGTTTTTTCCCCTTCCTGACTAATTAAAATACATCTTGCTCCTGCACCATCATTGGACTTTGATCCATCAAAGTATAAAGACAAAAATGAAGATTTATCCGCAGATTTATTTACAAATTGATTGGCAATATTAACACATCTTGAAGTATCAGTATGTGAGAAGTTTTCTACTTGTGAGGTGAAGCTATTTACAGGGAAAGGTGATTGTTGGGCGTTAAAATTTCCAAAGAATGATTCGGCTGAGTAATTTCCAAGAATGTTGTTATTGAAAGCTACAGGTTGGTTTTCTTGTTCAAAATCTGTTACTGTATGGGTCATGTGTTTCTCCTGATCAATCTTAATTTGATTTGGCTTCCCTTTATAGGGAAGCCACATGTGAGACCAATCGGTAGAAATATAACCATGGAGTTTTTCAGACCAACCCCTGCTTAAAATTAAACCATAAAACTCAGGTATGTCAGCAATCAATATATCAATTCTCTGAATTACTCTAGGATCAGATGATAGCCTAATAGTGACTGAATTAATTTCTCCTAAAACTTGCACTTTAGTTCGATATAATTGGACAATATGAACTGTAGATTTCTGGGGTCCAATGTTTAATTTAGAGCACACTGAGGCTGGCATTATGTTTGATGATGCCCCTAAATCTATCAAGTAGTTATGTAAATTCCTATTATATATCTTGTAAGTTAAGAGAGAATGAGGTGTATGTGAATTAGATCTATTTCGAATCAAAATAGCATCGGTAGCATCTACTTTCTTGGATGGTGGCTTACCTGATCCTTTGGTTGCCTTGGATATTACACCACTTGGAAGAGGAGAAGCAGGCACTGCATTTAATTCCTTTAACAACAACTTCTATTGATGCTTGAGCTTGCTGAGTTCATGTAAAGAAATATTTTCTCTGGTCTTCTTCATGTCTTCTATAATGTTATAATCCATAGAATCAGATACTACTAGTGTTTTAGATGTTGATGGAGGATTAGAAGATGATGGTTGATTTTGGGTAGGCAAAGGAGAAGTTTTCTTTATGGGAGCTTTATCTTTGGTAGCAGGAGTTGAATTTTTCTTCTTAGGGGATGCTTGAACAGGTTTTGCTGCATTCTTACTTCTTGTGTTCACTGGGAGAGCTTCCTGTTCATTTTCATTATCTGAGTTATGCAAAATAAAATCCCACATCCCATGGCATTCAACTAATTCGTCTTCTTCGTTTACTTCTAATGATATAAGTGTATCTTCCTCTTCATCTTCCTCTAAATCTGACTCTACATTAGATATTTCATTAGGTGGTTTAGGTTCAGTTCTCTGATTTCTTTTGAAGTTCCTAAACGACCTTTTAGTGGAAGTTTCAACTACCTGTTTTTTAATTTCTACCATTTCATTGGACATAGTTTTCAGGAATTTTTGTAATCCTTCCATATCATATGGATCTTTAGGTGCTTTATTCTTTGAATCATCCTTGAAACTAACCTTTTTGGATTTTATCTCTTCACTAGCATTCTTTTTGTCTAAGGCAATGATACATTTTTCTACAATGATTGCTTCTTTCATGTTTTCGGCTAGTGTAGGTTTAGCAGCTCTATCTACAAAGATAGCTATGTTTGAAGGCAAAGCGGATATATACCATTCACTTTGGACTTCTTCACTAGGTTTTGATGTTGCAGGAATTTTATTCAACAACTTGTTAAATTGAGAGTTGAAGTCTTTGATGGGTTCCTTAGATTCTGATTTCAAATTAGAGAGATCATTAATCAAAGTTGCTACTGATCTATCATCTCCGAACTTGGTTAGGAATTGTTCCTGAAAAAAATCTCAGCTATTAATAGATCCTGGTGGTAATGAAAAATACCAAGATCCCACTGTTCCTTGTAAAGTATATGGAAATAGTCTGACCACAACATCTTCTTGTGTTACTCCATTTAAGTTTACAGACAACATGAAGTTGTTAATGTGTTCTTAAGCTAATATGCCGATATCAGGACTAAAATTGGTAACCATTTCTCAGGATGAGCTGGTAATTGACTCGAAGGTGTAGGCATTGTAACAGCTCATCGATTGGTCCATGGTCTTATTTGAGGCTGCGCCATCATTGTAATAACAGTAGAGGAAGGTGAAGGGATAGTTGAAAGCGATTGAGTAGATGCTATTGAAACAACTATACCCTTCTGGATTGTGACTTGTAGTTGGAAAAAAGATGACTGAGTTTGGAATTGTGTGAAAGATGTGGATGATGATGATGAAAGAGTCTCACTATCTGACTCTAAAGGTATTTTTATAGCTCTTTTTCAACTTGGCAGAGGAAGTTCAGTTGGTAAAATACCAAGCTTTTCTCTTTGCAGTCTATTAAGAGGCTGGGAAGGTATGTATTGTGAAGTCACACTGCCTTGGGATAGCTCAGACTCTTCTTGTGATAATGAAAACCCTTGGATTTTATGAATTAGATATTGTACCTCAGGAGATTCAAAAGATGAATCGTTCGATATGTCTAAGATTTTAGCAGTGGGTTTAGTAATTTTATTTTCAACTTCTTCCCTAGAAATTGGAGATGAAGGAGAAGTTGAAGGAGATGATAAGGGTGAATTGCTCTTGGAATGGCTTGTGGATTTGGACTTACTTGCCATTCACAGTATAGGCCCTCCTTCTAGTGCCAAAAATGTTGAAGCCCCTAAAATCCTAGCTTCAACATTAGGGAAAACCACCCGATCCGGACCTTAGTACAACTCCTTTTCCGTTTGTGATGGTGGCTTCGACTGGATAATATGTGACCAGTTTTCCAATGATATATGGGTTGATGATTGGTTGTTTGTATAACGGGTAATGGAAATGATAAATAATCTAATCTATAACTTAATAAATACAAATAACTCTACTTAACCAGGGTATCCTATGATAAATGCGATTTTAGATTTGTTCCAATTAGATAAATAATCATATAGATGGCTTATTCATCCAAAAGAAAGATGCATTCACATATAATAATTACTTTGCTTAAGAAATTAAACAAAGTAATGATGATAGCATATCACATTCATATATATTTATATCGCTCACATATATTTTAAAAGATAACAATTACAAGTTTTCAGAAATGATATAACAAAGGATTGTTTGACAGGCATACATATGTAAACAATAGTAATTTTCAAAGAGAATGTTTCATTGCATAAGAAAATTTAAACAACATGATAATGATAAAAATACCAGATAAATTTTTAACCTTCTGATGAAAATAATACTCTGATCTTGCTTTCTTACTTATAACAACTTCCAGGAAAAACAAAAGTGCAAATTCTTGAAAATAATTTCCTCATAAAATTGCAGAATCTTGATCCACCATTAATAAAAATAATATATTCGGAAGTACAGAAGTGTAACTTCCCAAGTCAAAAATTAATACAAATTGAGGACCCCTTTCTAAATACATGAAAGGGGTTTAAATAATAATAAAACAAAAACAAACTATCTAAAACATCGCTTGACTACCAAAACATGAAAATCGGAGATCCTATTTCATAAAAATAGAATTGCGATCTTCAGTAGAACAGGTTCATTGCATCTCTTTCATATCTGGTATGCGCAGCTGGCAAATTGATAGAATTTCTTTCACTTCGGGAGGATGACTCAATCGGGAATGTAGCTAGCTAGTATATGTGGCATCCGAAAGCTCTAGAAGCATATAACTGATGGCATGGGAGAGGCATTTTGTAGTCATCTGCTGACTGTGTGGTTTAACCAAATAGAACCAGAATGCATCCCATGTGAGTCCTTTCATTGCGCCAATCTGTTGGTCCTTGCTGGCTAAATCCTGCTTCCATTGTTTCTCTAATTCTTTGACCTTTGGGAGTTTCCCTGGGATGCAATCGAAAATCAAGTTGGTTGTATATAAATTGTCCTTGATTAATTCCACTAAATTGTTCATTGTAGAAATTATATGCACTAAGCATGCATATGTCCAAGATCCACCTGATCTCACACTATTTAACTTTATGCAAGATACTGAATGTATTCCAGTTGTTAATCTTTTGCAGAAAAATTAATTGCACACACATGTGAAGCATAAACAAAAATTATCAATTGCACATAACATAGTTTTTAACCAGGAAAGCCTGAAGCTGAAAACCCCAACTATATATTATGTAACATGGAGATCATATGACAATCTCATACAAACATACAAAGCTTATCACAAGCTCTCAGTATAGTACAATCGTCATACACTATACAGGCCTAATCTTCCAAATCCATGCACCGATCTTTGCCACCTGCTAGCCTGCCTCCACTGCGCAATCCCTGCTGAAGAATAGCTCTGAATGAATTCGAATTACTCTTGGATTGACTGTGCAATCCTCAATGGCATCTCCACTGTGTGTTGGATGCAATCAATGCATCACTAATAGTCACAACATATAGTCTATCTTGCCCTTTCACCTATCTCTCCACTGGTCTCCACTGAAACTACCATGCAATGTAGTTAACTGATGTATTTTTTAGTTGATTAATGAGTTATTATTTGTGAATTAATTAAATAATTGATTCACTCCACTCTCACTAGTGTATCAATCAGTTAGACTAGATACAACTAGCTCAACTGAGTCTAACTGAGTTAAACTAAATACAACTCCATAACTATTTCTTCCAACTGTGTCATAACTCTGCCACTTGAGTTCTAACTGAGTCCTCCATGCAATAGCTCTAGTAAACCCTTAGGAATAGCGTAATTCCTTCTGTCAGTTGCTGTGCCACATCTGTGCACTGAACTGAAGTGCTCCAAGAGAATAAGTTGCTGTTTAGAGTCTGATTATTATTAAGAGCTAATAATAATCGACATGCATCTATTTTTAGATTGACGATCTATAAATAGACTTCGCTCAATATTCTAAAAACAGAATTTCATCTATTTTTCCAACTTGATCAACCATCCAAAAATAGCATCCTGCAACTTTTGAAATATGATCGATATGTCTAAAAATAGACATAGTCTAAAAATAGACTTGCGCCAAAAATAGCCTGCAGGCCCACTTAGTGAAGGCGACTCTTTTCACTAAGCTCATCATCTTGTTGAATCTCAACATTCATTATAGCTCTTGCCCTGGAGGTATCCCATTCTTCCTTAATTAACTGTGTTTCCCATTCCGCAAACAAAATTTCCTTATGTGATTCTTGGATCTTGGGAAGAATATTGGCAGCTATGCCTTGATCTGTGTCTTGCCATGTGAGGAACCCTGAAATTTTCTCATCGGCATCTTCGAATTCGAGCCTTGTGTTTACTGCCTTTTCTATGAGCGATGTAGCTTTTACACATAGAGGGTTGGCCAGTGATATTTTGTGACATAAAATATCACGTTGTCGTGACAATGCTTTACTCGATTCAAGAGCCTCTATTTTAAACTGATCAATCTCAGGATAGTCCTTAAATTTTTGTATCTGTGCTTGTAGCACGACACTCTGTTCTTCTTTGGCCATCTTCTCCTGTTGAATCATTACTTGCAATTTGTTCATCTCTTGAGACAACTGCTGTTGCTTGTGTAGAGCTTGCTGGTCAAGCTTTTTTTCTCAAGATTCAACTGCTCTTTAAGCTTCTCAATCTGTTGTCTTTCTTCAATTAGCTGCAGTTCTAGCTGTGCTATTTTTTTATGATCCACTGTTGCCTTTTCTTCCAGTAGAGCTATTTTTTGATATTTTTCTTTTATTAATTGGCTGACTTCGGACGCTTTGTCCATTGTCGCTACTGTATAAGCCCCTGCATGTTGAGATAATTTAGTTAAATCCTCTGAAGGATTAACTTCAGAGTCTTTCCAGACAACATTCATTAATTTGACTTGAGGAGATGAAAATAGGCCCTGATCGATTTTCCTTTTCTTCCTTTTTTTTCTAACTACAACACTATGCTTTGGACTGTAGAAGACATCTAAGGGCGGTATATCTTCAACCTTCAATACAATTTCCTCAGAAGGATTTTCTGGGATGATCTCAATATCTTGGGTATTAGCATTGCTGACTACTCCTTCGACTGTAACACTGGTTATCATGGGCTGTTGTGTCGTGGGCGATTGCGTTGTAGCTACATTTTGGGAATCTTTTTGGCCCTTGATTTTCTGATCAAACTGTTCCCACTCCTTCAATAGATTTGAATTAATATGCATATCGGTGTCGGAGGAATCGCTAGCCTTTTTACCTGTCTCCTCCTTATCGATTTGAGAGTCGGCCTTATTTCCTATATTCTTCTTGTCCTGCTCTTTTTCGGTGTTTTTTTCTTCACTGTGTTCTTCCTGTTGCAGTAGGGGAGTAGTTCTTAACTTATCAAGAGGTATTGTGAGTAGTCTCTTGGTCCTGAACTGCATGAAATTTTCCATGTCATTTGCTTCAAATTTTAAATTTTCCAGATGTTTAACCTATGAAGATACCTTGGCAGAGGCGAATAGATCATCGAAATCAACATCTTCATGTTCGAATTTAGCGACCTGTACCATAGATGTAAAGTTATAGGCAACTTTCTTTGGATCATACTGTCTTTTGGGGATGGATGCTAATTTGAGCTCTTTTATTTTTTTGGCTTCTTTCTTTGCATGTTTAAAATCATGTAGAGAAAAAGATCCACATCGGAGGGGAAATGTAGGCCACATCTGCTTCTTTGAATTATTCAGGTTTCTAGACATCCCTTTCTCTGTTGTTTGATAGACTATTTCTTGAGCTAACAATTTATCGGGAATGTACAAGGGTAAAACATGGGGATTAGTGATGCTTCTGAATAGCTAGATATAGGTGAATTTTTCTTCTCCAAACCAGCTTCCGATTGAGGTTAGGTTAATGCTGGCCTCATCAGATAACATTGGAGCAGGTTTTTTGAATATAGCTTGATGAACTGGCAAGATAAACCCATGAAAAATTCTGTATATATGGTCTTTGTAATAGGACTTCCACAGATATTTGTGATCAATGTGGATAGGAGTCAGGTTTTAAGGAGTCCACTTGCAGCCTAAAATAGGGAATTCAGAGTTAAAGCATATGGTGTCAATAATATAAGCACTCATGTAAAATGGGGGTATTACCAGGGTAGACACATATCTATTTCTCCTATAATCGACGATTTTGTTTGCCATTTTATCAGATAAAATTGTTTGCCAATCCATGATGTAAGAGTTAACAACGACTTCAATTAAAGGTACCATCTCAATAGAAAATTTAGCCGAGTCTTCAGTTCCAAACAATCTACACATCATAGTTGCAGCATAGCAATAAGGAGACGCCAAGGATTCTACAGAGTACATACCCAAAGATTCGTGCTTATGCTTTTCTGGAAAATTCCTCCATTCTTTGATAGGATCCGACTCCATTTCATTTTCTTTAGCGAAATCTTCCAAAAACGCTTTATTGTAGATTTTATGGGGGTCTGGTAGGTGATACATCTTCTTGATGTCTTCTGCTTTGAAATACTCGAACATCCTTCTGTATGACATGAAGAATTCCCTGTCTGTTATATTTATACTTTCTATCACCCATCTCACCATGTCATTATACGAGAATACATTCACACGAGCCACTATTTTGTGAAAATAGGAGCTCGCCAATTCCTTTAGAGTACTTTCTGATTTTTTATTTGAATCTTCTGTTTCTTATACTTCTTGAATTACAGTTGGATCTTCTACCTCTAGTAGATTGTAAACTCCTTCCCATGAAGTGTTGCCGAGACCTAGACAAGTAGTATCGGTTACTAATACCAATTTAGCCGGTTGTTCTTTTGGAATGACAGGGACCTTAGCTTTCCTTGATTTCTTAGACATTTTCCTGACTGGTAGTTATTTCTTAGGTCTGCATAATGAAACAAATGAGTAGAATGATGGAAAAATTTTAAAGAATGAATACAAGGTGGAGAGGAGCAATGGCATTTAATCGTAATAAAGATGACAGATTAAAGAAATATTATACCATCGTAGATGAAATCCGCGAAGGATTTTAACTATGAATATCTTTTAATGATTTCCTCGTAATCCATAACATGAGACTTTAATGCCATTATGGGATGTCTCGTCGCACATTCATAACGGTCAATTTTAGAGTTAATACCATAACTTTTGAGATCTCCGATCAATGATGATTGCATATTAGAGATTGGAAGTCTTAAAGTTTAGGTTTAAATATTTCCATTTTATATCTGCGATTGCGATTATTGTTGAGCTGGCATGGAGGGCGCAGTGTTGTAAAATCGTATCAAATCATTGAGATTTATTTTATAAATGATATATTTGATTAAAAATGTGTATGTTTAATGCTTTATGTTTTTATTTACGGGAAGCGCGCTTTTGTAATAATGATATCACATTACAAGATTTTAGAGGAGCGTCTTTGGATATGAGTCATGTGTTTTAGCGATGAGTGATCGAGTTTTGACTTATCACATCGGGGAACTTTAAAAAGGATGCATGAGGATGTAGTATGATTTCACCGATTTGCGATTGCGATCGGGTTTATCGTGTCGGAGTTTTCAAAATGGAAAGGTTTTGGACTTTTGCTCATGTGATATGCACTTTTACGATTGCTTTATCGCATCGGGGTTGAATGATAACACATTTGAATTTTTTCTTTTATACTTTTGAATATGCGAAATGCGATAAAGGCCTTCATGTTTTTCATTTTTTGTTGGGGGTTCGATTCTATCTTATGATGGATCAGATTTCCTTAAAATTTTTCATGAGTACAAAGGATTTCTTGATATGCAATAAGCGATGCTACGGGAATTTTTATATATCCTTTTACAAAAATTTCTTTTTTCAAAACATTTTATTGATTCTATAACTATTCAAAGAAAAGGGGACCCATTTCTTATTTAAAAATTAATATAAAAATTTGAAATGGGGAGGGTTGTTTGTACAACACAACAGGTTATCGTCTCACCATTGAACACAAATTACTATAACACATTGAAAAATCATATATTATAGGTCATAGTCCTGTTGATTTCATAGATAAATAGTATGAAGCTCATTGCTATATCACTTCCATATAAAAGGCTATTTCAATTCAAAAGGTTACTCCCAAATATAGAGTTAATGCCTAAGATCATTAACAGTCAGCTTAGAGCATCCAAATACTCTGCGGGAGATACATATAGAGAGAGTTACTTCATATTGTGGCTCGAATTCCATTACAAAGGGGAATTAGACCTACTCGTTTACCCACTCCTAGAGTTAGGTCACCTCCTACTATCAGTGGTGGTAGAAAACCTGCTGATTGGCCATAGTCTGAGAGGATACTTCACTAGAATTAGGCCCACTTGGCCACAGGCAGACAATTTCACTAGTAAGAAAAAGGGTAATTCTAGTAATAGCATAGAGTCCATATCGATAGTATAGAGCTAACAACACCTGTATTATACTGATATCAAACCTAATAGGGAAAGTAACTCAAAATATTAAGTACAAATATGAGGTTACATCATAATGATGAAACAATAGTAGATCAACTTATATGGAGATAATAGTAATGAGGTTAGATTACAATATGTTAGTCTGAATACGATGAACACTTGTATAAATGAGATTACTAGTGTGATTGATCTATACATAACCTTGCTTAATCCGAGTAATACTAATAATATGAAGAGTATAGGATGATCAAAGGTATAATCATGTTCATACATTAGTAATAGTTATTATATCAACACATGAAAGGTAATGGTAATTTTAGTAATAGTAATTGAATCATGACATATAGTGTCTGAAACCATATATCAAACATTGCATTTAACTTTGATTCTTGCATTTCACAGAATACATTTCAATAATGAAAAGAATTCTATGATTTTGTGAAGAGTGGGCTAAATGACAAGACTCCTTTCTCAAAATTTGTGTTTTAACATGATGACAAAATGGGGATGGAGATACCCACTGTATTGTAAATTCATTTCCTCTTTGAAAAGTGGAAATTTGTGTTTTAACATGATGAAAAAATGGGGATGGAGATGCCCATTACATTGTAAATCCATTTCCTCCTTGAAAAGTGAAATGATTGAGGGGTTTGTTGTTTGAAGGTGGACTGAAAAGAGGTCCACATAATAAAATTTAAATATTATGAAGTTCAGAAATAGTAAAATAGAAAATATTTATGCTTGAGGGTATGCTTATCACCTCCTTTGGTAGATATGAGAATACAAAAATTATAACTGTGTATCCATTGGTTTGATGCAATATTTTTTATTAGTGAAGATGGATATTTGATGCAATATTCCCTTCTGTACAAATAAATTAATTTTTATTTTCGTAAGAAAACAATATGTTTCAATTATAGAATAATTATATTGCATTGATTAGTACATAAAGTATGTGGTAGGACTCCGAGTCACGAGCTCTGCAACTTTTCTTGGGGTGAAAGAGTGATTGAGATATTATCAAATCAATTAAAAATAAAATAAAATTGATCTAAACCAAAACTGATCTAACACACATAACTATATTGCCTCACAATAGAAAGAAAATTCACAATGATAAGAGGTTTTTTGTGGACACAAAACAAAAATAAATCTTTGCAACCTCAAAATAGGATTATACATATAGCTATGTCCACCCCATCCACACAAGAGAGAAGAGGCAATCCATCAAAAGATAGACAAACATATCTTAAAGTTAAGAGGGGCATAAATCATCAAAAATTAATTGAATCCTAAAAAACGAACTAAATATGGCACAACTTCAAGATGGATATAAAGCATGCCTTTCCATCCTTGCAAACAAATCAGAGTCTGATATCTTAACCAAAAATGATTTGATATCTTAACCAAAAATGATCTAACACGCATAACTATATTGCCTCATAATAACAAGCAAATTTACAATGATAAGAGGGTTATTGTGGACACAAAACAACAAGAAATCTTTGCAACCTCAAAATAGGATTATACATATTGTGTAGTCAATTTAGTGTCCTAAATTGCTAACATAAATTATCAACCAGGGCTAGTAAACTGATGAAGTGTGGTGCACTATATGTGCTTAAGTGACCTCTTCCTTACTTCGTTGTATGTATTTTATTGATGTTTTTGGGGGTTTTGTCTTTTTAGTACTTATGTTCAAAAGATGAAATCAAATCTATGTCAAAAAGAAAAGAAAATGAAACCTTAGACTCAAAACAGAGTGTAATTGTAAATTCTATCTCTAATTAGGAAAATGGCGAAAAACATGACATTCTAATCCATGGATATCCTAGCTTGCAAATGAACATGAAATGTAACTCAACATAATACAACCAAGTCTCTTTCATCTAATATTGATATGTTGGAAGAGCTTTTAAGAAAAAGAATGGTTGTAAGATAATGAGGATCTTTTAATTTAATTGCAAAACAGAAAATGCTAATTAACTCAACATGATACAACCAAATCTCTTTCATCTAATATTGATATGTTGGAAGAACGTTTTAAGAAAAATAATTATTGTAAGATAATGAAGATCTTTTAATCTAATTGCAAAACAGAAAATGCTAATTAACTCAACATAATACAACCAAATCTCTTTCATCTAATATTGATATGTTGGAAGAACGTTTTAAGAAAAAAGAATGATTGTAAGATAATGAGGATATTTTAATCTAATTGCAAAACAGAAAATGCTAATTAACTCAACATGATACAACCAAATCTCTTTCATCTAATATTGATATGTTGGAAGAGCATTTTAAGAAAAAGAATGATTGTAAGATAATGGGGATCTTTTAATCTAATTGCAAAACAGAAAATGTTAATTAACTCAACATGATACAACCAAATCTCTTTCATCTAATATTGATATGTTGGAAGAGCGTTTTAAGAAAAAGAATGATTGTAAGATAATGAAGATCTTTTAGTTAAACAAATAATGCAAGACATGAATTAAAAGCTACTTATCTAGAAATCATGTAGAAGCCTCCTTGGATAGCAGGGGCCCTCTGCTACCAATTTGGTGAAATCCTTCAGCTCCTTAAAGTTGTAATCAAAACAGCATCAAAAAACTGAATTTCTTTATTGAAAACCTCACAAATCTACATCCCATTCCATTTTAAGCTTTGTTACAAAAGACTCTCTATTCCTTTCTCTCCTTCTCCTATTTTTCACTACTTCTTCATTACTTTTTTTCATTACCCATGATAGGAGAAAGCTTCTGCTATTTATAAAAAATATGAGGAGTTATCTCATTAATAGGAGTCCATGAATCTCTCCCTCCATCTCTAGAGTTACAATCAAAATAGGAAATGATAAGACACATGTCTTCTAGAGTTTCAACACAACTAAGAAATTAGACACATATCCTCTTAGAGTTTCAATACAACAAGGAAATGAGACACATATCTTTTTGATCACATGATCTTCTCCAACCAAATTCGAATTTGGCCTTAGAGTTCCACATAAGGGTCTTCTAGAAGTCTCCTTTTTGACCTACACATGTCACAAAATTCATAACACATATATAGATATATGAAACTATGTTAATTTTCTAGTTTCTAATCATAAATTCACTTTAAATACATAAAATAAATAACTTTGGAAAACAAGAATCCTAACCCATATATTTATGAAAATGGTTACTTGATGTAGGGTTTTAGGTCAGATGGTTATGAAATAAGAACTAAATGGTTATGACATAATGTAAATATGTATGAATATGGAAAACACTTTTGAGACTCAACATACCCCCCAACTGAAGTTGTTGCATGTCCTCATGCAACTATTGCAATGATTCATTTGTCCATGAGTTGATATTTTATGAGTTTTGACTCATATAGATTCGTTCCAAACTTTGCTTCTTGATATTTTCTTTTTGGCAAAGTATAATACATTTGATTGCAACATTTTTTTAATGGTTGGTTCTTGTGTGACAACCAATTTTTTTTTTGAGCAATGGTTCTTGTGTAACAATGCTTTATTTTCTTTGTTGCATCAAAGTTCATGAGGACATTTAGAATCAATTACTTCATCAATGAATTGATCATTTGCAAGACATATAATCTTTTGGATCATGTTGCAACAATAGTTGGTTGGGAAGTATATGTGGGTGGAAATAAAATGAAAATGTGTGATAGTGTATGACATGTGGATATGAAATGATGTCCCTTCCCTCCCAACTAAAGATATGACAATGTGAAAAAGGGAGTGAGGAATTTTTCCAAAGTTACAATTTTAGCATTCTACTGAATTACATGACTAAAAATTAGAAAACAACATACCTTCACTTACCTTAAATGTGGATGAGTTGTGTATGTGTGGTGGCTGCAAAATTCTGATCATATTCTTCTTCAAGTGGCTGAACAAGAGGAGTCATGGGTAAAGAGATAAGATGACTTTTTATTGCTCCTACTAAAACTTGCTGAATCTGCTCCAAAATGCTGAAAATAATAGTCTTCATGTCTTCAAAACTCTTTGGCATAATTCCTACTATGTGAAAACATGTTCTGATGTCGAACATAGTAGGAAATTGTTGACTTAGTGGCCATTAATGGATGCCACTAGTCAACACGAGAACTCTCACCATTGATGACAATGAGAGTCAAGATGCCCAAACACATCTTACTAGGTACGAATGATTTTGCTGATGTCGAGTCACCTAGAAGATCTGACGAACAAGGGACATTAATGTATTCCCATTGTTTTTCAGCATGAGAACTTGCCATTAAGGCATGCAAGTCTCAAGATATTTTTACAAAGAACTTAGACTCAAAGGACTATGGACTCAATAATTTGCATTGAAGCAGGGCTTATTTGCGGAATGAAAATGACAAGAAATAGAAGATTAAAATGAAAGATGGCAATGGAGAGTAGAAATGGCAATGGGCAATAAGCATGTGAATGAGCCTCTTGCTTTTATTTGTGGGCTATGAATGGACAAAAAGAAATGGGAAGTGGATGTGAATGTAAATGGAAAATATGAAGTGAAATGAGGTGAATGGTTTATTATGAGGTATGGATGTGATGGAGACAATAGTATCTGAAAGTTTTTCAAGTGTTTGGATCTGATTTTTCATCAGCATATTTCCTCCTTTTTGTTGCTGATCATCCTCTTATGAAACAAATTGGTCTCTTAGAGAGACACCATTCTCTTGTAGTCATTTGTCCTTCCTCCTGGAACCTGCAAAAAAAACTAATACTTCTTCTGCAATGGAATGTAAGATTATCAAAGGGAGAGAGGTGATCAATCTCTCTAGTTATGATATTTACACACAAAACTAAGAATTTGTATTAATGAGACAAGTTCTCAAAGGAAAAATCAAAAGAATTTATACATGTTTTGGAATTAGTGCCTCAAGTTGAATGTTGCTTCTTTTCAGCAATTTATTTCATTATTTACCATTTCAAACTCTAATGATGGATTTCTCATTGTATAGATCTTGTTGAGACCTTTCCAACGATACTTGAATCATCAAAATCTGATTTTGTATGAGAAAGTTAGGCTGATTTGAACAATGAGGTTTTTCAGCTGCTAAAAAAAAATCTTGAATAAAAAATTAGTCATTCATCTTTCATCATCAGTCCAAAATTAATCAATACCTTCAGAAAAGTGAGCAAATAACTTATTCATTTCATTGATTCAAATTTTTTTTTCTTTTTTCTTTTTTTTTTTATTTTTTTTTTATTTTTTTTTTTTAATGAAATAAAGCATGGATGAAATAATTGTCCTTATGAATATTTTTGAAACAAAGTCATGCCAATGCCTCTTTCATGCAAAATAAAAATAAAAAGCTTGAAATTTCTAAAGTCAAATTCCTAACTATGAAGGAGATGAAGGCAGAGTCCTTTTCAATTTATACAACTTGCATTTGATGCACATGTGATAATGTGTTTGCCTCAAATAATCCATTTGTCACTCATCATGTGCCACCACACATGAATTCTGCCACATTTTCCTTCAAATAAGGAAATCAGTTCCTTGATTATTTCTCAAAATTGAATTTTATAAAACCGTGACTGTTTTCATAAAAAAAAAACATTTTTCTCTCACGCACACTGCAAATTAGTGCTCCGAAGAACCCTGAATTTCTCCCAAATGGCTGCGAATTTCAGAAAGTTCTTATAAGATTACCTAATTCACCCCGTTCCCGAAAAAACCCATGTTTTAGTTTTTTCTAATTCGTCCTGGTTTGCTCAGAAAATTCGTTTTAAAATCGGGTGTTTTTGACAATTACGCATTTCGTTTTCTGGCAATTATTTGTGGTTTGATTTGTTTTTATTTTGCAGGTTTTGAAGTGTAATGGCTTGTATCTCACAGAGAAGTTCAGATTGATCTTCCTCATTCCAATTACTTGCAATAGAATCTACAATCTTCTCTTCATCAACAGTCTGAAATATTCTCTTCATCAGCAATTTCTTCATATGATACACTTCCATTGTATGTCCCTACAATTGAATTTGTAATCTTCTCTTCATCAGCAAATTGCAATCTTCTTCTCATCAACAATTTGCAATCTTTTCCTCATCAACAGTTTCTTCATGTGATATACATTCATTGTGTGCAATTTTTTTTTAAAAATGATTTCTAATAACTGTTGTTTGAGGAAAAACGAATATGAAAAAGAGAGATCCTTTTTTTTATTTTAAATTGCAGTGCATGGGTCTTTGTGTGGATTGAAGGTCTGCATATATGTGTAAAGCCAAGCCAAAGAATGGCCTCATGCATATGCGTGGGTCTTATTTCCATGAGATTTTTTTTTAATTGATTTGTTAATAAAATTATGTATGTTATATTTTCAAAAATTTAAAAATACACATATATATTTCATTAAACAAAACAATTTATTGAAATCAAAGTTTTTCATGAAAACAATTTTTTTTTTAAAATTGTTGAATCAATTGAAATGATGAAGTTTTATTTTGTCTCCTTTTTTTTTTTTTTTTTTTCACATAACAATTCTTTTTCTGATCCTCCAGATCACACAAAGTGCAGGAGGAGAGCATACTCAAGAATTATTATTATTTTTTTTTACATAACAATCCTTTTTCTGATCCTCCAGATCACACAAAGTGCAGGAGGAGAGCATACTCAAGAATTATTAATTTTTTTTAGATGTAAGAAATAAGGTCTCCTAATTACACTTCCCCGGCAACGGCGCCAAAATGTGTAGTCAATTTAGTGTCCTAAATTGCTAACATAAATTATCAACCAGGGCTAGTAAACTGATGAAGTGTGGTGCACTATATGTGTTTAAGTGACCTCTTCCTTACTTCGTTGTATGTATTTTATTGATGTTTTTGGGGGTTTTGTTTTTTTAGTACTTATGTTCAAAAGATGAAATCAAATCCATGTCAAAAAGAAAAGAAAATGAAACCTTAGAATCAAAACAGAGTGTAATTGTAAATTCTATCCCTAATTAGGAAAATGGTGAAAAACAGAACATTCTAATCCATGGATATCCTAGCTTGCAAAAGAACATGAAATGTAACTCAACATAATACAACCAAGTCTCTTTCATCTAATATTGATATGTTGGAGGAGCTTTTAAGAAAAATAATGGTTGTAAGATAATGAGGATCTTTTAATCTAATTGCAAAACAGAAAATGCTAATTAACTCAACATGATACAACCAAATCTCTTTCATCTAATATTGATATGTTGGAAGAACGTTTTAAGAAAAAGAATGATTGTAAGATAATGATGATCTTTTAATCTAATTGCAAAACAAAAAATGCTAATTAACTCAACATAATACAACCAAATCTCTTTTATCTAATATTGATATGTTGGAAGAGAGTTGTAAGAAAAAAGAATGATTGTAAGATAATGATGATCTTTTAATCTAATTGCAAAATAACTAATTAACTCAACATGATACAACCAAATCTCTTTCATCTAATATTGATATGTTGGAAGAGAATTTTAAGAAAAAGAATGATTGTAAGATAATGAGGATCTTTTAATCTAATTGCAAAACAGAAAATGCTAATTAACTCAACATGATACAACCAAATCTCTTTCATCTAATATTGATATGTTGGAAGAACGTTTTAAGAAAAAGAATGATTGTAAGATAATGAGGATCTTTTAGTTAAACAAATAATGCAAAACATGAATTAAAAGCTACTTATCTAGAAAGCATGTAGAAGCCTCCTTGGATAGCAGGGGCCCTCTGCTACCAATTTGATGAAATCCTTCAGCTCCTTAAAGTTGTAATCAAAACAACATCAAAGAACTGAATTTCTTTATTGAAAACCTCACAAATCTACATCCCATTTCATTTTAAGCTTTGTTACAAAAGACTCTCTATTCCTTTCTCTCCTTCTCCTATTTTTCACTACTTCTTCATTACTTTTTTTCATTACCCATGATAGGAGAAAACTTCTCCTACTTATACAAAATATGAGGAGTTATCTCATTAATGGGAGTCCATGAATCTCTCCCTCCATCTCTAGAGTTACAATCAAAATAGGAAATGATAAGACACATGTCTTTCTAGAGTTTCAACACAACTAAGAAATTAGACACATATCCTCTTAGAGTTTCAATACAATAAGGAAATGAGACACATATCCTCTTGATCCCATGATCTTCTCCAACCAAATTCGAATTTGGCCTTAGAGTGCCACATAAGGGTCTTTTAGAAGTCTCCTTTTTGACCTACACCTGTCACAAAACTCATAACACATATATAGATATATGAAACTATGTTAATTTTCTAGTTTCTAATCATAAATTCACTTTAAATACATAAAATAAATAACTTTGGAAAACAAGGATCCTAACCCATATATTTATGAAAATGGTTACTTGATGTAGGGTTTTAGGTCAGATGGCTATGAAATAAGAACTAAATGGTTATGACATAATATAAATATGTATGAATATGGAAAACACTTTTGAGACTCAACACATATAACTATGTCCAACCCATCCACACAAGAGAGAAGAGGCAATCCATCAAAAGACAGACAACATATCTTAAAGTTAAGAGGAGCATAAATCATCAAAAATTAATTGAATCCTCAAAAAGGAACTAAAGATGGCACAACTTCAATATGGATATAAAGCATGCCTTGCCATCCTTGCAAACAAATCGGAGTCTGATATCTTAACCAAAACTGATCTGAAAATGATCTAACACGCATAAATATATTGCCTCACAATAACAAGCAAATTCACAATGATAAGAGGGTTGTTGTGGACACAAAACAACAAGAAATCTTTGCAACCTCAAAATAGGATTATACATATAGCTATGTCCACCCCATCCACACAAGAGAGAAGGGGAAATCCATCAAAAGACAAACAAACATATCTTAAAGTTAAGAGGAGCATAAATCATAAAAAAGTAACATATAGCAAAAAACATTACAGGGAAAATATACAGTGCAATTATATAGTGCAAATATACAGTGCGAATAAATAATCAAATAAATTCTATAGTGCAAATATACAGTGCAATTATACATATAGCTACAGTACTGGATGCAAATATATAGTGCAGACCTAAAAGTCCGAGAACACATTCCTGTTTGTCCAACAGATGAAAAACACAATGCAAACCTAAAAGTTCAAGAACATATTCCTGTTTGTTTGACCATTTCCCTTCATCTCCTTAGTACTTGACAGATAAATAAATTTTACAATGCAAATATAAACTGAAATTATACATACAGGGCAATTATACATATGCAATCCGAGAACATCGTTCAACAGTCACTTTCCTCCTTAAATGGGAAGGGAGGTTACGAATTCAGGAAACCATTAGTGTCGATGCGAATCAATAATGAAAGAGCCCTAGTGGCACTTTATCATCATCACTCAACCCTACTATAAACCTAATCAACCAACAGATTCAATCTCAAATATCATATTAACCACTAAAATCTATAAAAACTCACTAATCTATAGACCAATTCCATCTGAGGATAAATCATTCAGTTATCCCTAAAGGGGACAAAAAGCTATAACCAATCAACAACAATGAAATTATACATATAGCTATAGTACTGGATGCAAATATACAGTGCATATCTAAAAGTAATTATTGCAGCAAACTCTATTCTAAAAACCCAAAACCATAATTCTAAAAACCCTATTCTAAAATCCATGAAACATGTATATATCAGAAGCAACAAGTCGTAAATCACAAATTACTATCCAAAGCAGCGACTTTACTACAAAATTATACATATAGACCCTATTCTAAAACCCATAAAACATGTATATATCAGAAGCAACAAGTCGTAAATCACAAATGACTAAAACCATATATCCAAAGTGGTGGCCTTACTGCAAAATTATACATATAGACCCTATTCTAAAACCCATAAAATATGTATATATCAGAAGCAGAAAGTTGTAAATCACAAATTACTAAAAACATATCTCCAAAGTGGCGACCTTACTGCAGAATTATACATATAGATCCTATTCTAAAACTCATAAAACATGTATATATCAGAAGGAGCAAGTCGTAAATCACAAATTACTAAAACCATATATCCAAAGCGATGACCTTACTGCAGAATTATACATATATACCCTATTATAAAACCCATAAACATGTATATATCAGAAGCAACAAGTCGTAAATCACAAATTACTAAAACCCATTTTAAAACCCAGAGATCCAAATATTCCAAAAAAGAATTAAAGTGTTAAAAAACACATGATTTTAAGTGTTAAAAATCATAATAGATGGCTAGTAGGAATATACTTCCTACCGGGGAGGTGCAGAAGCCAAATGGAGAGCCGCAAATTCCAGACCTTGCTAGACTTTGGGATTACTTGCAAGAAAACACAAATTAACACAAATTAGCAAAAAACCATAAAAAAAAACAGGGAAAACAGGAAAAATGCAAGAAAAATGCAGAGAAATTCCAAAAAATGCATACAAAAACCAAAATTTACCTGAATGTACTTCAAGAAACCCTAGAGTGTCCATGAAATTTTGCAAACGAGCATAGCAGACGAACAGGTCGACAAATCCGTGCAGCCAAGAATAGTCGAGGAGAAAAGAAGAACAATCAAGGAGAAAATAAGAACAATCAAGGAGCAAATAAGAAAGGTTCAAGGAAACGAACAAGTCCACAACTGGGCATATGGACAACAATATTGAAACAGTAAGTAGACAATCACCCATCCGGAGTGAACAAGAAATCTGTAAGAACATCGCGACAATGGCGGACCAGGTGCACAAGCACTGGCACCTCTACCAACAGCGACTTGCGGAACTGAGTGCCCAACCTCCAAGCCCGAACAAGAATGTGAAGGGTAAAAAATGCATGGCAGTAAACAGGCTCAAACAAACCCTAGGTGTACGAAAATCAATCGAATTTATGGTGGTTACAACTGCAACACCTGGCGCTGTTGACAAGGCACATGTCGTACATGTGCCCATGTGTTAACATGGCCCGTTTTCACCATGGAATGGAGGGCACCCAAAAATTCACGTCCCTCCCCTAGAATCCTGAAGAAAACCTCCCCAGCCTTCTAACCGCCCACCATAGATTCATGGATAAGTATAATATCAGGGGAAACAACTTCAAAAAGTCTCCCGAGAGCCATAATTTTTTGGGTGCCGCCTACCCCTCTAATATTGAAAGAAGGAATGATCATTTTGGTAGGGAACTAGAGGACCACGATCCTCTAAGGGCCCTATCCATCACATGGGGAAAAGTAAGAATATAATAAATCTCCTCACTTGCTAGAAGAGAACCTAGGGGATCCAAACCTCCAAAAATGTGACGACCTTTATGAGCTCAACCTTTACCTAGTTTCAGTTTTTGAATGGTGACATTCTAATGGGAATATTCCAACTAGTTGCTCTAAGCATAAAGGGGAGTAGAAACATCCACGATCCCCATAGTATATTTAAAAACCACATTCACAGGGACCTTCTTGAGTGCCTTTTTAAATGAAAAGAGAAAAGGCTTAGCCACTAACAAATATCATCGTCTTTGTAAGGGGAACCCTATTCAAGTTCGATCCCAGATCCAAGGGAGAGAAAGTCTCAGAAGAAAGGTGTAACTCCAACTTTCCTGGGTCAATGGTCCCACCCTTAGCACTGAGAGTGTTGATCTCATGAGAACCGAAACATAAAGGATTATATGGACTAGCCACCCTAAGAACCTAACCTCCCAACCCATTTTTAGCTTCAAAATTCAAGATAAATTGGACCTCTTCTTCCGAAAGAGTGTTGAAAAATGGGGAAAAGAAATTTCAACTCATCGATAAAGGACTTGCATTTTGATTGTTATGAAGATGTAGATTTATCAGAGTCATTCCTATGTGCTCCATCCAGCACCTTCACCATGACAGCATCAAAAACCTCCTCTTGGGCATTAGAAGAGATATTTCCAAAGCTTTCTCAAGAGAAGAAACTCCCTACCTACCTCCTCGAAATTTCTAGACAATCAACTTTCAAGTGCCTCAGCTCACGACAAATGAAACAACAAAAGGGAATTTTCCTGTAGTCTAGATGTTGGAAAAAATGTCTATTCCTACCATACTAAGGTGGAGAGCACCTTTCCACACAATTATTTTATGGTTTTTTAAAAACTAAATCAAGTTGAAATGTTCACAACTAATGCATATTATTATTTTTTATTAAACATATTAATTTTTTTTTACTAAACAAATTAAAATTAACAGTCAGATCTTGAACAGTGTAGGGCACAACCATAATAGAGTTCAACATTATTACATTTCACGAGTTGTTCGTAAGTTGCAACTTGGAATTTACTATGATTTGGGCAATGGACTCTAGTGACACAGTAGGACAGTAGCAGACAGTGGAGATAGCAGCACAAAAGACAAGGACAGTGGGCAGAGTAGCAAAGGCAGAGCAGCGAGTTTTCAGTGGTCAGACCAATTGATATTGAAGGGTTAAGCATAAAACAAAGGGTTAGTTTTGGGCAAAGACTTTGATTTCCCTTAATATCATCATGATAATGGGACAATAAACTTTAGAACCCATGGAAACAAATGATATAGGGCAATTGAAAATTGCCTCATCAGCCAAAACTGGGAATTGGGTTTGGGTTAATGCCAAACAGTATTGAGGCATTTTAAAACAGAGACTAGCTTGTCTGAAATGGGAGCAGACAAGGAAAAAAAATTGTCAAAGGGAAAGTACTCAGGTCCTTCACAAGAAGCAACATTCAAACAAGTCCTCTTTGCAAGCACATGGCAACAAGTTCAAAGGAAAAGGAAAATTCATTGATGATTATGCCTTATATAGTTCCACATCCACACCTCTCACTTGGTCATATGATCTTTATGTGAAAGAACTATTAAATGTAAAAGAGAGGTTGGAAGTAGTAAAAGCTAAAGAGCTGGAAAGAAATTGTACAATCCATATAATAACAATTGAAAACCAGGCTTTAGCACAAAGCAACAAAGTTCCGAAGGAGCAAGTGTCTTTGCTACATGAAGCTCTCCGAATAGGGAAAACATAATGGCAACGCATGCAAGCAGAGGTGAAAAACATGAAGAAATTACAGTGGAGAATACAGAGGTGAAGAATGTGAAACCATCCCAGGATAAGGGGAAAGTAGTTTCCCAAATAGACAACAATGGAGAGACATCAAGAGAAGGGAGGAAAGGAGATTCCACAAAAATCTCCAAAACCCGGGATCAAGTTATTAGCAATTATGCTAAGAGGGAAGGAGAAACAAACATTCAGGTTGACAACATGCAAGATTGAGAAAGCAAGGAAAGAAAAGATAGAGAAAAAACATAATTATTAAAGGGGTGAAATATTATGGGAAAAATGAATGTACTTTTGACCTTGCAAGAGACTTCTTGAAATACAAGCTCCAATGGCAAGGAAAAATATGTCAAGCATGGAGAGTAGGTAAGCTTAACAGTGAGAGAGCCAGGCCCATAAAAGTCATCATGCCTAGCTTGCGTGATAAAGATATCATTCTAAGCAAGAAGCAACTCTTGAGGGGTTCTCGGTTTTTTCTAGAAGAATATTTAACTGTAAGACAACAAGAGGAAAGGAGGGATGAAATGACAAAAGTTAGGGAAGAAAGAGATGAGGGAAAAAGAGCATGGATTTATAAAGTTAAAGTTGTGATAGCACAATTTGGAACTCCTTCCAAAAAAAGGTAGCAAAACGATAACAAAGAAGAGGCAGCAAACTCTTTAGCAAGAAATGAGGAAGTCAGTATGGGCAAGCAGGGACAAAGACTCAACTGTGAGTCTTGCATGTCAAAAAAAATAGCAATTAAGTCGTACCCAGGTTTCCTTAAGATTAGTTTGTTGGAATTGCAGGGGTTTCCCATGGAGATGAGGACTTGGGTTAGGGCCTATTGCGGAAGGTAGAGACATAATTTGCCTCATAGAAACACAAGAGCATGAAGGGTGCAAGACAAATTTGTTTGAAGGGTATTGGAAGATAGTAGTGTGGAACAAGGCATCAGGGAATGGAAAAGGGAACAAGGGTATCATGGTATTAGGAAGAGAAAAAGAAGGTAGTTTCATTCAGCTAGAAAAAGAAGACCCAAATAAGCAATTTGTCTGGCTTAAAATATCAGAAAATGGAAATCACATCAGAATTGCAACATGCTATTTTGCGCCGCAAGTTTCAAAAATCTACAAAAGTAGAGGGCTTGACCACAAAGATCCCTTTGAGGCCCTAAAAATAGATATTGCAATATATTCTCAGATAGGATAAGTCCTTATAGCGGGGAATTTCAATGCTAGAACTGCAGGTGAACAAGCTAGCATTCTTTGTTGTAAATAAGACTATGATCCTATCTATCTTATAGAAGAGAGTAATCATGAGTGGGAATGAATTTCAGAGGATAAAGGCTGTAATATCTTTGGAGAAAAATTTCTTACAGTATGTGGGGATTTTGATTTAGTCATTTGTAATGGTTTGAATAGATGGGAAAAGTCCGGTAATTTCACTTGAAATACTTACAATGGAGCAAGTGTAGTAGATTATGTAATTTTCTCACATAGTTTGTGTGAGAAAATGGAGGAAGTGCTGATTGGAGATCAAATTTGGCACTTAAAATCCGATCACAAGCCAATTTATTTAAGTTTCTCTTAGACCAGAAATAAACAATTAGGGTCAAAAACTCAGTGTGTTCAACAAAATCCCCTAAAGGGTAGAATTATTTTGACTCCGGAGAATTGTAATACCTTCAAAATAATGCTAGAGAGGCTCTTCGAGAAGGAGGAATTCTTATTTCATGGTATTCATAGTCACGGATTAAAAAATTTAATTCAAAGCACACTTGCTGAGTGCAAAAGAGAAAAAATTAAGAAGTATGAAACAAATTTCTTTCCGGTTAATTCTTGGTTTGACGAGGAATGCAAAAAGGCAAGGAGAAGGTGGAAGGAATCAGACAAGGATAACATAAATATCAAAGATTACAAGCAAATAGTAAGAAAGAAAAAGGTTGATTTCATGGTTTCGAGGAGAGAAGAACTAATATTCCTTGAGAAAAATAACCCCAAATTATTCTGGAAGGAGCTCCAACCAAAAAAGGTGCAAACTGAAAACAACATTATAGCTTCTAAATGGTTCGACTATGCAAGACAATTATGAGCAGGATCCCAAGGTTGACCCTCCTCCCCTTTTCAACGCAGACACAAAACTCTTCACGGTGCAAGAGGTAGAGATGGGTATCAAGAAGTTGGGTGCTGGAAAATCAAAAGATTTAGATGAACTCTAAGTAAAGTATATAAAGTAGGGCTTAAAAATTCTTTCACTACACATCACAAAAATTTTCAACAACATCATACAGTAGGGGTTCCCCATAGATTGGACAACTAGTATGGAAATACCTCTTTTAAAGAGTGGTGACGTCAATAATCCCTCCAATTATAGAACCATAATGATAAACCCCTTGTTTGTAAAGTTATTTGGAATCATGTTAGAAAAGAAAATCAACAAGTGGGTAGAAGAAAGAGATAAACGTGCTAAAGGGAAAGTAGGTTTTAGACCTAAACATTGCATAGTTGCTCATTGTATAACTTTAAGGCACATCATTGAAAAAGTTTGGGAAAAAAAGGAAGAAGTTTTTTGTTGCTTTGTTGATTTCAGAAAAGCCTTTGACACGGTTCCTAGGGATAAGATTTGGGGCAGAATGGAGGAACTCAGGGTTCCCAGGAATTTGAAAGTAGCTATGCATAGGCTATATGAAGAGGTAAAAGTCAAAATTAGAACTTCAACAGGTATTTCAGAAAGTTTTAGAAGCGATATCAGGGTCAAGCAAGGTTGCCCATTGTCTCTTACCATTTTTGGGTTATATATTGACAAGCTTGAAGAGGCTAAATTTGCAAGGGGGTGAAGGTATCCATTTGGGAAAGTTCATTATAAGGCTTCTTTTGTACGAAAATGACCTTATATTGATTTCTAAATCGGCTCTTGGTTTGCAAGAGGCTAGAGCACTTACGTTCCCTTGAGAATTTTTGTAGAAGGGTGGGGATGCACGTCAATATTAGCAAAACGAAAGTAGTGGTTTTCTCTAACAAAAGAAAGCATAACCAACATAAGTTCTACTTTGAAGGAAAAATTTTGGAAGAAGTTGCAGACTACAAATACCTTAGAGTTGACTTCAACAGAAATTTAAGTTGGGATGGTTGTAGAAAGAAAAGAACTTTAGGGGGTTGGAAAGAATTTTATGCTCTTCAAAGAAGGTTTAGAGAGGCAGAGCCGTGGGACTGGAAAACCAATCTAACTATTTTTGGGCTTCTAGTGATTCTGGTGATTCTCTACGGTTGTGAACTGTGGGCCAGAAACACAACCGAGATGTAGTGGAAACAAATTGAGAAAATTCATAAGCGTTTGATTACAAACAAATTCAAAATTAAAAGTGAAGTTCCTTATGCTATCCTGTTAAGTGAAATAGGGCTGCTCCAATTGAAGCAATTGATATGGTGCGAGTCATAAGGTATTTGAAAAAAATTGAGCAAATGGAAGAGGGTAGATGGCCTAAGGTTATGTTTAGTGATAGATCGTGCAAAAGAAAGAAGACTTGGATGCATAAAAATAACAAATGATTTAGTAAATGGGGTATTTTCTTGAGAATGTGTCCTACAAACAGTGAAGAGATGAATTTTTTTATTATGGATAAGTTCCACAAACGTACTTGGGAGAAAGAGCCAGGGAGAGAGAAGAAGCACTACATTGAAGATTTTAACCCCACTCAACCATCAGCAAAAGGCGTACATAGGGGCCAATATTTCTTGGAGATCTAAAATTATTATTGCTTAATCAAGGAATAATTATCATCAACTCCGTTGTGAAACAAGTCATTGGAAAAGGCCAAAAGAAATGTGGGAGGAAAGAGTATGTATTTTTTGCTCTTCCAGAAAAGTGGAAACAAAAAAACATTTCATTTTAGAATGTGAGGCCTTCAAAGGCAGCATGGAAAATTATGCAGGTATTCTAGTAGCTAGTTCTTGGGATGATCTATTCAACGAAGAGTTTTTCGAGAAGCTAGGAGCAGTTACTGTAAAACTTCATAGGAAATGGACCGAATACAAGAGCCAGATGGAGAAGCAATCTGTCCCATAGGCTATTTTTAGCCTCGTGGACATTAAAAATACTTTCTTTCTTTCTTTTGCCCATACCTTCTGTTCTATTCGATTCTTATTTAAATCCATTACAGAGCTCACTCCATTCTCATTTGGTTTCAAGCCCATATTCATTTTTATTTATTGTGATTCCGAGCTCCGAATTGAAGATGTGTGAGATTCTGCATATTCAAGGAGGACAATGTGGGAACCAGATTGGTGCAAAATTCTGGGAGGTTGTATGCAAAGAGCACGAGATTGATCCCACTGTAGTATACAAGGGTACATCGAATCTTCAACTAGAGAGAGTCAAAGTGTACTACAATGAGGCCAACTGTAGGTAGATTTGTGCCGTGAGCCATTTTAATGGATCTAGAACCTGGGACCATGGATAGTGTGAGGGTGGGCCCTTGTGGACAAATATTTAGGCCATATAACTTTTTTTCGATCAATCTAGGGCGGGGAATAATTGAGCTAAGGGTCGTTATACTGAAGGAGCTGAGCTTATTGACTCAATACTCCATGTTGTCACGAAGGAGGTTGAAAACTGTGACTGCTTGTAAGGGTTCCAAGTATGCCACTCATTGGGAGGAGGCACGCGATATGGTATGGGATCTCTTCCGATTTCCAAGATCAGAGAATAATACCCAGATAGGATTATTTGGATAATTCTCAAATTCTCGGTTTTCCCATCTCCTAAGGTATCTGATACAGTTTTTGAGCCTTACAATGCTATCTCTTCATCCCATTAGTTGGTGGATAATGCAGATGAGTGTATGGTTTTGGAAAATGAATCCCTTTGTGAAATCTGTTTTAGAACTTTGAAGTTGACTACTCCATTCTTTGGTGATTTAAATCATATGATATCTGAAACCATGAGTGGAGTGATGAGAAAAGCTGAATAGTAGAAGAGCTCCCACCACCATTACCAGATTCTGATAGTCATCCATTGGAGCTATTCTTCTCAGATCCAACAAATTATAATCCTAAGCCTGCAGGTCTCAGCCATGGAATGGGTATTTCAAGCCCATATAATTCCTAACTGCAATTCTTAAAACAACGATAGTACTTCTAATCTTTCATGTCGCCATAGTGAAAAACATTAATGGCAAATGCAAAGCCCAGCTGAGCTAGTTACATAGCTTGAGAGGAAAAAACTATGGATTTAATTGAGCTGAGCATTTAAGGTTTATTACTGGGTTATTGTAATTATAATTCTTCAGCAGAAATATGCAGTTTATTTCAATGGTTGAAGTTTGCAAAGTTCTATCTTCGCTATTCATGAAAATTTCTGGTTAAAACACGACAACTATCGATAATAGATTTTTCCCCTGCAATTTACAATTCCAGAGGTATTTTCCTTGTTCATTACCTGCAAATTTATTTTGGTAGATTAACCATGGTTTAAAGTTTGCTCATATTTTTTCTTTCCATGTCATAATTCTATATATTTAGTGAGATTACACATTAAATCCTTGGGAAAATTTAAGGGTAGCATTTATGTAAAGTTATATTAACCGAAAGGCTAGGGTTTGGAGTTGGTGGAATTTAAAGGATTGCTAGTTTTGGAGGTACCTGATTTTTTTCTTAATTGCATAATTTATTATCGACATATATTTACCAAATTTTAACTTTTGAGTGTAAGATTATTTATTTTCTCTCTTTTTAAAAAAAAATTCCCCTAGATTCCACAAGATTAAGGCCATTAACAACAACGTGAAAATATCTGCATTGCCTGTTGAAAGTTCAACAAAGATGATTCCTCTCCACTGCTTAATTTTTTTTTTTTTAATAAAAATTGTTTTAGAATTATTTAAATTTATTGCAACTCAAGTGTTTGACGCATCTGGAGCATTTAAATAACTCCTCACTAGCTAAATGGCAAGTTTTTAAGTGGTTGAAATTAAAATTAAAATAAAAATTGTTGCTAGGTTTGTGCTAGATAATCCAATGTTGGTTGATTGATGTATTCTGCTGTATTTTCGCTGCTAAATTCCATGTCTTGTCTGAGTTTGATGAGGGAAAACAGAGCTGCAGAAGAAAACCTCAGCCAAATGTAGTTGTTACAGTCTTGAATACTGAATCATCTTTTGTGTTGAAGAACACTGATCAAGATCAAGATACCAACAACGGGAGAAATCAATCAAGTATGTTGGGTTTGGGTTTGGGCTTAATTTATTTTGCAGTCTTTTTTCTATTAAGGTTGCACATTTATGAAGTTTTTTCTATTGAGATTATGGTTTTATATTCTCGAACAAGTCTGAAGTAGCCTGAAGTACAAATTTCCTAGTCTAAACCACCAGGCTTGTTGACCAGAATTTCACTATCCTAATCTCTACCACTAGTTCTCCAAACCAGCAAAGGACAAGAGTAGTATTTGCAACAAATGGGCCCAAATTTGTCCATGGGAGGATAAATATCTTTGGACTATCCAAGACAAAGCACATGGGGAGAATTACAATGGGCTTGAAATATCCATTCCATGGCTGATATTTGCAGGCTCCAGATTAGAATTTGCTGGATCTGAGAAGAATAGCTTCCAATGGACAATTATCAGAATTTGGTAATGGTGGTGGGAGCTCTTCTACTATTTAGGTTTTCACATCTATTCAGAATCAACAGGGTGATGAGAATATTCAAGAAATGCTTCTTCTAGATGTAACTCCTCGTTCACTAGGGTCTGACCCTACAGATGGTCGTTTGAGTGTCCTCATCCCCAAGAACATCCTTATCCCCACCAACAAGAAGCGGGTATGTTCTACTGTCTCAGACAACCAAACTAATTTTCCATTTCATGTGTATGAGGGTGAGGGAAGTCGAAGCCAAGACAACAACTTGTTGGGCATAGATTTCTGTGGCATTCCTGCAGCTCTAAGAAAATTTCCCCGGATTGATGTGCGCTTTGATATTGATGACGATGGTATTCTCAACGTATCTGTGATGGACAAGACCACTTATGAGAAGAACAAGATCACAATCATAAGTGACCAAGGTAGATTTAGTAAGGAGGAGATTGAGAGAATGTTTCATGATGCTGAGAAATATAGGTCTGAGGATGCAGTGCACAGAAAGAAAGTGGATGCCAGGAATTCCTTGGATAATTAAACTTACAGATGAGGAACACTATCTGAGTGATCGAAGATGCTCTCGAATGGAATATCCACTAGCTCGACCAAAATGAGTATGCCAAGGCCGACAAGTTTGATGACAAGATAAAGGAGTTGGAGAGTATTTTCAATTCCATACATCATGAATATGTGCATATGTGTTAATGTAGGTTTTTTTTGGGTGCTAATATGTGCATCTCGATCTCGATCTGGAAATGGAACTGCTGGATATGAGTCTCCATATAAGACTCAGAATCTTCAACTCACTCACGGAGGTGGTTGGATCAACTAGTGGACCAATTCTAGGTAGAATAACTGTGTGCACTTGGATTTGCTCCTTATGGTGTTGTATAAGCATCTGGGCAAGCGAACCAATTGATGATCTACCTGTTGCTTCATTATACCTGCTGCTTCCTTATATTTGAGCCAAAACTCAATTTTTAAAAGGTACATCAATTTTTTTAGTGCCAGTTTTACACACAAACATGTAGCATTAATGACAATGCATTTCTCTCTTACGATGTCTGTATTTTTTAGATAGATATTTAGGGATTATGTGGGGTAGATAGAGAAGCATGTCATAATTTTTAACTAGTTCCATATTTTTTCATCTCGAGTCCTGATCTTGTAATTCGAAATTGATTTTACAGCTAAGGAAGCACTGTAAATTATGCATGGCATTATTTTATGGTAGAATTATAACAACTTGTCATCAACGCATCAGAAGTAGCGAATCACGTGGTTTTGTCAGGGTGAACATGGACTATTTTGAAGAAGAGTTCGTTATTTTGTTTGTTATCTAGGAAAATTTGTTCATTGGGATTCTAATATTTGAAATTTAGCATCCCACACCAAGTTTTCAACTGCCATAGTTGATCATTAATGATCAGGAGCACACTAGCAGCAACACTTGGAAGCCTGCACGAAATTCCATTTACGTAATCAATAATTTTTAAAAGTATATTTCTCTCTTACAATGTGTTTGTGTTTCTGTATTTTTTAAGATAGATATTTTGGGTTTAAGAAGATCATTCCTATTCAGTGAGTGGATAAGAATGAACACCATGCTCATTTTTTTCATTAAAGCAGAGGGTATAATCTCAGCATTTGTTAATATATGGTACTATGACACCGCTAACAATACCTTGGTATGTATATCTATATTAGTTCTCATTTTAAAACTCTCTCACCCACACAATGTCTTTGTTTATTATGTTTTTTCACATTATTATAACCATCTTCATAAAACCTAGAGGCATACTAGCACTCTTTGATAATTATACCCACACTTCCCTTAATTTAGTCTCACAACAAATATATTTTCCAAAACAAATGCAATATACATGATTTCTCTCGTTCTCAAAAATATATTACATTCCATGTACATAAGTCTTTCATCAAAAAAATATTTGAATTTCAACAATTCTAAAAATTAGTAAACCAGAATTTGAACATCCTACTACTCAAAACTTAGTAAACAACTTCAAACTCCAACTATTGTCTTCAAGCTTTTTAGATGGTTGATTCCTTCTTCTACCTCCACGATCACACCTATTTGACTCCCAAAAGTAGTCATTTTGATAAATCATCTGCTCTTGTGTTAGGTTATATACAAGAATGATGATAGGATATGTTGGAGAAGAATGCCTCCATTTTTTTCATCTAAGCTAGCATAAGGTGAAAATTGATATTACCCATTTTGTAGCAACCCTTCATCTAGTGTATAACCACATCATGGTCACCAAAAATCAGCAATTTTGTCACCTCCAGGTCTGTTGTTAGTCTCATTAAGATCATTAGATCCATCAACTCAACATAGATATTATAACTTCACCCAAGATTGCATTGAAATTAAGGAGAAGAGAATCATTTAGAAATAAGGTACCTCTTACAGTACAAAGAGTATGTTGCTCTTGGCTAGCACCATACAAGTCGACACAATTTATCAATTCATGGTTTCTTCCACATCTCGGGTTTATGTGTCTTTTAATGTATTTTTATGCTTCCAAACACTGGCCTAATATTAGACGCACATTGAAATGGAGGAATGTATCTCTCCTAATATATCAGCATTTCAAGCTAATGATATGCTCCAATAAACCACAACAGGAAGAGCTCTAAAACCTTTAATTTCTTTATTCTAGGTCCAGTTCTTCAAAGCCTCCTCTAGAGTTTTTACTTGTCACCCTTCCCTACAATTTTTCAGTTACTTCAACTCTTCCCATTCCTTACTTGCATATTTGGAATTGTTAATAAATGATCAACTAGTTCTCCTTCCTTCTATTGTATAGTACAAAAACCCTCCCAATTTCAAAATTTTAGAATAAATTTTATTTTAGAAATAGGTCCCCTTTCTTTTAGATGGAAACAAAAACTTTGAGGAAATCCGATTATCATAAAATAGAACAATAAAAAAATTCATTGTTTAAAAGTAATGCATCGCATATCGCATATATCAATTGCAAATGAACAAAAGTGACATTGAATTTATTCCGATCCAATCAACCATAAGTCTTATATCGCATCGGCACAAAGTTTAAAAGTATTCATGTTAAAAAGTCCGATGCGATAAAGTAAATCGCAATCGCAAATCGGTAGAATCTTAAGGTTTCACATTTGTTTTGCAAAACTCTGATGCGATGTAACTTATCACAATCGGTCTATTTTATAAACTCCGATGTGCTACAACATATCACAATCACATTTTGTAAAAGCAAAGATTAGTTGTTTTATAAAAGTTTCGATGCGATGGGTCCCACCATCATCGCAATCGCATTTCGGTGAAAATCATGAACAACTCAATCCCTTTGGAAATATCCGACGCGATATACCTTTCTCGCTAATCGCAAATCGGCGGAAAATATGAGATGTCTTTCGTTTTCCTTTCAAAAACTCTGATGCGATGAATTTTCAGTCTTTATTAATTGCTATTTTGCGCCGCGCATATATTTATCAGTCAATCGCAATCGGAAAATTCAAAATGAAAGTTTTACATTAACATTTCAATATCGCCAATCTCCGATTATACGAGCATCATTAATTGAAAAATGAAACAAATTATGGTAATCGATTCTAATATGAATGCGTGAATGTGACTCTCATGGAGGGAATTTAAGTTTAATACGGGGTTAATCAATTGGGATCATTAATAAAAATATTTTCGCATAGTTATTCTCCTAACTTCATTTCTTCCTGCGTCTAAAAGGTTTGTCTCATTTGTAGAGCTATAGAACATCCAACCCTTTTGTTCGCCGAACTAGTGAAACGATACCAGATGAGGAAGATGTCTAAGAAGCTTAAGAAATCAAGAATTTTTTCCACCTCCAAGACCGCTGCCACTACCACAATGCCAAAAGAAAAACCAGCTAAAATCAAGTTGGTTATAGAAAATGCCAAGGTCTCGGGAAGCTTTCCAGGGAAGAAGTCTATAATTTGCTTGAAAAAGAAGACCCTAGAGTTACAGAGGTAAAGGCAACAGTGCCAGATGAAGAATCAGATTCAGATGACAATCCCCTTAAATAACTCGCAAATTCTTTTCTTCATAGAATTGCAGCTCGGGCGAATGTCTTCCCATATTATGACATAATACGATGGGTGATAGAAAACACCACCATCACAAATATGACATTCATGACAGTTGGGGGAAAGATGTTTGGGTCTTTTAGAGCAGAAGACATCAAAGCAATGTACCATCTTCCAGATCCTCAAAAGACCTACAACAAAGCCTTCATAGCATATTTTACCTCAAGCAATGAAATTGAATCAGACCCAATTAAAGAATGGAAACGAGCTCCAGAAAATCATAAGCATGAGAATTCAGGTATGTATTCCGTAGAGTCTCTTTCACCCCCATATTGCTATGCTGCTGCAATGATGTGTAGACTTTTTGGGAATGATAATTCTGCAAGGTTTTCAATTCAGATGGTACCCCTAATTCATGCTGCTATAAATTCTGAGATTATGGATTGGTCAGTTATTTTTTCTGATAAGATGGCTAATAGAATTATGGACTATAGAAAGAATAAAAATAGTGGAAATACACCCCCATTTCATTTCTGTGCCTATATTTTAGATGCTTTGTGTTTTAATTCTGAATTCCCTATTCTGGGTTGGAAATGGACTTCACAGGAACTTGTCCCAATTCACATTTACCATAAAAATTGGTGGAAGGCTCATTTCAAGAACCATGTATATAGGATTTGCCACAACTTCATGTTACCTATCTATCAAACCATTTTTAACCAATTCCCTCCCCGACTCTCTGAAAAGGCAAAGCTTGATATATCCCAAATCGGCAATTGGTTTGAAGAAGAAAAGTTTACCTATATTAGGGTTTTTGGAAACATTGTGGAACCTCATGTCCTACCTCTATATGTCCCTGATAAACTTTTAGCTCAAGAAATTTCTTACCAATTGACAGAAAGAGGGATGTCCAAGTGTTTAAAGAATTCCAAAAAATTGATGTGGCCTACTTTTCCTTTCCATTGTGGAACCTATACTCTTAATGATTTTAAACATGCTGAAAAAGAAACCCTTAAGATAAGAAATATTAAGCTTGCAACCGTTCCAGGCAGAAAATATGATCCAAATAAAGTGGCTTTTTATTTCACAACTTTGGTCCAAATTTCTAAGTTTGAGCATGAGCCTGATAAATTTGAAGATTTATTTGTCTCAATTGAGAAATTTTCCCAAGTTTATGACTTAGCTAGATCTAAGTTTCAATAAGAAGATATGAATAAATTTATGCAATTCAGAAGTTAGAGATTACTGAAAGCTCCCCTTGACCAGCTAAGGATTCCTTCACAAGAAAATGAAAGTATGGAAATAGAAAAAAATAAAAAGGGAGATGCAGCTAGCAAAACAGAAAAAGAAGTGTCTAGCAGCAAAATTGATATGGAGACTGAGAAGGAAAGAACAGGTAGCAAGCCTGATGTGCAGACAGAAAAGGAGAATACTGGCAGCAAGGCTAATGTGTAGTCTGAAAAAGAAGATACAGGTAATAAGCCTGATGATCAACTTGAAAGAGAAAAGACCACACAGAAAGATGGAAATTCTGCTGAAGTGATTATTACTTCCCATTTTCTACAACAGTATGAACAATTCGCTTAGCAAATAAGAGAACAAAATAATCCTCAAGTTGATAATCTGGATAATAAAGATATGGAGATCATTCTTGAACATCCATACGAAGAAATTGTGTTAATATTTGAAGACATCCCTCCTCTGGATATCTTTTATAGTCCTAAGCATAGGGCTGCTGTCAGAAAACAAAGAAAGAGAAGGAGGATAGATCAAGGATCACTTGCAACTTCGCAAGTTGAATTAATGAATGTTGTTTGGAAGAACACTGAGGTAAATCCTTCAGAGGATCTTACCAAATTATCACAATATGCAGGTGCCTATAGTGCAGTTACTATAGATAAAGCTACTGAAGTCACTCAATTGGTAAAGCAAAAAGACTTACAGATAGCATTGCTAGAGGAGAAAACAACAGGTGATCAACAAAAGATATTTCAGTTGGAGCAGCAGTTGGAAGAAGAAAGACTCAGAGCCAAACAATTGGAAGAACAACTGAGTATTGAAAAGAAGAAGCTTGATCAGCAAGCTTTGAATAAAAAACAACAGTTGTCTCAAGAGGTATCCAAATTATAGACCTTGCTGCAAAATGAGAAAACTGCCAAAGAAGAGCAAGAAAAAATATTTCAAGCAAGATTGGATAAATTTAAGGATTATCCTAAGATTGACCAATTTAGAACAGAAGCTCTGGAAACAAGTAAGCTATTGTCTTAGTAGTTGGATGATCTATGTCATAAAATTGCACAAGCTGAACCTTTATGTGAGACAACATCATCTCTTATCGATGAATCAGTCATCACCAAAATTTAATTTGAAAATGCAGATGATAAAATTTCAGAATCTATTTCATGGTAGGACTTAGAACAAGGAAAGAGTGCAAATCTTCCCAGGATCGAAGAAAGGCATAATGAAATTTTGTTTGCTGAATGGGAAACATAGTTGATTAAAGAAGAACGTGCTACATCAAAGGCCAGAGCCATAATGAAAAATCTGACACAATTAGTTAATGATAGTTTATATGCTACTAATTTAATTCCAGATTGTACTCTAGGTAAATTGCCAAGGATGAAAGAAACTGATACCATATGGAAGCATGAATTAATAAACAAGAATCAAAAGATCAGCAAAATACAGGAAATTACATGAGATGTCCTATGGACATATTTGATCAAACCACACAGTCAGCAGATGGCAATCAAATGCCTTTCTAATGCCATCAATTAGATCATTCCAGAGCTATCTGATGCCACATACATTAGTCAGTTTCATTCAAGGATGAGTCATCCAACCGAAGTTAAATATATGCTTAAAATCTGCCACCTCAGCACACTGAATATAGAAGAAAATCAATGAATCTGTTTTATTTGATATTGCAAGTCTTTTCTCGGATCTCCGATGATAGTTTCTAGCATAAGTTATAGTTAATTTGTTTTGTTAATTTCCTATTTAAACCCCTTTCAAGTATTTAGAAAGGGGTTCTGAATTTGTAATATTTTGGCTTTGGATAATACATTTCTGTACTCCATTGACTATCTTCTTTTTTATAAAGGATCACATTCTGTGATTTCATGAGGAATTATTTTTGAGAATTACATTTCTGTACCTTGAAGATTTTTCTAAGTTAAAGCGCAGGATCTGGATATCGAATTGCATCAAGAAAATATCTTAATGAATCTAGTATTTCTATCGATTTACTGTTATTTTCTTTATGTAATGAAGTATTCTCTTTGAAATTTGCTATAATTTATATATGCTTGTTTCTCAAATATTTATTTATCATATCATTTCTGAAGATATAGAAATATTCATCTATCATAGTATGTGCAAATGATATATAGAATTATGAATGCGATGTGCTATTCTAACTCTGTTTAATTTCTTAAACAGAGTTATCAATATATGATACTTCATCTTTCTGTTGAATAATAATACATTTTCATGGTTATTTGTTTAATTGAAACAATCTTTAAGTCGTATTCATATTTAATACTTGGGTTAGTTTTAGAATTATTTGCAAGTTATAGATTAAGTTAGATAGATTAGCTCAGTTAGTTAGTTCCATTTATCCACTTGCACAAACACTCCATTACCAATCCATTTATTATTAGGAAACTGGTCCTATAAATCCAGTCGGAGCCACCACACCAAACGGAAAAGGAGTTGTCCTAAGGTCCAGACCGGGTGGTTTTCCCCCAATGTTTCAAGCAACGATTTTCAAGGCTTCAAAATTTTTGGCGCTAGAAGGAGGGTCTAAGCTATGAATGGAAAGTAAATCCAAATCTACAGGCCATTCCAAGATCAATTCGCCCTCATCACCTTCTTCAATTTCCTCTACATCTCAAATCTCTAGGGAAGAAATTGAGAAGAACATCAATACACCCACTACTAAAGCTTTAGATCTGTCAGACAATCAACCTCCTGAGTCCCTTGAAATACAAGCTTTGGTTCATAAACTCCAAGGGTTCTCATTATCTTTAGAAGATTCTGAATTATCTGAAGCTAGTGTTACATCACAATTCATATCTTCAAAACCTCTTACTAGGTCAGAAAGTGAAAAACTTGGTATTACTCCAAAAGAATTTCCTTTACCTAGTTGAGTTAAAACTAGAAAAACACTGTCGAAATCAGGTAGTGAAATTATCTCTTCATCACAAACTCACTCATTTGCTTCCCAAACTCAAACCCAGAAGAGTATAGTTATTCCAAAAACCTCTACTCAAACACCAGTTGTCTCTTCAAGTCCCTCAACCGTTATCACAACAATGGCACAAAGACCATGGACTAATTCAGGGGCTATTGAAATTCCTGCACCTTTGCATGATTTTTCAGATCATCCTGAAAAATGGCTGCCAAAATTTAGTCCTGACCTTGGTATACAAGTAGAAGAACACATTAATAATTTTATGCTATCAGTAAATTTAAATGTCGTACAACATGAAGATATTGTGGTTAGGTTATTCCATTATACTTTACAAGGGGAAACAAGATCCTGGTATTTTTCATTACCATCAGGATCTATTACAAGTTGGGATATTTTCCAGGAACATTTCTTAACCAAATTTGGAGATGATAGATCAATAGAAAATTCAATTAATGATCTCTCCGATTTGAGAGCAGAATCCAAAGAACCTATCAAAGATTTTAATTCCTGATTCAACAAAATTTTGAATAAAATTCCTACAACCTCAAAACCTAGTGAGCAAGTCCTAAGTGAATGGTGTATAACAGCTTTGCCTTCAAATATAGCAATTTTTGTAGATAGAGCTGCTAAACCTACTTTGGATGAAAACATGAAAGAAGCAATTGCAATTGAAAGATGGATTATTGCTTTAGATAAGAAGAATGTTATTGAAGACAAAAAATCCAAAAAAGTCATCTTTAAGGATGATTCAAAGAAGAAAACACCTAGGGATCCTTATGACATGGAAGGCTTACAGAAAGTTTTGAAGACTTTGTCCAATGAAATGATCGAAATCAAAAAACAAGTGGCAGAATCCTCTACCAAAAGGCCATTCAGAAATTTCAAAAGGAATCAGAAAACTGAATCTAAACCACCCAATTCAATATCCAATGTAGAGTCAGATCTAGAAGAAGATGAAGAAGAAGATACACCTCTATTATCAGAAGAAGATGAAGAAGAAGAAATAGCTGAATTACATGGGATGTGGGATTTCATTCTTCCTAATTCAGACAGTGAAAAGGAACAAGAAGCCATGCCAATAACTACAAGTAGTAAATCTACAGCAAAGCCTGTCCAAACAGTTCCCAAGAAGAAAAGTTCAACTTCGACTACTAAAGACAAATCCCTCGTAAAGAAAACTTCCTCTTTTCCGACTCAAAATCAACCATCATCTTCTAATCCTCCTACAACAACATCTAAGACTCTGATGGTATCAAATCCTATGGATTATAACATTTTTGAAGACATGAAGAAAACCAGAGCGAATATCTCTCTACATGAACTCAACAAACTTAAGCATCAACAAAAGTTGTTATTGAAAGAATTAAATGCAACACCTATTTCTCCTCTACCAAGTGGTGTAGTTGCCAAAGCAGCCAAAGGATCAGGTAAGCCACCAGATAAAGTAGATGCTACTGATACTATTCTTATTGGAGAAAGATCAAATTCTCAGGCACCTCCTTTTCTTTTGACTTATGAAATCTATAACAAGAATTTGCATAACTGCTTAATAGATTCAGGAGCATCATCTAACATAATGCCTACTTCAGTCCACTCAAAATTAAACATCGAACCCCAGAAATCTGTAGTTCATATTGTTCAATTAGATCAGACTAAAATGCAAGTTGTGGGAGAAATTAATTCAGTCACCATTAGGTTAGCCTCTAATCCCAGGATAGTCTAGAGAATTGATATAATAATTGCAGATATTCCTGAGTTTTATGGATTAGTATTGAGCAGGGATTGGTCTGCAAAGCTTAACGGTTACATCGCCATTGATTATTCTCACATGTGGCTTCCTCACAAAGGGAAACCAAATCAAATCAAGGTTGAGCGAGAAAAACACATGATGCATACTGTAACAGAATTTGAACAAGCAAATGAACTGGTAGCTTTTAATAACAACATTCTCAGAGGTTATTCTCCTGAATCATTTCTTGGAAATTTCACAGCACCGCAATCACCTTTTTCTGTAAATACTTTTATTTCGCAAATTGAAAATTTTTCACAAACTAATTCTTCAAGAATTGTTAATGTTTCTGATTAATCTGTAAATAAACCTGTAGATAAGTCTTATTTTTGGTCTTTGTATTTTGATGGATCAAAATCCAATGATGGTGCAGGAGAAGGATACATTTTAGTTGATCCAGATGGGGAGAAAACTATGCTCTCATGTAGATTAGAATTTGAGTGTACAAATAACACTACAGAATATGAAGCCTTGATCCAAGGGCTTTATAAAGCAATAGGGTTGCATGTTAAGTACTTGAAAGTGTATGGTGATTCCGAAATTGTTATCAGAAAAGTAAGAAACACTATCCATTGTCTTTCAGATCATCTTAAACATTATAAATCCCTTCAAAATGTTACCACTCAATTTTTAGCATTCAACATATTTTCTATCCCTAGAACTCAGAATTCAGTAGCTGATTTGTTAGCTAATGTTGCTTCCAAGATCCTCCTAGCTGAAGATTATAGTCCATATAGGTTTTCAATTGAATTAATCTTTAGACCTTCTGTGTCGGATAATGTCACCAATTGGAGAGTATTTTATCATGATGAAGATATCTTAAATTTCTTGACTTCAGAAAAATCTTATGATGGCCAAATAATTGATGAAAGTGATCATGATCTTCAAAGCACATCAAAAGACAATGAAAATTCTATTCCCAAATATGTAGTCAAACTTGAAGACTTATATGATATCAAAGATAGATTCAAAAAGGTTACTAATGCTAAAATTCAAAGTTCTACTTTGAAGTTTGAATTAGTAAATCTTGGTACTGAGTCTAAACCACAGATTGTTAATTTAGGACTCGAGTTAACATCAGAGGAAAGGACAACTTTCATCAGAATTTTGAATAAGTACAAAAATGTCTTTTCTTGGAATTATGAGGATTTAAAAACTTATGATACTTCTGTCATCCAACATACTATTCCAATGCTTTTCGATGTAAAGCCAGTGCAATAGAAGTTAAGAAAAATTCATCCCAATCTGGAAGGACAAATCAAGTCAGAATTGAACAAACTTTTGAAGGCGAAAATTATTTTTCTTGTAAGACATTCTAGTTGGGTCTCAAACATGGTTCCTGTAAGGAAGAAGAATGGAGATATCAGAAACTGTATTGATTTTAGAAATCTAAATAAAGCATGTCAAAATGATAACTTCCCATTGCCAACGATGGAATAAATAATTCAAAAGGTAGCTGGTTTTGAACTCATGTCTTTTCTTGATGGTTTTTTAGGCTATAACCAAATATTGGTACATCCAGATGATAGGCTGAAAACTACTTTCAGAACCAAATGGGGAACTTCTGCTTACCAAAATATGCCTTTTGGTTTGATAAATGCAGGAGTTACTTTTTAGAGAGCCATGGATATAGCATTCAAGGGTTTGATTAATAGATTAGTTGTTATTTATCTTGATGACATAACCGTATTTTCAAAGAAAAGAGCTAATCATCTGCATGATTTGAAACAGATATTTGAACGATGTAGAAGATTTGGCATTTCTTTAAATCCAAAGAAATCCTTCTTTGCTCTCAATGAAGGAAAACTCCTAGGATTTGTTGTGTCTAAAGATGGCATATATATTGATCCTGATAGAGTAAAAGAAATTTCTGATATTTCTTTACCACATAACAAGAAATCCATGTAATCCTTTTTGGGATAGATCCATTTTATCAAGAGATTTATTCTTGTTTTTTCTCAAATAGTTTTACCTTTGCAGAATATGATTAAGAAAAATTCAGTTTTCAAATGGTTACATAAATAAAAAGAAGCCTTTGATTCAATCAAACAGGAAATCATTAATGCACCTACATTGAATACTCCTGATTTTTCTAAACATTTTATTCTGTATACTTCAGCTACTGAAACATCCTATGCTGCTATTTTGACACAACCTGATGATCAACAAGAGGAAGCACCAATCTCTTTCTTTAGCTCAAATCTGCAAGCAGCCGAACTTAATTACTTCGATGTAGAAAAACGAGCCTTTGCTGTATTTAAATCAATCAAACATTTTAGACCTTTTCTCCTGAAAAAACATACAAAGGTTATTGTCCCATTCTCTGCAGTGAGACAATTGTTAATACAAAAGGATGTAGGAGAAAAGAGAGCTAATCGAGTAACAGCTCTACAGGAGTATGATATTGATATTAAGCCAGTTAAAATTGTTAGAGGACAAGGTTTTTGCAGATTGTTAGCTGGAGCTTCCAACATACCAGAACATGAAGATCAAGATAATACTGTTCAAGTAAATCAGATAAGTATTATAGATTCTAAATCTCAATATGCTGATCTGATATTTTATTTGAAAAATGGGTATGCTCCTTCTAATCTCAGCTATAAAAACAAGCGTGCTTTAAGATTAAAAGCCAAAAACTTTGAAATCATTGATGATGTGTTATTCATAAGAAATTATGATTCAATTTTATTAAGATGTCTTGAAAAAACTGAAGCACATAAGGTGTTGCGGGATTTACATGATGGACCAGCAGGTGGACATTTTGGAGGTAATACCACAACTCACAAAATAATCCATGCTGGTTACTATTGGCCTACCTTGTTCAGATATGCACATGATTATGTAAGGAAATGCAATATTTTTCAAACTGCTAGTGGAAGACAAAGGAAACCAGCCTTTCCTTTACAACCAGTAAACATTGAGCAACCAAATGGGGACTTGATATTGTTGGAGAAATTGTTCCACATTCTTCCAAGCAACACAGATACATCCTTACAGCAACGGATTACTTTACAAAGTGGGTAGAAGAAATTCCTTTAAAGGTAGCCAATTCTAATGCAATCATTGAATTCATTGATCAATTCATCATTACCAGGTTTAATGTACCTAATACTCTTGTTTTTGACAATGCATCTTATTTTTATGGAAATAGTATAATGGAATTTGCAATAAAAAGAGGTTTCAAATTGAAATATTCAGCAAATTATTATCCACAAGGTAATGGCTTAGCTGAATCAAAAAATAAAAATCTTATCAAAATCATCAAAAGAAAAATTGATCAAAGTCAAAAGAACTGGCATAAATCCTTAATTTTTGCATTATGGGCTGATCGCATAACTCATAAGGTTCCAATAGGTGCTTCACCTTTTAATCTAGTCTATCGAAAAGAAGCTGTAACACCATCAAACCTAATACTTCCATCTTTAGCCCTAGTTCAATTCCTTGAAGAGAATCCTTCATCATCTATTAAATTGAGATTTGATCAAATTCTTAAATTAGAAGAAGATAGAGAGAAAGCAAAAAGTATTCATGCCAAACTGGTGATCTTGTTCTGAAATGGCACAAAGCACATGAAGATAAGGGTAAGCATACCAAATTTCAAAAAATGTGGCTTGGACCATTTCAGATTGCTGAAAAGATAGGCTCATCAACATTCATATTGCAAGATTTAACAGGAAAAAGAGAATCTCTTCCTGTGAATGGACTTATTTTAAAGAAATTCTTTTCTTAAGGAGGTAACCCCTTCTTACCTGTACATATTCCTTTCTGCAATTTTGTTTATTTTGTAAATAAGGTTGTTAATAGTCTTTAATTAGCTTTTTATTATTTGAAAATATCTTCGAGAAAATATTATAAATAATTATTTTATGTAAATAAGAATTTTTAAGGAAATGATTACAGTTTTGAGTAGTTAAAAATAAAATATTAAACTTTGAAAATTTGTTTAAACATTTGCAAAATATTTTGAAACCTTGATAAAATTGTAAATCATTATAAGTTTATTGAGCAGAGAGGTTATCCATAAAAAGTAAATACTTTTTCAAGCTTTGGCATTCAAAACTCTAAAAATTGTCATCAATTGATTCTTAAAGAAAAAAATCATTTCACCCCATCCATTAAGGTTGTGATTTTTTAGAATGTAATTCTAAGAAATTATATGTCAAAATTAAGAGACAAGGGGTCTCATCACAAGCCTACTTACCATGATCATAAGAAGTAATAAAACTGACATTACCAACACTGCATACCAAAACAGGGTAATGGCTTATAATTATAAGACAAGGGGTCTCATCATGAGCCAGCTTGTTCAGTTTAATTATAACTAGTGAGTGGCATTGTTATTAACTAGCTACCAAACCAGAACAATGGCTTTTAAATTAAAAAATAAAAGACAAAAACATGAGATAATATGTCTTATGAATTTATCTTTTAAAGAGTCATGATTTTAGTTGGATGGGAAAATGAATGGTTGATGGTTAAAAGGTAACCCTGTTGAGACTATAAACGTTTGCGGGAAGCAGAGGAAATGCCTATGAAAATAGAGTATATTACAAAAGCTAAAATTGGAAAGATCTCCTACTTTATTATTATCAACCAATCAAAGCTTGAGAAAACCCACAAAATGTTTTTATTCTTGAGAAATTAGAAAGAAATTGTAAGTGATTTTTATTCCTTTTCAGAGTTAGATTTTATTTAAATTTCTCTAAGATAGTTTTCATTATCTTTAAAACAATTTTACTTACTAAAAGTATAGTGTTCATTTTATTTTTTCAGAGATAACTGTTTCTTCCCGTGAATCGCCAATTGTTGTACGGTACAACAACCCTCCCCATTTCAAAATTTTAGAATAAATTTTATTTTAGAAATAGGTCCCCTTTCTTTTAGATGGAAATAAAAACTTTGAGGAAATCCGATTATCATAAAATAGAACAATAAAAAGATTCATTGTTTAAAAGTAATGCATCGCATATCGCATATATCAAATGCAAATGAACAAAAGTGACATTGAATTTATTCCGATCTGATCAACTATAAGTCTTATATCGCATCGGCACAAAGTGTAAAAGTATTCATGTTAAAAATTCCAATGCGATAAAGTAAATCACAATCACAAATCGGTAGAATCTTAAGGTTTCACATTTGTTTTGCAAAACTTCGATGCGATGTAACTTATCGCAATCGCATTTCGAAAAGGTTATCCTTCATTCGGTCTATTTTATAAACTCCGATGCAATACAACATATCGCAATCGCATTTTGTAAAAGCAAAGATTACTTGTTTTATAAAAGTTCTGATGCGATGGGTCCCACCATCATCGTAATCGCATTTCGGTGAAAATCATGAACAACTCAATCCCTTTGGAAATATCCGATGCGATATACCTTTATCGCTAATCACAAATCGGCGGAAAATATGAGATGTCTTTCGTTTTCCTTTCAAAAACTCTGATGCGATGAATTGTCAATCTTTATTAATCGCTATTTTGCACCGCGCATATATTTATCGGTCAATCGCAATTGGAAAATTCAAAGGGAAAGTTTTACATTAACATTTCAATATCACATATCTCCGATTGTACGAGCATCATTAATTAAAAAATCAAATGAATTATGGTAATCGATTCTAATATGAATGCGTGAATGTGACTCTCATGGAGGGCATTTAAGTTTAATACGGGGTTAATCAATTGGGATCATTAATAAAAATATTTTCGCATAGTTATTCTCCTAACTTCATTTCTTCTCGCGTCTGAAAGGTTTGTCTCATTTGCAGAGCTATAGAACATCCAACCCTTTTTTTCGCCGAACTAGTGAAACGATACCAGACGAGGAAGATGTCTAATAAGCTTAAGAAATCAAGAATTGTTGCCGCCTTCAAGATCGCTGCCACTGCCACAATGCCAAAAGAAAAACCAGCTAAAATCAAGCTAGTTACAGATACTGCATGCGAAGGTCTCAGGAAGCTTTCCTGGGAAGAAGTATATAATTTGCTTGAAAAAGAAGACCCTATAGTTACAGAGGTAAAGGCAACAGTGCCAGATGAAGAATCAAATTCAGATGACAATCCCCTTAAAGAACTCACAAAGTCTTTTCTTCATAGAATTTCAGCTCGGGCGAATGTCTTCCCATATTATGACATAATACGATGGGTGATAGACAACACCACCATCACAAACAGGACATTCATGAAAGATGTGGGAAAGATTTTTGGGTCTTTTAGAGCAGAAGACATCAAAGCAATGTACCATCTGCCAGATCCTAAAAAGACCTACAACAAAGCCTTCATAGCATATTTTACCTCAAGCAATGAAATTGAATCAGACCCAATTAAAGAATGGAGATGAGCTCCAGAAAAGAATAAGCATGAGAATTCAGGTATGTATTCCGTAGAGTCTCTTGTACCCCCGTATTTCTACTACTGCAATGATGTGTAGACTTTTGGGGAATGATAATTCTGCAAGGTTTTCAATTCAGATGGTACCCCTAATTCATGCCGCTATAAATTTTGAGATTATGGATTGGTCAGTTATTCTTTCTGATAATATGGCTAACACAATTCTGGACTATAGAAAGAATAAAAATAGTGGAAATACACCCCCATTTAATTTCTGTTCCTATATCTTAGATGCTTTGTGTTTTAATTCTGAATTCCCTGTTCTGGGTTGGAAATGGACTTCACAAGAACCTATCCCGATTCACATTTACCATAAACATTTGTGGAAGGCTCATTTCAAGAACTATGTATATAGGATTTGCCACGGCTTCATGTTACCTATTTATCAAACCATTTTTAACCAATTCCCTCCTCGACTCTCTGAAAAGGCAAAGCTTGATATATCCCTAATCAGAAATTGGTTTGGAGAAGAAAATTTTACCTATATTAGGGTTTTTGGAAGCATTGTGGAACCTCATGTCTTACCTCTATATTTCCCTGATAAAATTTTAGCTCAAGAAATTTCTTACCAATTGACAGAAAGAGGGATGTCCAGGTGTTTAAAGAATTCCAAAAAATTGATGTGGCCTACTTTTCCTTTCCATTGTGGAACCTATACTCTTAATGATTTTAAACATGCTGAAAAAGAAACCCTTAAGACAAGAAATCTTAAGCTTGCAACCATTCCAGGCAGACAATATGATCCAAATAAAGTGGCTTTTGATTTCACAACTTTGGTTCAAATTGCTTAGTTTGAGCATGGGCCTGATAAATTTGATGATTTATTTGTCTCAATTGAGAAATTTTCCCAAGTTTATGACTTAGCTAGATCTAAGTTTCAAGAAGAAGATATGAATAAATTTATGCAATTCAGAAGTCAGAGATTACTGAAAGATTCCCTTGACCAGTTGAGGATTCCTTTACAAGAAAATGAAAGTATGGAAATAGAACAAAAGAAAAAGGAAGATGCAGCCAACAAAACAGAAAAAGAAGTGTCTACCAGCAAAATTGATATGCAGACTGAGAAGGAAAGAACATGTAGCAAGCCTGATGTGTAGATAGAAAAGGAGAATATTGGTTGCAAGGCTAATGTGCAGTCTGAAAAAGAAGATACAGGTAATAAGCCCAATGATCAAATTGAAAGAGAAAAGACCACGTAGAAAGAGGGAAATTCTGTTGAAGTGATTATTACTTCCCATTTGCTACAACAGTATGAACAATTTGCTCAGCAAATAGGAGAACAAAATAATCCTCAAGTTGATAATTTGGATTATCAAGATATGGAGATCATTCCTGAACATCCATACGAAGAAATTGTGTTAAGAGTTGAAGACATCCCTCCTCTGGATATCTTTTATAGTCCTAAGCATAGGGCTATTGTCAGAAAACAAAGGAAGAGAAGGAGGATAGATCAAGGATTACTTGCAACTTTGCAAATTGAATTAATGAATGTTGTTTGGAAGAATACTGATGTAAATTCTTTAGAGGATCTTACCAAATTATCACAATATGCAGGTGCCTATATTGCAGCTACTATAGATAAAGCTACTGAAGTCACTCAATTCGTAAAGCAAAAAGACTTACAGATAGCATTGCTAGAGGAGAAAACAACAGGTGATCAACAAAAGATATTGCAATTGAAGCAGAAGTTGGAAGAAGAAATACTAAGAGCCAAACAATTGGAAGAAAAATTGAGTATTTAAAAGAAGAAGCTTGATTAGCAAGCTTTGAATAAACAACAACAGTTGTCTCAAGAGGTATCCAAATTAGAGACCTTGCTGCAAAATGAGAAAACTGCCAAAGAAGAGCAAGAAAAAATATTTCAAGCAAGATTGGATAAATTTAAGGATTATCCTAAAATTGACCAATTTAGAACAGAAGCTCTGGAAACAAGTAAACTATTGTCTCAGTAGTTGGATGATCTATGTCATAAAATTGCACAAGATAAACCTTTATGTGAGATAACATCATCTCTTATCAATGAATCAGTCAGCACTAGAATTGAGTTTGAAAATGAAGATGATAAAATTTTAGAATTTATTTCATGGCAGGACTCAGAACAAGGAAAGAGTGCAAATTTTCCCAGGATCGAAGAAAGGCATAAAGAATTTTTTTTTTGCTGAATGGGAAACACAGTTGATTAAAGAAGAACGTGCTACATCAAAGGCTAGAGCCATAATGAACAATCTAACACAATTAGTTAATGATAGTTTATATGCTACTAATTTAATTTCAGATTGTACTCCAGGTTAATTGCCAAGTATGAAAGAAACTGAAACCAGATGGAAGCAATAATTAATCAACAAGAATCAAAAGATCAGCAAAATACAGGAAATTACATGGGATGTCCTATGGACATATTTGATCAAACCACACAATCAGCAGATGGCAATCAAATTCCTTTCTAATGCCATCAATTACATCATTCCAGAGCTATCTGATGCCACATACACTAGTCAGTTACATTCGAGGCTGAGTCATCCAACCGAAGTTAAGGATATGCTTAAAATCTACCACCTCAGCACATTGAATACAGAAGAAAATCAATGAATCTATTTTATTTGATATTGCAAGTCTTTTCCCGGATCTTCGATGATAGTTTCTAGCATAAGTTATAGTTAATTTGTTTTGTTAATTTTCTATTTAAACCCCTTTCAAGTATTTAGAAAGGCGTCCTGAATTTGTAATATTTTGGCTTTGGATAATACATTTCTGTACTCCATTGACTATCTTATTTTTTATAAAGGATCACATTCTGTGATTTCATGAGGAATTATTTTTGAGAATTGCATTTCTGTACCTTGAATATTTTTCTAAGTTAAAGCTCAGGATCTGGATATCGAGTTGCATCAAGAAAATATCTTAATGAATCTAGTATTTCTATCGATTTACTGTTATTTTCTTTATGTAATGAAGTATTCTCTTTGAAATTTTCTATCATTTATATATGCTTGTTTCTTAAATATTTCTTTATCATATCATTTCTAAAGATATAGAAATATTCATCTATCATAGTATGTGCAAATGATATATAGAATTATGAATGCGATGTGCTATTATAACTCTGTTTAATTTCTTCAAAAGAGTTATCATTATATGATACTGCATCTTTCTGTTGAATAATAATACATTTTCATGGTTATTTGTTTAATTGAAACAATCTTTAAGTTGTATTCATATTTAATACCCAGGTTAGTTTTAGACTTATTTGCAAGTTATATATTAAGTTAGATATATTAGCTCAGTTAGTTAGTTCCATTTATCCACTTGTACAAACACTCCATCACCAATCCATTTATTATTAGGAAACTGGTCCTATAAATCCAGTCAGAGCCACCACACCAAACGGAAAAGGAGCTGTCCTAAGGTCCAGACCGGGTGGTTTTCCCCCAATGTTTGAAGCAATGATTTTTGATGCTTCAACACCTTCTTACATAGTGTACACCACCCTGGACCATTATTGCTACATTTTTGAAGTATTTTCCAAGTTAGTGCCTTGTTTCGAAGAGCTAATGGAATCTAAACCTTTAAATTTAGAGGAGCATAAGACTTCCATGGAATCTTTCACCTCCAAGCCTCCTCTTCCTAGGTTGTATCTACAAAATTTTCTTTCTACCATAACATAGGAGTATATACCCCAGGGTAGGGTTCATTGAGTAAAATAGAACATCCTCCTTTCTTATATTAAAATGAATGTTCTTATGTTGATCCAAAAATACCTTCTAGTGACGTATTTCCCTCTTTTTCAAATCAAACTCCTTTCCTTTCTTCCATCTTTGCTGCCAAATTGAGGCAGATATTGCATCGGCTCCCTAACCCAAGGTATGAATTCCTTGATGTTGAAAAGTAGCAATCAAATACAATGGTAATCTATAGGCTTCTCCACATCGAAAATGTGGATTAGCCCCTATTTTTATTTGATCCCATTTTCCAACTCCCCATACTAACTATACACCTACCAAAGTGAAAGTCAATGCCAATGATTTCTAGACTATAGACCCATTTTGGATAGTTTTCTTTTCCTTCCTATCTCATTATTCCATGTTAAGGTGTTCAATGTGATTTTGGTATATCACCTACCTCCAGAGTCCCTATTTGGAAATAATCTTCCATGGAATTTTGGTAGCTAGAACTTTTCCAAAGAAGCGAACGTCTTTGAAATCCCAACCTATAGTTTCTTTTGGTTTAGACAAGGACTAAAATCTGACAATTGGAATACCCTCTTTCTTCCTCTTAGATGTCCACAAAAACTTTAAATAATTTCTTTCTAATTATTTCAATACCCCTTAGGTATGTAGGCCATAATATGCCAATATATTGGACTTGCTTCCAACACTTCCTTGGCCAATGTCAATCTACCTCCGAAGAAAGCCATTGATTACACTGTTGGTTTGTTTTTTTTTCTATATTATTTATCAACCACTTCTAGTGATTCTTGAAATGTGGATACTTAAAGCCTTCTTGAAAAGTTGAGCTCTAAAACGAGAAGACATACAAGATCATTCTAAGTTATTCCTCCTCTACCCAATTAAAACCAAGTGAATATTTCTACATATTAATTTCCATCCCAGAAACTGTACAATATAGGTCAAGGGTTTCTGTTAACTTATTTAAATATTTTCAACGTGAAATTGTTCAATGTTCTGATGAAATTTCACTAATAAAGAAATGATTAAGCCAATCCATGTTGCATATTTCCATTAACAATGTTTTCTATTGTAATACAATGTTATCTCTTCTTTTTTGTTATTTTGAATTTTCTTTCAGTGTTGCAATTGGAATTTATGATATTAATTTATTTCTTGCAATTATCGTTGCCGAGATACTATTCTTTTTCTCTACTGTATTTTTATTTGTGGTCCTTTGGGTGTTTTCTTCTTTTTTTTTTTCTTTACTAGTTGAAGGGATTGGTAATTTTATATTTTACCATGTTTCTTGCTAGTTTTATGTAGATTTAATTGACATATAATAGGTTGTTTATGTTTTTGGGATGTTTGTGAAGTTTTTGGTACATGAGATTGAATTTCTATAATGTGCAGCTCCCTAACATTCGGATAGAGCATTCATTGAAAACTGTGAGGGGGGTTTTAAATTCACATTGGATAACACCCTCCTCTGGGATGAAAAGTTTAAAAAACAAAATAACATAGAAACCATCAATGACATCACCAAAAGTTGTAGACTCTTCAAGATCTTCCATCCCCTCGTCAAGGTCAAGAATCTATGCACCAAATATGTCCCATGGAAATGATCGTTTAAGAAACACAACCACACAAAAACCTTTAGTGAGAACAACCAAATATAAAGCTTCTTCAAGGTCTTCAGTCCCCTTGTCAAGGTTAATTATGTCTAGATCAAAGCCAACAACACAAAGACTTTCAGTGACAACACCAAAATATGCAGCTTCTTCAAGGTCTTCTAACCCATATTCAAAGTCAGTATTGTCAACATCATAGTCCTCACCAAGGTCATCCATGAAGTCATAAACTCCATTGTTTCAATATTCCATGCCAAAAATAATTCAGAAGAATTTAGTTCCTCCTACAGAACCTTCTTCTGTGAGAAAAGGTAGCATCATGTCGTCTAGAAATTCAGTAATGCCACAAGGAACTTCTCTCAAAGTGAAAACAAATACTTTGCAACCTTCTTTCATGCCTCCTTTTTCTGGTGGAACACCTCCAAATTTAAGGACCAAGATTCCAAAAAAGACAACTTTAGCTAATAGGTGTAGACTTTGAGCCCCCAAATTTTCATGATGTACAAGTGAAGCTCCTACTGTTGTTACACCAATTTTTGGTCATCTAACCTACTATCATTAGATGGACCCAAGTACACCATGTAAGACCAATTTTACCCTAAGTAAAATTGCTTTCACTATGTCAAATAACTTGATAAACCACATTTATTAGGTTGTTTATGGTCTAAACAAGAAACCCCAAAAGGAAATATTAAACAAACCTATTTTGTTTGATTTTCCTCATGGAATAATTAATTAAACCATAATTTAATTATTATTCCTAGTCATGTTTAACCCAAAACAAAGAAATAATTAGATAAACCTTTATTTATCTTATTATTTTCTAGGAATAATTATTTAAATCTTATTTAGATAATATTCCTTGTTAAATATGACCAAATCAACCACCATTAATCAAATAAATCATTATTTATTTGATTATATCCCAACCACTTCCTTAAAAGATAAATAAATCATTTATTTATTTATTCTTCACTAATCAAGGGATTTGACCCAAGTCAAACACCCTTTCCCTCCAACAAATAATAATAAAATATTCCGTAGAGGTGGATCTAGATTTGATTAACATTATTTTAATCATGCACCAAGATCTAGAATGACCCAATATTTTGTTATAAATAGGAGGGTTTTCCCCATCGTTCTTCACCTTTTGTTGCCTATTAGATCACTCTGGATCTATACACTTGGTCTCATTTTTCTACATTATTCTTTGTATAGGCTCCCTTTGAGTTCTATCTTTGTCTGAGTTTCACAACAAGAGAGATTCTAGATACGAAATCTTTGAGGACTTCCAAGAACCCATCCCATTGAGGAGGATTGGAAACATCTTCTTGTTTTCCTCCAGTCTTACATAATACAAAAAATCTTTCAAAAATTGTTCTCGTCTTGTCTATTGGATATATGGAGCAAACCCTTCTTTTTATTGCTTAATGTCTTTCTATGCATAGATCTGGTTTTTTTCAGCTCTTGTCTTGATCAACTAAATGCAGATATGAAGATATTGGTAGCCATCTTTGATGTTAGGGCTATTAGTTATGCATAGCTAAAGTGGTCTTTTTTCGTACACTTCGACAAAGGATTCATACTAACAAATGGCGACTCCACACGGGTTTTAAATTACGAAGTGATTGTGGTTTCATATTCACCGCAATCCGAAGCTACTTCCAAACCTTAGGGTTTCTCTTGACTTTTCATTTTTCCTATTTTTATGGTGCCTTTCACCTTTAAAACTCTCTAAAACCCTCAAAACATTAAAATTTTTAACTTCCACGTGTTTCTGGCCCTATTGCGAAGGTGACAGACATCAGCCGCAACTGAAACGACATTTTTTTCTGAAATCTGCCGCCGAAAGTGCCGGAGGTGCAGGTCGCACTTTTTGCCCCAAAAACTGCGTCCTGGAGCTTCAGGTCACAGAAAACAGCCCAAAAACTTGGACCTGAGCAAAAAACAGGTCAAAAACTACGACCTGGACTTTTTTCTGGAATTTTTCTGAAATTTTTCTGGGCTTTTCTGAAGCTTTGGTCAGGGTTTTCCGGCCTCTGTCTCCACCCGTTTAGACCTATTATTGCTCTATTTTACTCAAATAAGTGGGAATCTAGCCCCCTAGGGCTTCAGTACCCTCCACTTTTTGTGGAAGAGTTTTAGCTGCTGTAAGTGTCTAATTTTTCAGAGTTTTCAGCCATCCCTTTTTCAGATCGGATACTTCCTTTTCCGATCCCTTTTAATCAGCTCTTCTCCCTTTCAAATCACCTCCTGAAGTTTTTTTTGGATCTACCTTTAGGGCCTCCTTCTTGTCCCTTCTACGTTTGCTGATTTTCCCATTTTTTCCAGCCACCTTGCCTCTGCCTCTTGGCTGTGATTCTGCACCTCTTTTCTGCAGGTTTCTCCTTCAGATCCCTGTCCCTTCCGACCCTAGATCTATTGGCCTATTTGTAGTGTGTTTTGACTAGATTTTTTCCCTTTGTTAGACTAGTTTTTAGAGACCCGCCTTTTTGGGTTAGATTGATGCATTGTTAGCTGTTAATTTTCTGTTATTTTAGCATTATATACTGTTATCTGCAGATTTATTTTCAGTTATGCAGCACACTTTTTCTCTTGCTCTCAAAAAGAAAAGGGTTTAAAAATTAAAATTAACGCATGCCACACCTCACCTAAGCGAAGAAAGAGCCTGGTTTTTACCGCCCGAGGCAAAGACTTTAAAATCAATTAACCATTTGCACCTATACGCACCTTGTTTCGACATTGTAATCCACTTAGTCCTCTGCCCTTGTTGGTCGTTCTTCTTCCCCTTGTCTTGTGTTTGTGTTGTCATCATTGCGCCCCCAAGGCACCTCTCGGATTCTTGGCCTTCACCCTCAGTTTCCGGTCGGTCGACCTACTCCTTCCCGCCGTCGTCGAGTTAGTCCTCCTCTGAGTCCGCACTCTGAATCCTCTTCTGATTCATTGGGTTCTCCTTTTACTTCTGGTTCTCCCCTGTCACCTTCACTATGTCTAGTCTAGGGCCTAATGCTAGTGGTAATCCCGACCCTAATGCGCGTTGCTCCTAACGAACATACGGGAACTACTCGAGCACGGCCTGCATGCTCCCCTTCTTGGCGGGGCCTCAACCTCCCCAATTTGGGCCAGGTTGATACAAACGACCCGGGGAAAATTTTAGAATTTTTAGCCCAAAGGCGAATTTTAAGGGATTTTAAATTTTATTAGGGCGAATTTTTTATATAAAACCCAATTTTTATAGTTTAATAAAGTTAGCCCAAAAAATATTTTAAAAATAATTAATTATTTAATATTAGCCCACCAAAAAAAGGGCGCACAAAACTAAAAACATGAAATTCGCCCCGATTTTCCAGAATTTCCATGGCATTCGCCCCATTTTTTCAACTGATTTTCCAGATTTCCATGGCATTCGCCCCATTTTCTTAGTGGTTCTGAGAGGTGGCTGGGCTTTACCCCTTTTATACGATCTTCTAAGTTCTTGTTAGGTGAGTCGGAAAAAAACGATCCAGGTATCCCATCATGATCAAGTTAGGGCACAGCCGACTTCTCTGCAGTTCGGACTAGTTAGAGACCTCCATAGTTCGTATATAGCAGAGACTTGGAGATTCAATCCATCAACGTTTCAAGCAATTCATTTTCAGATAGGCTTCCCCACCTCGGCTTTCTTTCAAATATGATTGCCCTTAATGTTAGTAACAATTCTTTCACTGGTCCAATTCCAACAGTTATTTGTAGGAATTTTAGCTCAATCAGGATCCTTGATTTCTCGATGTATAGATTTGAGGGACGCCTTGATGAAAGGCTGCAAGAATGTAAGGTACTTAAGGATTCAAAAGTGGGTTTCAACAACCTTGTGGGAATGCTCCCGAAGGATCTATATAATATATCATCTTTGATAAAGTTCTCTGCACCCGTCAACAGGCTTTCTGGGGCTCTAAATTTTGATATTGGGTACCTATCAAATCTCACCATTTTGTCTCTCTATGGCAACAATTTCATAGGAAATCTTCCCAAGCAGCTTGGAAAGCTTGAGAAGTTGGAACAACTCGTTCTCTATAGCACTCAGTTCAGTGGAGGCCTGCCAACATCTTTATCTCAGTGTAACAAATTGCAAGTCATCAACCTGAGGAACAATTCTCTGAGTGGAGAGATCCATCTTGATTTCAGGAGATTTCCTGACCTGATTTCACTTGATCTTGCTTCCAATCAGTTCTCCGGTCAGCTTCCACCTTTTAATAGGCACATAAAGATCAAGAGTCATTAAGCTTAATCAGAAACAAACTTAAGGAGCCAAATCCCAGGAGACAGCATGACATCTCTTAAGTCTCTCACCTTTTTCTCCATCTCAAACAATAGCCTGAGAAATATTACAAGAGCCCTTCATGTTTTTCAGGACTTCAGGAACCTCAACATTTTGATTCTGTTTAATAACTTCCATCAGGAGTCCATTCCGCAAGGCATCACGGGCTTTGAAGGGCTTCAGATTCTTGCCCTTGGAAATTGTGCTCTTTTAGGGAAGTTTCCCAGCTGGTTGAGGAATTGTTCAAAGTTGCAGGTATTGGACCTTTCCTGGAATAACCTCACTAGAAGCATTCCACATTGGATTGGCAATTTCCAGTCTCTTTTTTACTTGGATATTGCAAACAATTCCTTCTCTGGATCGATTACCCTTGAACTCACAAAGTTGCCTAGCCTAATATCTAAGAAAAATTACACTGATATGGATCAAACTTCCTTTGAATTGCCACTAATTCTTAAGCACAATGAAAATGCATCTGGACTGCAGTACAAGCAGTTGTCCAAGTTTCCTCCTGCAATATACTTAAGCAACAATAAACTCAATGGAAGTATATGGCCAGAATTCGGGTGCATGAAAATGCTTCACATTTTGGAATTAAGGAGGAACAGTTTAACAGGGAACATACCAGATGAGCTCTCTCATTTGACAAACTTGGAGAGTTTAGATCTCTCAGAAAATAGTCTGACTGGAAGAATACCCACATCTCTTCAGGAACTCACATTTTTGCCAAAATTCAATGTATCCAATAACCATTTGGAAGGACTTATTCCTTCAGGAAAGCAGTTCGATACTTTTCCAAAATCTAGTTTTGAAGGCAACTCTGGTCTATATGGACCGCCTCTTTCTCCCTGCAATGCCAATATTTTAAAGACAGGTTATGATTACATGGGTTTCAAAGTCAAGACTCGGAGATTGAACAGGAATGGCATATTAGGTATAGCAGTTAGTGTTGGAGTTGGTATTGCTCTTTTGCTAGGTGCATTGCTGTGGAGCCTATCAAGAAAACCCATTAAAGTAGAAGTGGATGTAAATGAGATACGGTCTGCGACATGTCTCATAGTATCTACGATGCTTTAGGATCTTCTCCTTGGTGCTTCTATTCAAATCATGATATCAAGGACACATTTTATGGTGATATCCTGAAAGCCACCAACAATTTTGATCAGGCCAACATCATTGGATGTGGAGGATTTGGATTGGTATATAAATCCACCTTGGGGAATGGTACAAAAGTAGCTATCAAAAGATTAACAGGATATTGTGGTCAGATGGAGCGTGAATTCATAGCAGAAGTGGAAGCTTTGTCAAGAGCTCAACACAAGAATCTTGTATCGTTGCAAGGGTATTGCAGAATTGGCAATTGCAGGTTGCTTATTTACTCCTACATGGAAAATGGGAGTTTGGATTATTGGTTGCATGAAAGGCATGATGGAAGCCCAATGTCGGACTGGCCTACTCGACTAAGAATAGCTCAAGGAGTAAGCAGGGGGTTGGCATATTTGCATAGGGTATGTGATCCTCACATTGTACATCGAGATATTAAGTCTAGTAATATTCTCTTAGATGAGCAATTTGAAGCTTATGTTGCATATTTTGGCCTTTCAAGGTTGATTTTTCCATTTGATACACATGTGACCACATAATTAGTAGGCACTACGGGATACATTTCCCCACGAGTATGTACAAGCATGGGTAGCTACTCTCAGAGGTGATTTCTACAGTTTGGGGGTTGTTATTTTGGAGCTGCTCACTATAAGGAGGCTAGTTGAAGTCTCCAAGTTAATAATAAGCAGTGATTTGGTGACATGGGTGCAGCAAATGAGGTCTGAAGGTAAGAAAGAGGAGGTCTTTGATCCTTTGATCAGGGCAAAGGATATGAGGATCAAATGTTGTAGGTACTTGATGTTGCTTGCATGTGTACTAATCAAAACCAATTTAAAAGACCCACAATTCAAGAAGTAGTTGCATGGCTTGAAATTATAGGAGATGATGCCCAACAAATGAAGGGAGCTTGTCCTGTAAAAGGTTAATGATATGTAAAGTTTTCAGTTTTCTTAAGCTTGTATCCTTCCTCAATTACACTGAATGAAAAAAAGGATTTTCACATACCAGTTTGTTAAATCTTCTTTGACTGTGATACATTTGAGTACATTATGAATGATTTTGAAATATATATTGCCATACTATATTTTAAAGGAATTGTGTTTATGTTTAGGGAGATTTTTTTGAAAGGAATTGTGTTTATGCTTAGTGATTTTTTTGGAGCTTCGGGTGAAATTTTGATTTTGATTTGTGTGATTTAAATTAGTTTTTTTTTCTTGTATATCTTGAAAGCCACCAATAATTTTGATGTGGAGCCAACAAAATCATTGGATGTGGAGAAGTTGATCAAGTGGGATTGGTATATAGAAAACTACAACCACAGGGAATGGTACCAAAGTAGCTATCAAAACGTAACGGGGAGATTGTGGTCATATGGAGCGTGAATTCACAGCAGAAGTGGAAGCTTTGTCAAGAGCTCAACATAAGAATCTTGTATCGTTGCAAGGGTATTGCAAAATTGGCAATTGCAGGTTGCTTATTTACTCCTACATGGAAAATGGGAGTTTGGATTATTGGTTGCATGAAAGGCATGATGGAAGCCCAATGTTGGACTCGCCTACTCGACTAAGAATATAGTCAAGGAGCAAGCAGGGGTTGGCATATTTTCATAGGGTATGTAATTCACATTGTACATCGAGATATTAAGTCTAGTAATATTCTCTTAGATGAGCAATTTGAAGCTTATGTTGCAGATTTTGAACTTTCAAGGTTGATTTTGCCGTTTGATACACATGTGACCACAGAATTAGTAGGCACTTTGGGATACACTCCCCCTGAGTATGGACAAGCATGGGTAGCTACTCTTAGAGGTGATGTCTACAGTTTGGGGGTTGTTATTTTGGAGCTGCTCACTAGAAGGCGGCCAGTTGAAGTCTCCAAGTCAATAATAAGCAGTGATTTGGTGACATGGGTGCAGCAAATGAGGTCCGAAGGTAAGTAGGAGGAGGTCTTTGATCCTTTGATCCAGGGCAAAGGATGAGGATCAAATGTTGCAGGTACTTGATGTTGCTTGCATGTGTACTAATCAAAACCAATTTAAAAGACCCACAATACAAGAAGTAGTTGCATGGCTTGAAATTATAGGAGATGATGCCCAACCAATGAAGGGAGCTTGTCCTGTAAAAGGTTAATGATATGTAAAGTTTTCAGTTTTCTTAAGCTTTTATCCTTCCTCAATTACACCGAATGAAAAAAAAAGGATTTTCACATACCAGTTTGTTAAATCTTCTTTTACTGTGATACATTTGAGTACATTATGAATGCTTCTGAAATATATATTGCCATACTATATTTTAAAGGAATTTTGTTTATGTTTAGTGAGATTTTTTTGAAAGGAATTGTGTTTATGCTTAGTGAGATTTTTTTGGAGCTTCAGGTGAAATTTTGATTTTGATTTGTGTGATTTAAATTAGTGTTTTTTTACTGTATATCCTGAAAGCCACCAATAATTTTGATCAGGCCAACATCATTGGATGTGGAGGATTGGGATTGGTATATAAATCCACCTTTGGGAATGGTACAAAAGTAGCTATCAAAAGATTAACAGGAGATTGTGGTCAGATGGAGCATGAATTCACAGTAGAAGTGGAAGCTTTGTCAAGATCTCAACATAAGAATCTTGTATCGTTGCAAGGGTATTGCAGAATTGGTACCGTGTGTTGCTTATTTACCTCACATACATGGGAGCCTGGATTGGTTGCATGAAAGGCATGATGGAAGCCCAATGTTGGACTGGCCTACTCGACTAAGAATAGCTCAAGGAGCAAGCAGGGGGTTGGCATATTTGCATAGGGTATGTGATCCTCACATTGTACATCGAGATATTAATTCTAGTAATATTCTCTTAGATGAGCAATTTGAAGCTTATGTTGCAGATTTTGGCCTTTCAAGGTTGATTTTTCCATTTGATACACATGTGACCACAGAATTAGTAGGCACTCTGAGATACATTCCCCCTGAGTATGGACAAGCATGGGTAGCTACTCTCAGAGGTGATGTCTACAGTTTGGGGGTTGTTATTTTGGAGCTGCTCACTAGAAGGCGGCCAGTTGAAGTCTCCAAGTCAATAATAAGCAGTGATTTGGTGACATGGGTGCAGAAAATGAGGTCCGAAGGTAAGCAGGAGGAGGTCTTTGATCCTTTGATCCAGGGCAAAGGATATGAGGATCAAATGTTGCAGGTACTTGATGTTGCTTGCATGTGTACTAATCAAAACCAATTTAAAAGACCCACAATTCAAGAAGTAGTTGCATGGCTTGAAATTATAGGAGATGATGCTCAACCAATGAAGGGAGCTTGTCCTGTAAAAGGTTAATGATATGTAAATTTTTCAGTTTTCTTAAGCTTGTATCCTTCCTCAATTACACTGAATGAAAAAAAAGGATTTTCACATACCAGTTTGTTAAATCTTCTTTTACTGTGATACATTTGAGTACGTTATGAATGCTTTTGAAATATATATTTCCATACTATATTTTAAAGGAATTGTGTTTATGTTTAGTGAGATTTTTTTGAAAGGAATTGTGTTTATGCTTAGTGAGATTTTTTTTGGAGCTTCAGGTGAAATTTTGATTTTGATTTGTGTGATTTAAATTAGTTTTTTTTTACTGTATATCTTGAAAGCCACCAATAATTTTGATCAGGCCAACATCATTGGATGTGGAGGATTGGGATTGGTATATAAAGCCACCTTGGGGAATGGTACAAAAGTAGCTATCAAAATATTAACAGGAGATTGTGGTCAGATGGAGCGTGAATTCACAGCAGAAGTGGAAGCTTTGTCAAGAGCTCAACATAAGAATCTTGTATCGTTGCCAGGGTATTGCAGAATTGGAAATTGCAGGTTGCTTATTTACTCCTACATGGAAAATGGGAGTTTGGATTATTGGTTGCATGAAAGGCATGATGGAAGCCCAATGTTGGACTGGCCTACTCGACTAAGAATAGCTCAAGGAGCAAGCAGGGGGTTGGCATATTTGCATAGGGTATGTGATCTTCACATTGTACATCGAGATATTAAGTCTAGTAATATTCTCTTAGATGAGAAATTTGAAGCTTATGTTGCAGATTTTGGCCTTTCAAGGTTGATTTTGCCATTTGATACACATGTGACCACAGAATTAGTAGGCACTCTGGGATACATTCCCCGAGTATGGACAAGCATGGGTAGCTACTCTCAGAGGTGATGTCTACAGTTTGGGGTTTGTTATTTTGGAGCTGCTCACTAGAAGACGGCCAGTTGAAGTCTCCAAGTCAATAATAAGCAGTGATTTGGTGACATGGGTGCAGCAAATGAGGTCCGAAGGTAAGCAGGAGGAGGTCTTTGATCCTTTGATCCAGGGCAAAGGATATGAGGATCAAATGTTGCAGGTACTTGATGTTGCTTGCATGTGTACTAACCAAAACCAATTTAAAAGACCCACAATTCAAGAAGTAGTTGCATGGCTTGAAATTATAGGAGATGATGCCCAACCAATGAAGGGAGCTTGTCCTGTAAAAGGTTAATGATATGTAAAGTTTTCAGTTTTCTTAAGCTTGTATCCTTCCTCAATTACACTGAATGAAAAAAAAGGATTTTCACATACACGTTTGTTAAATCTTCTTTTACTGTGATACATTTGAGTACATTATGAATGCTTTTGAAATATATATTGCCATACTATATTTTAAAGGAATTGTGTTTATGTTTAGTGAGATTTTTTTGAAAGGAATTGTGTTTATGCTTAGTGAGATTTTTTTGGAGCTTCAGATGAAATTTTGATTTTGATTTGTGTGATTTAAATTAGTTTTTTTTTACTGTATATATGATTCAGCACTCACATTTCATTGTGTAGAATTACTTGATTTCAATCAATGAATTCTTACCAAATTTTAAATAAATTTGATTAGAAGAATCAGCAAAAAAAACTAAAAACAACTCGACTTGTCATTCTTGGTGTATTGTTGATGGAAACGCTGTTGACTTAATATATAAAACTATTCCAGTCTCCTGTATTAATTTATGTTTTAGTTATAACTTTGCCTCAGATGCCTCTCTCATAGCTATCTACAAATTCGATTTAGGCAATTGAGCTTAGGAGTGTCACATTCACGGAGGCACAACAGCTCAGGGGAGTCACATTTAGGCGATCACCGAGGAAATAGCTCAAAGCTTAGTTCAAAATCATTAGGTGATTCTAGAGCCATAAAACGATCTGTCTCTTCCAACCATCATTCATTGTCTGGCCATGACCGAGATTCTTCCAATGCTGGAGAAAACTTTGCAGTGTATAGGGGTTCTCAAGTCGATTGCCAGCTAACTAGACCCATATCTGACCAATACAGAGGCCACAATGCATATACGCCAGAAGATAGCGATATTTGTCTACATAGAACCCGTGACTTTGACAAGGGTTTAGATGATATGAACAATGTAGTGAGAATGAGGTCTAGTAGCTTGAAACTGAGGGAATCAAGTCCAAATCATAATAAAAGATACTGGTCTCCATCAAGTGCTTTGAATAGCGTCCCGCCTTATTACCATTGTGGTACCTCTAAAAAGGGGCAATATAGCTATCGCCGAGAAAATCTGCAAACTTCTAGAAACCAAACACAGTTGAGGCAAGACCAAAATCAATATGCAGAGAGAAATAGAGAAAATAAACGCTATGAGAAGTCATGCACAAGGCAATACGGGTAGTGTACGAATTGATAGCCATCTTATGGCATTAGATAGAAAAACTACAAGTCAATATATATCATTATATTTTATCCTCTTCAAGGTCTTACTATTGCCCAAAAGAAAGCTCTAGCAATGAAGTTGGATAGAGAAGCTTGGCAGAAAGAAACAGAGAGAATTAACGCTATGAGAAGTTATGCAAAAGGCAGTGTGGGTAGTGTACGAACTGATAGCCAGCCTATGACATTAGGTACATATGCACGTTACACTCCTCAAGGTCTTAATATTGCCTCCAAAAAAGCTCTAGCAATGAAGTCGGACAGCAAAGCTTGGCGGAAAGAAATTGAGAGAATAAATGCTATGAGGAGTCATGCAGAAGGCAGTATGTGCAGTGTAGGAACTGATACCCAGCCTATGACATTAGATACAAACCCTTATTCTAGAACAGAAGAGGTTTTATCAATGAGTAATCAAGGTAGAGATAATATGCTAATGCTTACTTCACCTGCATTAGACTGTGGGGCTCTTATACAAAAACTAGATTGTGTGTCCGTTGAAGAAAATGTTCCTGTTCAGGGCCCTATAGCCACAGAAACAGGAGGCAAACAAGTTAGTTTATCCAATTCGAATAAAACCACTTCAGCACAAAATCAAGGACTACAACATCTAGAAAATCAAAATATTTATTCACCCAAGAATCCTTTAATCAAGCCGGTGACATCTTTAGAAAAGGTTGGTTTTCATTCAGGAATCGCAAAAACAACAGGCCATATGTCTCATATGACTGACGCACGTGGAGTTTCTGGTAACAAGTTTGTACAAAGGAATCTTGAGGAAACCCCATTGAATCAGGAAGACAAGAAAGGCAGGCCTTTACAAATGGAGGACGGAGGCAGCTGCAGGATAGAGCAGAAAAAAATTGAAATTCCTGTAACTAAGGGTGAGCATATTGGTCTGGACAATGGTCAAGATTCTGCAATTAATGAAGGTTGAACTGGTGTTACAGACAGTGATAGCAACAATGTTCCGGAGAAACTTATTCATTTATACAAAAAGATTTGCATTGTTGAGGATGTGGAGAGTGGAGACTGCAAATATGGTTGCAGGGAAGTTGATGGGAGAGTATAAAAATCTTATTCATGCATGTGATACAGAGGTTGGTTCAATTTCCTACCATTTCTGTTTTGTTCTTGTTTTAAAAGGTCAAGAGTTTTTTGATTGATTTTTATTTTGTAATAATGTTTTTTCCTGGATCCATCGTATTAAGTAGATATTTACTGTCGACATTTCGAACCAGGACAAAGAAGGAGATCAAGAGTTATAAGTACTACTATTCCGGCTATTTCATTGATCCTTTGCCTTGTACTGTTTAATCTTTTTTTCTCATATGAAGCAGGATTGTGGTCTGTTTGTATGATTATATTCTTTTTCATCTATGAACTTGAATGAAATTGTTTAGTTCTTGAACTTCTCTCGATTTTTTTGGTAGTTTTACCTCTTCCATAAACTTCTGATTTTATCAGTGGACCAGGACTATTGTCCATTATCTAGAGAAGAAACTTCCCCATTACCTTGATAAAGGTAGTTTAATGCATGTCTATGAACATTGATGCAACTGAATTCAATATTTATTGGCATAGTAGGCAGTTGGGTGGATGGACCCCATTTTTAAACAATTGATGTCAACTGCAAGTATATTGATTTTTGTGACCTACAATTTAGATTTTTCTGAACTGGGACTAGTTTTCATTTATTCCAGCTTAGCTCAAAGAAAACCGGTTTTTTTATTTTGTGCTTGAAGGGGTAACGAGATGCAAATGGCTGCTAAAGACTTGAACAAATTTTAAATTATTCAAGCTGTCATTTTCCTCTCCTCTCTTCCATAGCCAGTTTTCTCAATGCCCCCATTTGACATGACTTCTAGAAACTTATGGTCTCAGTGCTTTCAACCTGCCTTTGCATTTTGTCTTAGGCATGTGTTGAGTAGTTTTTTTCCCAATATTTACTGTACCCTCAACATTGCAAGTGCTTTAATGAAAATCACATTGAATTAGCTTTTTTGGGTGTTCCTGTCTAATAGCCATGCAAACTGTTGTGATGCTCAATGCAGGTTGCAGACATTAATATCAAGAAAGAGAGCCCAGTTGGTCATGGGAAGATCATTTGTTTCAGCATATCTTGTGGATCTCAAGATGATTTTGGCAATGGGAAGTCCTGTGTATGGGTAGACATGCTGGATGGTGGTGAAGATGTCTTGTCAGAATTTTCCCGTTATTTTGGAGATCCATCTATTCGAAAGGTGAGGCACAGTCACCACATTTGAATGGAAATGAACTGTTGAACAACATTATTAGTCAACATGAGTTTGAGATCTAACTCTGCTGGTATACACTTCATGTTTAACTTTCAATCACTTTGCTTGAAATGTAAATTATCCCTGCTAATCAGTGTGCTGTTACGTGTCTACGAACAACTAAAAGCTACTTTATTAGTTAACAGTGTAATTATTCGTATGAGTTTGATAATTGACAATTTTGGGATATTTATTCAATATTTCTACTCCAGATGTAAATTATACTGGTTGACGAGTGTGCTGTTCTGTGTCTATCCTTTGTAGAGCTAGTTGTCTTTCCACTGTCATTGAAATTGTGGCCTTGGGAATATATGATTTATTACTGATGTGCATGCATATAATGATCTCTAAGATAACCCAATTCAGTGTTAGTTACTGGAACTTTTTACTTTAGTTGAGTCATTGGAATTTTTTATACTTATTTATATATTCTCTGTTAGTTAATGTATTTACTATTTTATGTTAAGATAGAGTTTCAGTCATTGGAAATTTTGATACTTTATATATTTTCTGTTAGTTAACGTATTTTATGTTAAGATAGAGTTTCATGTTGTATTTTTGTCTGTTACTTAACGAAGCTTTAGGTTAAATTAGTTAACCCAAATTCAAAAGTCAATGAAGATGAAGTGGAACATTAGCTATTAATATTTGCATGTGAGTTTAATATTGGAAAATTTGGTTATACTTATTTATTCAGTGTTTCTACTCTAGATGTAAACTATGCATGTTGAGTAGTGTGCTGTTCTGCGTTTCTCCTTTATAGCGCTTATTGCCTTTCTCATATATTTGAAATTGATGGCCTTTTGTCAATATATGATTTATTACCTAAGAGATAGCTTGACAAATGTTATGATCTCTAAGATAACCCACTTCCTTGTTAGTTATTGGTACTTTGTGCGGGTCATTGGAATTTTGGATAGTTGTGTATTTTTTCTGTTAGCTAACATAGATTTATATTAGGCTAGTTATCCCATAAAAGATAAAGGATAAAGCGTGAACATTAGCTTTAAATAGGCTTGTAGAGACGGGTTTTTTCTGTTAATTGTCTTGTATAGGTAGAATATGAGAGATTTTGTATCTGATGAAGTGCAGCATCCATATTACTTGACGAGTTGTTTGGAATATGTTATTTAATCTTTGATTATGTGGATATTAATTTCTTTCCATTAATTAAAGCATCGCATGCTTGAGTCCATAGAAAAGGGTACATTAATTTTTCCATTAATTAAAGCAACCCATGCTTGAGTTCATAGAAAAGGGTAAGATATTCTTTAGGAATTAGAAAGGGTAAGATATTTTTTAGAAATCAAGGTTATTCAACAATAAGGTTTGAAGCCATTACAACAATATATTCATTATGAGCTCATCATGTCATTTGCAGGAATATTACTTTCATGTGGAAGATAACGATCAACGATCATTCTTCTCAATCACTTGAGATAAACCCAATTAACAACTATACAAACATTAATTGTCTTATTAGCCTGTCATTATTGTGGTGGTTAGAAGGTGGATTAGTCACACCTTATTATTATATTGGTTAGGTGACTTAGTAGTTGATAAATAATGTATAGTTAGCTTGATTTTTATTTATAAACCTCTTAATCCCCATTGTAAGGTTTGAAGCCATTACAACAATATACTCATTACGAGCTCATCATGCCACTTACAGGAATAGTACTTTCACGTGGAAGATAACGATCAACAATCATTCTTCTCAATCACTTGAAATAAACCCAATTAACAACTATACGAAAATTAATTGTCTTATTAGCCTGTCATTATTGTGGTGGTTAGAAGGTGGATTAGTCACACCTTATTATTATATTGGTTAGGTGACCTAGTAGTTGATAAATAATGTATAGTTATCTTGATTGTTATTTATAGAGCTCTTAATACCCATTGTAATCACCTAGATTGTACATGGTGAAATCATGTAATGAATTTATTGTTGTTTAGAGTAGAACAAATTATTAGATATAAGATAAGTTAGAGCCTTATCATGGTGTAGTAACCAATTAAGCCATCGCCTTACCTTATAAAGTGAAGTGTTGGCTTGCCCTTATACTACCAAGGCTAGTTGCCCCAAGTCTGCTTTTCCTTGTACGCATGCATATTGGAAATAGGTAGGGAAGTGTTTTGGGTTTCACCAAGGGTGGGATTTGTTCCTTTGATGTTTTTGCTATTATGTATTCAATTTCCATTGTTTATATGATGTATAATATGTGATGGTGTTTTCTGATATGGTATTAGAGTAAACTTTAATGCTTTCTAATTTTGTGATTTTCTATTTGAAACTTTGGTTCAAATCCATATTAATGGAGATTGTAGTTATTGAAATTGGTGGCATCTCAGATCAAAAGAGGTGTACGAGGAGGAGGTTATGTTGTTTATGCATGCAACATGAGTGCTTATGGTGTGGTGTGATCAGTGCCAATGTATAAAGGTCTCTAAACATAGACATATTGTTGCTTTTTTTATTTGCTCGTGCTCGATGAATTTTTGGAATATTGTTCTTTTTGCACCATTTTCACCCATTGAGTGCAATAATCAAAAGAATTTCGACACTATTGTTTCTCTGGTTTCATGCTCTAGTAAGATTCCTTTCAGGTTGTCTGTTGCTTGATAATGATGAAAGTGTTACATGATTGTAGGCATCAACGTTATTGGAATGGGTGGGTCCAACTAGTTTGGAGGCAAAATGGGTGCTTAAAATTGTTGGTAGGGAAGTGGATTGTAATATCCCATATGTAAAATTTGCAGGAAATTGCATATAATTTTTTTTTTGTCAACTCACTAAACAAAATTCACAAATTGAACCATAACATTAACATGCAATAGGGAATATGAACTGCAACTAAAAATTCAAAAAAGTGCACATGCAGTGAAACTCAACATTATTTTATTAATATAAAAGGAGTACATATAAAATTGGTAATGGCCGAGAGAATGGCCACCAAAAGAAACCTGCTCCAATACTACATTGGGCCTCCAAAACTAAACTGACTAATCAATATGCTGCAGCATGTGAATCCTGAGTGGATTCACTAAGGGAGAGAGCTAGGTTCACATCTACTCATTGAATCACCTTGGGGTTTTCGTACTGGGGCTACTGAAGTAGAGAACTTTGTCCTCCAACTCTCAACAAGACAAATACTCAAGTCCCAGATGTCCCAAATGATCTCCTCCTCTTCCTTATAAAGACTCCATAGATAGATCTCCTAGTCTCTATAAGCATCTTATTTTGATTATTTTAATATTATTCTATAAATTCTTTTTTGACTCCATCTAAGTGACTTAATACAATTTTGGTCTTCAATTAATTATTTTCCCCTCTTTCAATTAATTATTTAATCAATTGAAGGACTAATTAGGGATCAGTATTTTAGCTAAAAATTCAAAGTGCTCAAAAATATTTCAGACCAGGACGACAACGTAGAGCTCATCACCAGGATTCCAATGCAACTCGTTTCATCAAAATTCGAGTTCGTATGAGTAAGTTATGGCATGTTTTTCACTTTCTAAAACAACTAAAAAAATTGCAGGTTGGTGACAGGTCGTTGACATGGAAGCCCAGTCAGAAAAAAAGAATCTTCTGGAATATTCTTCAAGTTTCTTCTAGTTCAACTACCATATCTTCATTGGAACCAACATCCCGAACTCCACTAGACAACGATTCACCTTTTTGTAGTAGTGATTCGTCATTTGTACTGGTGATTCGCCATGATTTTACAAGATAATATAATCTCGTGAGAGATTCGCCAAAAAATTATATATACATATTATATTATTAATAAAATCGCCTTCCATTTTTCCTATGTATCATGGGGATTCGCCCATTTATTATATATATAAATTTAGGGGGGTTCTTAAAATTTTCCTTGAACGACCCTATACACCATGACGCTAGTTGGCCTGCTATGCCGACAAAGCTCCCTTCCGACATCCCAAAGTTTGAAGTTCGTGTTGGAGAAGATCCTTCAAATCATGTTCGATCTTTCCACATGTGGTGTTCATCTACCTCCATTACCGATGACTATGTTCGTCTTAGATTGTTCCAACGCACGCTTACAGGCGAAGCTTCTAAGTGGTATGTTGATCAGCCCACTTCCTCCCATACCACCTTTGCAACTCTTGCCGGGGCTTTTTTATCTTACTTCCAGCTTCCCCTTCGTTATGACACTGGTATCGAACTTTTGACTTCTTTCCGTCAATCATCTGCGACTCGCCTATCCGATCATGTCCAGGAATGGCGGAGAAGAAAGAGCCTATGTCAATCTCCTACCTTCAAAGACCGTGTCTACATGGACTGGTTCCTTAGATCTCTCTTGTCCCCTATTGGGAAAGATGTCGCATCGCATTTTCCTCAAACCGAAGAAGATGCCCTCCAAATGGCGTTAAAATATGACCTGATCTATACTCAAACCGGTTATGTTTATACTGTCCTACCTGATCTCCCCAGACTCGGTGATGCCCATACACCGGGGGCACCTCATGCCGCCGACAGTATCGTTGGCGCTAACTCTCATCCATCCGCTCAACCTCTCATGAGCTATGGTTTTCTTGGGGGAGGGGGCACCACTTCCTGCACTTCTCCCCCTCCCGGTAGCACGCATCCAGGATCCGGAATGCCTCCTCTTTCTGCCCAACCTCCTGTTCACCATACTGTTACCGAACCCCCTTATTATTCGTATCCGCCATTTAGTGCTCCAGCTCCTTGTTGAGTCTCAAATCTGCATCTTTCCTATACACCATTCTAGACCCTTTTCATTCACCTGAACCTTCCAAGTTGTCAATATCATTGTATATTAATTGTAAAAGAGCATCTAAAATTGTTTTTAACTATATTTTGTGTCTGCTGTTTGATTTAGATTTTTGCTCATTCAGCTGCGGAATCTTGCCACTTTCCGCAGCTGCTGCAACTTTCCGCAGCCATTTTGTGAAAGTCTATGTTACAGGTGTCTACAGGAAATTTGAGCCACATGGGCAAGTCAGAAATGATGTGGACATGGATCGTGTCCTATTGGCTCGGGAAAATTCACCTAAGGAGGCTGCGGTCAAAGGTGGCCAAGTGGAAGTCAACTGTAGAGTCCCACGGTGACAGGACTCTGTTTCTCAGCACGTGAAGATTTGTATGACCGTTTCTGAGTTACGAGAGACACATCAACACCTTTACACGGCTCCATAAGCCGAATCCAACATCCACTCTTCATAGATTTACTCCTCAACGCGGCCATGATCCTAGATCTCTGGACGTAATGGTTTACGTGTTTTCTATCAGCATAAACTTTAGGAAATTAGTTATATCACCTTCAGTTATAAATAACACGTTTGCATACGCATAATAGTTAGTCTCCATAGCCTCCAGATAGCTCTGTAATGTAATTACGTTTCCACTGTGCCGTAATATCATCTCTCTATTATGACTGCATTTTAATATATAAGAAGACTATGTTTCCAAGTGTAATTCGTATTTGAAGGCTGTTGCCTGAGGCTGGTGCAGAGGGCCCCTGCACACGCTGAGGTTTTGTGCATTACTGTATAGTTTCTTGTTTTGTTTCTTTAAATTCATTGTGCCATAATCATTCATGTGTTTATACATTGCATCTTTCATGGTATTTATGCTTCATCTCTGTTTATAATCTTTCATGCTTTACATTTTACTTCTGTCCATAATATTTCATGTTTTATGTTGTTGTTAACTGATCAGTGTTCTTGTTTCAGATTACAAATAGGCAGCCTGGGCATTTGCATATCTTTTGACTAATGACATGGAATCAATATTGTTCTGCTGCTAATTTATTTCTCTTAGTTTTTGTTTAATTCCAATACTGCTTTGTTTATTTCAGTCTTGCACATTTTCTTCAGTAGTTAGATTTAGATATATTAAATTGGTCATGTCATTTTCAGTTACCTCCGAAAGCCACAGCTGGACTGATGGTGAGGGATTGAAGTATGAGTGTGTAGTTTGATATTAGTTTACTTTCTGCAAGTTTGATATATTAAATTGCTCATGTCATTTTCAGTTACCTCCGAAAGCCACAGCTGGACTGATGGTGAGGGATTGAAGTATGAGTGTGTAGTTTGATATTAGTTTACTTTCTGCAAATTAGATATCAGATTGCTCAAGTTGTTTATGGCTACCTCCGAAAGCCATAGCTGGACTAATGGTGCGGGATCATAATATAAGTTGATGTAATTTGATTTAGATTTACTTTGTTGCAATTCTTGGATTTCTTTAAGCATAGTTTCTTTTGTGTTTAGACAGTAGCAAGGATAGTTTGGTTTTCATGCTCAATAGTTCATTGTTTGATTTATTAGGCTAGCAGCACATTTTCATTTCCTTTCAAGTCTTGTCATTGTATGTTTCAAATTCCTTTTTAAGTTTGAAGTTGGTAAATCATTATAAAGGATATCATTGCCTTGAAAAATCATAACCATACTTGTTTTTATTTTAGAATTTCCATCTCACATTAGAAAACCAAAAACGACAAAAAGGCAAGAAATAGGTTATCTTGCACATATAGTGCGCCACACTTCATCAGCTTACGAATCCCGGATTGATAAATTAATGTAGCAATTTAGGACACACTAAATTGACCAAACATTTTTGTGCCGTTGTCGGGGAAGTGTAACTAGGTAGCCAATTTCTTAAAAAAAAAAACAAAAACAAAATAATAAAAGAAGGGAAAACTTGATAACTTCTTGAAGTATGCACTCCTCTTGCACCTAGTGTGATCTGGAGGATCAGAAAAGAGAGTTATTGGTTTAGTAATTTCTTAAGTATGCTCTCTTCTTGCACCTAGTGTGACCTGGAAGATCAGAAAGAGAATTATTAGCCCAACTTTTCAAAAATATAAAAAAAATAAAAAATGACATGCATAGGGCAAGAGATTCTAGGGAAGGTTTATAGCTAAAGCCAAGAGTTCGATTTTCACAACTCCATCTTCTTCAAGGCATAGACCAGATTCACCACCATCTACCCCTAGCCTTAAGATTTTTGGAAGTCAAGGAACAGCTGAATTAGAGGATTCTCTTATACCACCTACTAAAACCCATTTAGAAAACAAAGAGACTCCCTTTCCATATTTCTACGGATGCTTCAGATACAGCTCTAGGAGCTGTGTTAGGTCAAAAAGATTTAGTTCCTTATGCCATTTATTATACCAGTAAAAATTTGACTCCCACAGAGTTGAACTATACTGTGACTGAAAAAGAGTTTTTAGCTGTTGTTCATGCAATTAATAAGTTTAGACATTACATAACGGGCTATGAAACTTTTATTCATACTGACCATTCTGCAATTAGATATTTAATGAACAAACCTGTTACTAATGGCAGAGTGACAAGATGGCTTTTACTTTTGCAAGAATTCAATAATACTGTGTTGGATAGACCAGGAAAACAGAATACAGTAGCTGATTTCTTGTCTAGGATTCAGAATACTAAAGAAGATTCTCCTGTAGAAGATAAGTTTCCTGATGAATATTTGTTTGCAGTAACTATTAAGACCCCTTGGTATGCAGATATTGCTAACTATTTGATTACAGGGAAACTACCTTCACATTTATTTCCAAGAGAAAAACGAAAGATTATTCAGGAGAGTTCAAAATATTCATGGATTTCTAACGAATTGTTTAAAACAGGGCCAGATCTTGTGATCAGAAGATGTGTCAGGGAAGATGAAATGCCTGATATTCTTAAGGCATGTGATGATGAACCATGCGGCGGACACTTTGCAGACAAAAGGACGGCCTATAAAATCCTCTCTTTAGGATATTATTGGCCTTCCCTCTTCAAAGATGCAAAACAATATGTCAAAAGGTGTGACAGCTGCCAAAGAGTAGGGAAACCTACCCTTTCAAATGAAATGCCATTGCAACCACATGTACTCATTGAACCCTTTGAAAAAGGGGCTTTAGATTTCATTGGACCTATTAATCCACCATCTAAGCAAAAAAAGTATATACTGGTTTGTACTGATTATGTTACTAAATGGGCAGAAGCCAAAGCATTAGTATCTGCTACCGAAAATTCAGTTGTTCATTTTCTTTATGAGGATATTTTTACTCGCTTTGGTGTTCCAAGAGAAATTGTGACAGATCAGGGAAGCCAATTCACATCCAACTTGGTGGAGAAGTTGATGGAAGAATACAAAATCAAGCACGGAAGATCTACTCCTTACCATCCGCAAGAAAATGGTCAAGTGGAGTCTACAAACAAAGTTCTTGAAAGTATCATCACCAAAACTGTTCATCTACATAGAAGAGATTGGGCAGAAAGGCTTCCTGAAGCCTTGTGGGCCTACAAAACTACATGGAGAAATACAACAGGACATTCTCCCTATGAACTTGTTTATGGGAAAGAAGTCCTGCTCCCCATTGAGTTCCAAGTCAAGACCTTCAAGATAGCAGTTCAGTTGGGGATGGACTTATCAGAAGCCCAAAAGCATAGAATGGAGCAGTTGAACGAGCTAGATGAGATCGGACAAGAGGCAATTCTAAGAACTGATCTAGTTCAATATCAAAGAGCTAAATGGCATGACAAGTACATCAAAGAGAAGAAGTTTCAAGAAGGAGATTGGGCATTGTTATTTGATTCCAAGTTTAAAGATTTTCAAAGAAAATTTCAGACTCATTGGCTTGGGCCATATGAGATTGACAAGATCTTTAGCAATGGAGCGGTAAGAATCAAGACCATTGATGAGTTTCAAACTCCTCTTATTGTGAATGGCCATAGATTGAAAGTTTATCATAAGCCACTCTCAAAAGAGGAATTTTTCAAAATGTTTCAAGAAAATTCTGCAATCAGGCTGGTACAGAAGAATTCTTCTTCTCCACTAGCCTAGCTTTTGTTCTTTTCAGTAAAAAAATAAAAATAAAAAATAAAAATAAAAATGTATAAGCTTGAAAACCAATCACTGATTGGCAGTCTTATACAGAAAATATTGGGTGAAAATCAGGAACACCTGACACCCTATATTTTCCAAAAAAAAAAAAAAACTTTCTTTCATTTCACAAGTTTTGTGACCACCCACTCCACTTCATTCCACTTCATTTCACTTCATTTCACTCCATTCCACTTCATTTTATCTGTTTCATTCCATTTCACCAATAAAATTCTCTTTCATGACCATTTCCATTTATTCAATTGTCATCCATTCATTTCCATTCACCAAAATAATAGCTGTGTCAGTTTCCGCAGCTAACATCTGTTTCCGCAGCTGACACCAGTTTCCGTAGCCAGAAGCAGATTCCGCAGCTACCACTCTGTTTTTCAAAAGAATGTACAGCCAGATGTTATTTCCATAATCATGAAATAAAATGCAGGTGAGAGGACCAATTATGAAGACATGGGGCATTCAAGATATCAATGAGGAGCAATTAATTGAAGACCAAGGAAAATGGCAAAGATTCCAAGGTATGAGTAAAATTTATTTCAAATGGCATTTAAAACACATTTTTATATAGTTATAAACCATAAGCTCCATCCATTATGTGCAATGATTATATTGACAAACTCCGTAATCACTCCATGATCTCTGTACAATCCTCCCACAATCCTCGCATTCATTCTCAAACGGTCCCATAATTAAACCTCTGATCTTCACTCATACTCCGATATTCCACCTGTGACAATGAGACGTAGTTGATTTGACTACGGCTTCTTTCAGCCGCATAAAATCCATAGCCGTTGTTTAAACGTGCTTACATTTATTTTGCAGCCACCAAATTTTAAAACACTGCCGGATGTGTTATACTCCTCCTATTGTTCTATGAATCTCACAGCCACATTTCTGCTGTGCTCACGTAACCCTTCTCTGTTCCGCTTCTCTCCATTTCATTCTCTGTTACGCTACAGTCTGTATACCCACTCTCTGATATCTACCTATAGTCATCGTGCTCATTTCTGTTCATTCAGCCGTCCTACTTCCATTGAACCCTCCTCACGCAGGCAAGTTTTTAAAGAGCAGAAAGAAGGATGGGTAAATTTTTAAGAGCAGAACCAGAAGGACCTAAATTCATGGAAGGATATCCGCAAGTCAGGGATACATTGAAGAAGGCAAAGTGGCTGCGGTTTATCCAAAAGTTCAGAGGCTACCATAAAGAAGTGACAAAATCCTTTGCAAGATATTTTAATGGCCTGGAGGTAGAGATTGGAGACCTTAAGTTTACGGTGAATGAAGCATCTATAGCAACTGCCACATAACTTCTTCAAGAGGGTGAACGATGGTTTAAGAACAAAAACATTAGTGATGAAGCTTGGAGAGTAATTCTACATAACCCAGGTATGGACATAACTATTTTTAAAAGAGGAATTCCTGTTCATGCTTTGAAAGAGGAATGGGCTACTTTGCTGCTAGTTGTTCAAAAATTCATCACCTATGAAGGCCGTTTTGGGTCCATGTATATGTACCATACCAGATTGCTGATAAAATTTCTAGATAACCAGACCCTCAATCTGCCATATTTTCTATTAAATAGTTTGAAGAAGATGTCTGTGACTGTTCAGAAGCATTTAGGGGATGTAGAACCACATCTATATCACCATGGTCTTGTAAAAATTTTGATTGAAAAACAGTTAAAGGAGAAGAAGGACACATGGGAACAATTTTTGATTAGAAACTTCTTTGAGGAACCTCAAGAAATTCCTGAAGGTAGCACATCAAGAAGGAGTAGGAGAAAAATAACAAATGATGAAACTCAAAGTACTCCTACTACTACAATTGAAAAAACTAGTAGGGAAGAGAGACTGTCAAAAAGGAAGAAGAAAGAAACCAAGGGTAAAAAGCCAATAACATCAAAAGAGAGAAAAAGTATTGAGGCTATGCATCAAACCCCTTCTTCCGAAGAAGATCATCAAGTGTTATCTGAGAGATTGGTTCATCTTCAAGAACAGTTATCTATAGCCAAGAAGAAAGAGAAAGGGAAACAAAAGCAAAAATACAGTGGTCCACAGTGTGTGAGAAGAAGTTCCAGGCTTAAGGGGAAGTTGAGGAAAACGCAAACGAAGGGACCTCATTTTATTGATTTGGGAGAAGAAACATCTGAAAAATCCCCAGCTGACTATATTCCATCTCACTCTCAGTCAGTCAGTGAACCTGGTTCATTTCATTCTCAGTCAGACATTGAACATAGTCCATCCCATTCTCAGCCAGACGTTGATGTAAGCCCTTTTCAGCCAGATTTTGAAGACAACTCTCCTCCACGGCATTTTGGGGACATCCCAATAAAAAAAATCACCTGAGATAGACCCAATGCAACAAGAAGTATATGATTATATAGAATCTTTAGAAAGAGCAGCTACGGGTCCCAGTACTTCGTCCACTCAGCCTCACACAGTACAAGATGATCTAGTCCAATCACTAAAACAAGAAGTCTTTGAGCTAGAGCTTTTAAATAAACACATTAAAAATGAAAATGAGGCATTGAAGGAACAAGAAAAATTGGACAAAATCATTCATGATAATACCATACTACATCTGGGGATATGGCAGAAGAAGAACAGGAAATTGAAAAAGAAATGCCAGAAGTTAAACAGAGCACTGGTTAATATCAAATTCAGATGCTTAATGAAGAAGCCCAGGATGTTAGCAGCACCAAGGAAGAGGAGGAGAGGATTGGATGTACTGGCTGAAGTGTCAAGGCATATGAACTGAAAAAGGATTATCAAAATTTTGGTTGCATGAGGACATGCAACACCTTCATAGTGGGGGTATGTTGAGTCTCAAATCTGCATCTTTCCTATACACCATTCTAGACCTTTTTCATTCACCTGAACCTTCCAAGTTGTCAATACCATTGTATATTAATTGTAAAAGAGCATCTAAAATGGTTTTTAACTATATTTTGTGTCTGCTGTTTGATTTAGATTTTTGCTCATTCAGCTGCAGAATCTTGCCACTTTCTGCAGCTGCTGCAACTTTCCGCAGCCATTTTGTGAAAGTCTATGTTACAGGTGTCTACAGGCAATTCGAGCCACATGGGCAAGTCAGAAATGATGTGGACATGGATCGTGTCCTATTGGCTTGGGCAAATTCACCTAAGGAGGCTGCGGTCAAAGGTGGCCAAGTGGAAGTCAACCGTAGAGTCCCACGGTGACAGGACTCTGTTTCTCATCACGTGAAGATTTATATGGCCGTTTCTGAATTACGGGAGACACATCAACACCTGTACACGACTCCATAAGCCGAATTCAACATCCACTCTTCATATATTTACTCCTCAATGCGGCCATGATCCTAGATCTCTGGACGTAATGGTTTACGTGTTTTCTATCAGCATAAACTTTAGGGAATTAGTTATATCACCTTCAGTTATAAATAACGCGTTTGCATACGCATAATAGTTAGTCTCCATTAGCCTCCAGATAGCTCTGTAATGTAATTACGTTGCCACTGTGCCGTAATATCATCTCTCTGTTATGACTGCATTTTAATATATAAGAAGACTCTGTTTCCAAGCGTAATTCGTATTTGAAGGCTGTTGCCCGAGGCTGGTGCAGAGAGCCCCTGCACACGCTGAGGTTTTGTGCATTACTGTATAGTTTCTTGTTTCATTTCTTTAAATTCATTGTGCCATAATCATTCATGTGTTTATACATTGCATCTTTCATGGTATTTATGCTTCATCTCTATTTATAATCTTTCATGCTTTACATTTTACTTCTGTCCATAATCTTTCATGTTTTATGTTGTTGTTAACTGATCAATGTTCTTGTTTCAGATTACAAATAGGCAGCCCAGGCATTTGCATATCTTTTGACTAATAACATGGAATCAATATTGTTCTGCTGCTAATTTATTTCTCTTAGTTTTTGTTTAATTCCAGTACTACTTTGTTTATTTCAGTCTTGCACATTTGCTTCAGTAGTTAGATTTAGATATATTAAATTGCTCATGTCATTTTCAGTTACCTCCGAAAGCCACAGCTGGACTGATGGTGAGGGATTGAAGTATGAGTGTGTAGTTTGATATTAGTTTACTTTCTGCAAGTTAGATATATTAAATTGCTCTTGTCATTTTCAGTTACCTCCGAAAGCCACAGCTGGACTGATGGTGAGGGATTGAAGTATGAGTGTGTAGTTTGATATTAGTTTCTTTTTCTGCAAATTAGATATCAGATTGCTCAAGTTGTTTATGGTTACCTTCGAAAGCCATAGCTGGACTAATGGCGAGGGATCAGAATATAAGTTGATGTAATTTGATTTAGATTTACTTTTTTGCAATTCTTGGATTTCTTTAAGCATAGTTTCTTTTGTGTTTAGACAGCAGCAAGGATAGTTTGGTTTTCATGCTCAATAGTTCACTGTTTGATTTATTAGGCTAGCAACACATTTTCATTTCCTTTCAAGTTTTGTCATTGTATGTTTCAAATTCCTTTTTAAGTTTGAAGTTGGTAAATCATTATAAAGGATATCATTGCCTTGAACAATCATAACCATACTTGTCTTTTAGAATTTCCATCTCACATTAGAAAACCAAAAACGACAAAAAGGTAAGAAATAGGTTATCTTGCACATATAGTGCACCAAACTTCATCAGCTTACGAATCCCGGATTGATAAATTAATGTAGCAATTTAGGATACACTAAATTGACAAAACACTCCTCCAGCATCAGCACCTTCGCCTCCCTTGCCTTCTCAACCCCCGCAACAGCAGTCACCGCCCCCTCAAGAGCAGGTGGATGCACAGAAGGGATTCATGGCTACCCAACCACCTGACGGACAGGTGGCCACTCAAAATTCCCCTTCTGGTTCCTCCAATTACCATATCCTTATGATGAACTCTGATCCACCTCTAACCGTCGACCTTAACCTTCAAACTCGGTCCCATCAGTACCCCAAGCCTCCCGCTCTGTCTGTCCCTGAGTCACCTTCTGCAGGTTCTACAGAGCCTCTTTCGACAACCAATGGTCCCTTACATATCCCTCAACCCAAAGTTGAGGTTCATACCAAGATTCCTAAAGGTCCATTATGCCGAAATGCTTCTTCTGGTCGAGATTCTCATTCGTATAGCATAGTAGATGATTTGGCGCAGTCTCCTGCTGCCATCTCCACATTAGAACTTCTCCAGTCGTGCCCTTCCCAAAAGAAGGCTCTACTATCTGCCATGGGCGCTGTAGATCCTGCCGATGACCAAATGATTGTTTTCGACGCCCATCAATCAGAACATCCTCCTCTTCCTGCTTCTGTAGCCTTCCAAATCCCAGTCAAAATCCGGAACGCTAACGTTTCTCAGTGCATAATTGATGAGGGGGCATCCACCTGTGTGATGTCCGCTTAGGTTTGGAAGCAACTCTGCTCTCCTGAGTTGGCCCCTTCCACGATCACCCTTCAAGCGTGGGATGGCCACGCCTCCCAGCCTATCGGCCTCTTCCGTAATTGTCCTATCACTCTTGCGGGCAAGACTGTTTGCGTTGATGTCGAAGTCATAGACGCCCCTCTAGATTACAACATTCTCTTGCGGCGGAGCTACACCTATGCTATGTCTGCTGTCCCATCCATGGTTTTCCGCAAGATGTATTTCCCTCATAATGGAAAGATAGTCACCATTGACCAGTTGACATATCATGAGCCAAAATCTTAGACCTGCCCTGAGATGACCATCTCTTCTGTAGCCAATAAGCAAACTGTCGATTCTTTGACCAGTGTCTCTCCCAGCGTCTACAAAGACTCCTCTTTGCTTGGAACCTTCCCTGGTCTTCCTCCTCCTCCTCCCATCACTGATCCCAGCTCATAGAATGTTTGCATGATGCAAATCATCATTGCTCAAACAACTGTCGGCTAGTCGACAGGTGCTCCCTCACTGCCAGCTTCTCCTAGCCCTACTGTGGTAGTAGTCATGAGCCTCTTAACCCTCTTTTGGGCAATTCCTTGAGCCTGCTCATTGAGGCCGTCCTGACATTACCCCTGCGGTGATCCGTTCACCTAAACTCCCCACCGAGTGTGCACCGATACTGTCCGCACCCTCTCTCTTCCTAACGACCCTTGGGATCCCGATATGTACACCTTGATCCTCCACACTGCATACACTGGTCAGCCAGCCACTTATATTCGCTGACCTCGGTTCATAGAGTCCCCATAGCTTCTCCCGTCTGTGATGCCTCGATCCACCTCAACAGGAACCACCTCCTGTTGCGACCGCTTCGGGTAAGAAGGGCACAGCTCGCAAGGGGGCATCAAAGGACAAGGCTGCCCCGACAAACCCTACCCCTCCTCGGCCTCCAAAGCATACCATCCAGTGTGCTTTGTGTGATGTTGTCGGTCACACTACCCATACCTGTCCTGAACTGCCTCATCTCAAGCCCATGGTTAACGTCACGTTCCCTGAGTACACGGTCCCAGAAGCCTCTTTTCCTTCCGCGACCGCGGCCAAGAACCCCAAGAATATTCACACCAACCACCCCTGTGCTTTGTGTGATCTCCATATGTCTACCTTCCCACCTTTTATCCCACACCAAGGGACTAACTTTCTCTTCTAGCATGATCCAATAATTGGGAGCCAAGCGCAGTAAGATACCTCTCCATGTTCGCATTTTGCTTTGTAAAACTACCGGTTTCCTGTTGCTCCACATTGACATTCCAGATACGATGTCGAGGATGACGGGCCATTCATCAACATTTTCTACCAATATCATCCATGAGACCCTCGGGAACATTCCATACGAATCTTCCACTGTTTCGCTTGACCTTCCTTCAGCGATCACCTTGGGCTCAACATCGGTAGATCCTTTATCTTCTTACTCTTCTGTCACCCCTTGTGACGACGCGCATATGAACCTCTCTTCTCATGATGATGATTCAGGTAGCTTTTCCACGTCAGGTGGTCTTTCTTCCACCCGTCACCCCATCTTCTATCACGATGACGACATTATGGATGAAATCCCCACCCCTGACTTTATCTATCCCCCCTTACATCAAACCCATGCGTTCACACCACATACACCTTGTGGCCATTACATTGAAACCCAATGTTTGGGTAAGGGGGCACCCACATTTGAGAGACCAAGAGAAGAAATTCTTCACAAATCTCCTAGTACATCTGGTCGTGCTGACTTTAGTACCATTATTCTTCCACATTCAGAATAACCTCTAGAGTCCCATATCACTTCAGATCACTCTAGGGATGATACCCCTTATCGTTCCTTCATCTTCCATCAGCAACCCAATCTCTTAGACATTGTTGCTGACCAATCTATGGGTTTTCTAAGAGAGCATCAGTTCATTATCTCCAAATCCTCTCTTTGGGATAGTGACACCAGGTATGCCAACCCGAAAACTTAAAGTCCATTTGATTCATATATGCAGTACTAAAAGAGATTGGGAATCCTCCATTTCCTTTCTCAAACTACATAACCATAATGTAAACAAATGGCACACCACATCATTAAAATGTGTTTAGATTCCCCTTTTCCTAAATACATTTTGGCATGACCACACCATGCTTGGGGGCACCTATGCCCCTCAACCATAACCCTCCTCAAAATCGAATTTCTTCACTTGCAACACTCATACTAGAGGCACCATTTGACCTCCATACTTATCCATGCTCGTGTTGATGTTCGTCGTGAGTTACAATCTTGTACTCATGTTTTTATGGTCCCCCATTGGACCTTTACTGTGTGGCAGCACCATCAAGTCGCCCTTGTTTAGAGCATCCAAGTTGAGTCATCATCTCATTCATGGAGTCTATCCCGAGTCCCTTTGTACCCCGCTATAGTCCTCCATCCTTCATTGTTTGGTCTCTCTCTTGTGTCGCACATTATGACTGTCAGTCCCACTGTCCCCTATCCCTCCTGATACTGTGTCAGTCGCTGCCATGTCACTCATGTCCTTTATGCTCTAGCAAGGGAAGTTGTCCATTTACTACTCAGTCCCCTCCATTCCATCATCATCATTGGTATTAGTCTGTTAGTCGCTCTACTATTTTCTCTCGTGCCTTAGTTAAGGATCTCTCATTGCCTCACCTATGGTGGACCTCCTTCTGTCGACATCAGCTCCTTCATTCCAGAAGACAGGTCTATAGGGCGGTGTACCTTGGTTCCAGCTTCCACTCTTTTTTGGTGCCTCGGATCAGGCAAAGGGATCTCTCATTTCCCTTTGACTTGATTGTTTCTCCACTCCAGCTCCTCTCAACATGATCGAGATCCGTATACTTGATGGTTCAGTGATGCAGCAACAGCTCTTGGTGATTCCCGGGTGTGTGTGAGATGTCTTAGCCCTCATGAGGGGGTGGCCCTGCAGGTAGCCCCCCACATGCCCGGATGACCTCTTCATTGCAGCCCTCGATGCAGCTCCATATATTAGATGATGTCGACCTTAGCTGCTTGCAGCGCCTCTTTGATTTGCATGTATCAGTGAGATTTTGTGAGCCCTTCCCCGCTTATAGGAGGCATTTGGGTTGTATTTGTATCTCATGTACTCAGATATTATTGTATAAGTCCTGGCTGTTATCCCAGGCACAACATGTATGTGGGATCCCTCATTGTATTTTAATCTGGCTCATGTTTATGCCGGCTGTACTATATGGTTCAGTCCCTTGTTTACTGGACACACTATTCTTTTGTACTTTGTCTCGGCGGGCATAGGTATACCTCCCCCGCCGCCTTTAGCACAGGTACCCTCTCATAAAAAGAGACTTGTTGCACCTGTAAGTCTCGTCTCCTTAGGGTCTAGTTCTTCAGCACATTAGTCTACCTTAAATTTCTTTCTCTGACTTCCCTTTTGATGTCTAGTGATTGAGTTCTTACAACGTACTTCGGTCATACGATTTGCTCCTAACACTCGCACGCTGGGGGGCAATCTGTTACACCATTTTTTGGTCATCTAACCTACTATCATTAGATGGACCCAAGTACACCATGTAAGACCAATTTTACCCTAAGTAAAATTTCTTTCACTATGTCAAATAACTTAATAAACCACATTTATTAGGTTGTTTATGGTCTAAACAGGAAACCCCAAAAGGAAATATTAAACAAACCTATTTTGTTTGATTTTCCTCATGGAATAATTAATTAAACCTTAATTTAATTATTATTCCTAGTCATGTTTAACCCAAAACAAAGAAATTAATTAGATAAACCTTTATTTATCTTATTATTTTCTAGGAATAATTATTTAAATCTTATTTAGATAATATTCCTTGTTAAATATGACCAAATCACCCACAAATAATTAAATAAATCATTATTTATTTGATTATCTTTCAACCACTTCCTTAAAGATAAATAAATCATTTATTTATTTATTTTTGACAAATCAAGGGATTTGACCCAAGTCAAATACATTTTCCCTCCAACAAATATAATAAAATATTCCATAAAAAGTGGATCTAGATCTGGTTAACCCATGCACCAAGATCTAGAATGACCCAATATTTTGTTATAAATAGGAGGTTTTTTCCTACCATTCTTCACCTTTTGTTGCCTATTAGATCACTCTGGATCTATACACTTGGTCACATTTTTCCACTATTTGCTGTGTGAGCTCCCTTTGAGTTCTATTCTTTGTGTGGGTTTTCTACACCAACAAGAGAGAGAGATTCTAGATTTGAAGTGCTGAGGACTTCCAAGAACCCATCCCATTGAGGAGAATTGGATATGCCTTCTTGTTTTCCTCCCAGGTGCCCTTAATACAAAAAATTCTTTCAAAAATTGTTCTTGTCTTGTCCATTGGATATATGGAGCAAACCCTTCTTTTTACTGCTTAATGTCTTTCTATGCATAGATCTGGTTTTTTGCAGCTCTTGTCTTGATCAACTAACTGCAGATCTGAAGATATTGGCAACCATCTTTGATGTTAGGGCTATTAGTTATGCGTAGCTAAAGTGGTCTTTTTTCGTACACTTCGACAAAGGATTCACACTAACAACTGTAATTAGTCCAAGAAGACAATCATGGTCACTGAGAAGAGCAAGAGAAAGAGTTTGGTATGACAACCTTACTAGTGATAGGTCTAGTTTGCAGACTACCAAACTACATGGTAATGGCATTCATAGTGTGACAATGCCCATTTCACTTAGAAGAAATATGGTAGAGAAAGGTATAGATGAAAGGAGAGATCTATCTCGAAGTATAGTGAAGCAATCAAATAAGTCTATCAATGCCCCATTGCAACCCTAATAGATAGTTAATTCAATGTCATCTCAAGAGAACACTGGCTTTGGGAGGACACTCTCAATGGCAACCTTCACTATGGCTATGAAACAAATGGTAAGTATTGACTCAAAAACCTTGTCTATGGCTCTGACACACATGGTAAGTATTGACTCAAAAACCTTATCTGCATAATTTGTCCCGACATGGACCTTAATGTCATATACTTCTTTTTCCTAAAATGAATGCAATTTTCCTTGCAATTTGGCCTACAACATTTGATAATTCATACTGATGGAACATGCTTTTCTTGCAATTGTGAGAACGTCTCTTGTATGTAGAATATTTAATAAAAAATAATAAAAAATGACATTTCTTCTTTGTTGTTTTTAGGATTTAAGGAAAATTACACCAAATAGCTTCCAGTCTCATATGACCATCATGTCGAACTCATCTCAAGATATTGTCTTAGAAAGAGCCACCAAAAACAAGCAATCTAGTATACATAACTTTTCAATTGTAATTAGGAGGAATGCCAGTTCTGAGTATGATGCAAGCATTGATCCAAATCCTTAATGGCGCATGTTTGATGACAATGACTTGGGGATTGAGAGAGGTCATTATTACAATAGAACTAAATTCGCGGAAGATGGTAGGAGCACAAACTGGTTGAACAATCCATAATATGTAGAGAATAAATATGGTCGGACTCTCTTTTCTGACCAAGGAGTTGAAATATTATCTGATGCAATATATAATGCCACAAAAGCATACATTGGTAGTGAATATTGTAAGAATAAAATTGGAAATGAGTATTAATGACAATTGTATCAAGAAAGAAAATAAAATATATCATTACTAAACCATTTTATTGGCCACAACTGCACCATATTGATATGTTTGTCATGAACTTGTATGTTGCACTGAGTTGTTTTATGGAAACATCTGCAACCTCCCACTTCTAATGTAGTGTTTTAATTTTGGGTTTTTCCTTAGATAAGTCTTATCACTCTTTTAGGTCACTACTTTTAGAGCCAAAAGCACAACTGTGATTGAGCAGGTTCATGCACCTCGAAATGTGATTGAGCAATTTCATGTAAAAAATGTGCCACTAAATCACATAAGTTTGAGAGGGTTCACCCTCATTTACCACTGTGAATATGTGCTTGCAGCTCTAGATGGGATTCAACTTGGTAACATTATCCCATAGGAAATCAGTAGAGTCACATATTCACACCAAATATTTTTCTAAAATAATTCTATTGAACCCCATTCCCAATTCATATTTCCAATAAAAAAACCCTATTTTTACTAGGTGTCCCCTATTTTTACTAGATATTTTTTTAGAATCCCCAATACATATAAATTCCCCCGGTATAAATGCAATATACTTACTCTATTTTTCAGAATTGTAAAACCCCTTTATGAATGAATGTTCTGAGATAGTGGTCAACAAGGTGAAGTACTTATGCGCAAAGATTGGATATGTTTGTTGTAAAAACTAGTTTATGAACTTCAAGGAATCCACAGGAAATAAAAAATATATAACTGGTAAGGTGTTGAATAAGATTGAACTAAAAGTACACAATACATCAAATAATATGTGCCATTTAATTAGTACCCAGATAGTAGATGACATCTGGCATAATACTACATATTTTTTGCTTAACATCATGAATATTGTTAGTAATGGGTAGTTAGTATGCATCAATTTCATGTTAAAGCATCATGAGGATCATGGCATCATGTCCTACCATATATTTTTGGCTACTGATTTTTATAGTTCTGATGTGATCGATGTTTTGTGGCAGAATGCTTGAACATGACGAATCCTAGTTGTAATTTTAATTTTAATTTTTTAATTTTATTTTATTTTAATTTTAATTTTAAATTTTTTTTATTATTATTATTTTATTATTTTATTTTATTTTTTCTGATTCTTTTTACGTATAAAATTCTTCCTTTAAATATCAATAAAATATATTACATATCAGTAATGTCACACAAAATGGTGCGTAGTTGAGAAGCCCCAACAATTGAAAATAGTGGTGTGAAAAGCCCTAGTATTTATAAAAAATGCCCAAAAACATAAAACCTATCAAAATTGACACATGGACATACATTTTAGAAGCAAAATTTCTTGAAAGCTGTTGGATATTAAAAAAAAAAAAAACCAATTTTTTTGCCATAAAGGCACAAAAGCAGTGTTCACACATTAAACAATTTACTATAAACTATCATGATGAAACCTGCAATTAAATGGGTATCTTCTTTGTCATTAGGAATGGCCTCCAACCATCATTAGTTGCCTAAAAAATTATGATAATGTAAATTCAATCATCATTAACATGATAAACATCTTTGGTTGTATTCTTGCTCTTTGAAATAACGAAGGCAAGTGTTAAAAACTTATCAATTTGGGTTAGTGGTGGAGGGCTACATGGTCAGCTAGCTATGGTGATGCTTTCATTTAGCAATCAACAAAACTAGCTATGTGCCTTGGCCTTTTACTAGAACTTTGCGATTCCATAGAGCAAGAAGAGGGAGTATGAGAGCCAATAGAATGTCTAAGTTATTTGTTTTTTGAAGTCAAAATATAAGCATCTTGGCCCTTGTTAAATATAGACAAGAATTATTTCTTTTCCTACACACAAGAAACATAATTCCAGCTCTAATAATCTATTGAGCTCTAGGGAAGTTGATGGCCTAAGAAACTTTGTACCCTAAGAGAGAAACCTATTAGAAAAATGGTGTAGTGAGTATTACACACCCAAGTGGATAACCTCTAAGAGAAAAATATTCTCCCATTTTATTTTCTCACATAACCTAGTGAGTGTTATTCACTGGCATGTATTTTGTAAAGGAATCAACGTAGTTCCAATTCGACTCCATCCACCAGGTTGTAGAGGATTTCAAGCTTAATTTCAAGAAGAGTAAGTTGGGGATGATTACCTTGACTTGCTTGATGACATGTCTATGAAGATTGGCTAAACTAAAATTTTTTTCTACCTAGGAAAAGAGACACATTCCCATGTCTGAGAATCAAAAATATCTTTGATATTGTTAATTCCTATTTTGAAAAATGAAAGGACCAAAAACCATGTCGTCTTGAATTTTATTTCATAAAGTAGGATGAGGACACCATAAAGAGTGATCATTCAAAGTAAACCAACTTCAAAGTCTTGGCATTTCCAGTTGAATCTTCTAGGCTCTCTAAATGCTCCAAGTAGTAAAAGTCCCTTTCACATTCATAATGGTTGGGTTAACAATCAAAGTCTGTAAATTTATACTCTGTGGGTATGACCTCTGTTGTTTTTCATTCATAGCAGCTTGTAGGACTAGAAGCAGTCAAGCACCAAATTCGTGTAAGGGTTATGGTGGTAGAGGTACTCTTATTATAGACTCACCAGATGAAGGGCCTCCAATTCTTAAATAAAGAAGAACAAAACCGAATCTGCATCAAATATGTCAAATATTCACACAAATTGGAATCCAAATACATACATGTTTCCTGCTTGACAAATCTTCTACAAATATTTATGAGTAAGATCCTTTGTATTTATGGATACATTTGCGGAAACACTTTTTGTACCATGAAATTAACCTACTTGACAAATCCAATTTTGTTTTACAAAAATATAAAATATTTTAATATTATTTTATGAAAATATTTACGAATATTTGTACCTTGTAGTTAGCATGCTTGGAAGAACTCCATTTGTTTCTAAAAAAATATAAAATCTTATGTTTGATTGTTACTAGACCTTGTGTGGGAATATTACAAGAAATGGGATTGGAAAAAGGATAGGGAGACAATGCATAACATTACTGGGATATTATTCATTTGTTGTTTGAGATACTTCAAGCACCTAAGCCATCGACTTTGGAAATGTTTCTAGTAGGGATTCCTATGGTTTTTAATGTTGTGATTCTTTCTCCTCATTCGTTATTTTTGGAAAGAAAATGTTTTAGGAATGTGTTATACTATGAAACAACCCCCCCATTTATTTTTACATCGATTAAAATTGTGAATAATAAATGGGGACCCTTTAAAAAAACAAATAAAGCTTAGGATGTATTACTTCGATTTTGTTTAAATCTTAAAAAACTTTAGAAATAAAAGACAATAACCTTTTTTTTTCTTTGATCTTATTCCGATTAGCGCAAATCACAAATTGCTAAGGTAACAATATTGGAACACATGTACAACTTGCGAATTGCGATAGTGCTAAGACCCTTTTCAAGTCATATACAAATTTCCTGTTAAAAAGGTAAAAAAGCCCTTATAACCATAAATCACATCGCTCCTTTGAAAAAACAAACCAATTGAAATATCATTTGAAAAGTGAAATGTGATAATATCGGACTTGATAAAAAAAAAAAAAAATGTTAAAGATGTCAACAAATCCGATAAAGCGCAGTACTTTGAGCTATATCGCTTATCGCATCCCGCAACATAAAACTAAATCAAAAGTCATGTCCGCTTCGATAAAATGCGATAGGCGATTTGTGCAAATTGCAATTCGCAAACACTTGCTGTCAAGATACATAATAACAATGCCTGTACGATGTGCTATTTGCGATATATGATTTATTGCAAAGCGCTTGAAATGATGCTTAATTAATTGATAAGTTAAAAAGATCTCACGATATAAATATCCTGATTAGACATATATGGTAAAACACATAAAATATTTGATAAATGTTTAATGAGATATTAATGACATTCAATTGTTTCGAGACTCAAAAATATTGATATATTTCTATGGCATGTTTCAAATAAAAGCGTCATGTTTAAGATTTATGGTAATTAAAATCTGTTTTCTTCTTCTACCTCTGCTCTTCATCTCTACTCATATTTACCTATTTTCTTGAATTCAAGAAATCACTCGAGAAAGAAATATCAGAAAAAAAAATGAAGAAAGGAAAAGCAATTTCCCAATCATCCACCTCTGAGGTCACATATATGCCTCCACTCTTCTCAGATACTACTTGCATTAAGGACAGTGGAACCACTTCCTAGGAAGCAATGTCCAATTTGATCGAAGGGGAGAAACCAAGGGAATTGAAAACAATAGCAACAACAGATGCACCTGACTCATCTGAGTCCTCCTATTTCGAGGCGACATGTTCCTTTTTACACAGGATAGTCGCAAGACCGAAGATTTTACCTTATACTGACATGGTGAGATGGGTCATTGACAATGCCAATGTCGCATAAATAACTTTCAAGAACTCAAGACACAAATACATGGGTTCATTTACTCCTGGAGATTTGCGTGCTATGTAGCATTTTCCAGTACCACATAAGGTTTATGATAAACATTTTCTTGAAAATTTTGTGAAATAAAATAAAGACCCGATGGAGGTGGTGAAATAATGGAAGGTTGATCGCAACAAATTTAAGCGGGATAAACTTGGTATGTATCCGATAGCACAATTACCAACACCCCATAGATTTATAGCAGCAATGATGTGTAGGTTATTTGTGAAGCTTGATACCACCAAATTTTCTGTTGAATGGATTCCCCTAATAGACACTGCCATCAATGCTACCATTATGAATTGGGCCGATATCTTATCCAATAATTCGTCCATGACTATTAGAGAGAAGAAACATAATAGAGTCTTTTCTACTAGGACAATCCTTATTTTTTACATGAGTGCATACATTATGGACATCATATGTTTCTGTTCAAATTTTCCTATTATGGGTTGGAAATGGACCAGTCAAGATCCTAGTCCTATTCATGTCTATCACAAAGCCTTGTGGGAATCTGAATTTTGTTCTCATTTTTATAAAATTTTCCAAGGAGTCATGTTGCCTATCCACCAAATAATTTTTGATGAGAGAGCCCCCAGGATTTCTAAAGAGGCCAGGGTAGACATTATGCCTATAGCCAGATGGTTTAGAGATTTTTTTTTACTTATATCAGAGTTTTTTGGAGTCTTGCATCCCCATGTTTTTCCCTATTATGTCTCAGACAAAATTTTGGAAAGGGAGATTGCATACCAAAAAGTAGGAAATGGTATAACCAAGCATCTCAAGGATATGAAGAAATCTATTTGTCCTACATTTCTAGTACAGTGTGGTGCCTTTTCTCTTTTTGATATGGGTCATGCAGCAAAGGAGATCCCAAATATTACCTCTTTGAATCTGGATTTTATGCCAGGAAGACAATATGAACACAACAATGTAATCCAAGATTTTACTTCTGCTCTTAAAATCAGACCATTTGTTGATCATTTCAGCCCCCATCGAATCTTTGACAAGAAATCCCCTTTTTTTTGGCCTAAAAAATCCATTTTCCTCCTATCGTTACCTTCTCCCAACCTCAAAATTGCATAAAAGGCCGAAAAGCCACATTTGAAAATATATTTAAGGCCTAGCACCTTTCTGATCTAGCCCCTACACCTTTTCCTCCACGTGACCTGGGCGCTGGACTGTGTGCCAGCCGGGAAAGGCGCTTATCACAAATGTATATCGAAAGCGGTATTAACCGTCGATCTACGCGGATCTGACGACCTTTGCAACCCCATCGCGCACACGGTCCCCACTCCGTTTGCCCATCTAATCATATCTCAACCGTCCGATCATCCTGTTAAATCAACGGCCCAGAGTCTATCTGTCCCGGTGGTCCCCTCCCCGCGCCCACTGTTCAAAAATTCCAGGTATCTATCGCACCACCTTTCGAAGGCGGGCGATATTTCTCAATTCAGAGCGATTCCATACATTGTTTGCCGCGTGTCTCCACGTATGGCTCAAAAACCGCTCTCCATCGCGCATTATTGTTCGGAAAGGGATATGGAGCGATATGCATATCAGCCATCCAATCTGGGGCGATCCATCCGACGGTCATCGCGCTCCGAAGCTGCATGAGTTTTTATCCACGGCAAATACACCCCTGGTCCACTGTCAATCGCTCCCAATGCCTTTTCAACCGTCGGTCTCCCCCTGAGATTGGACGGTCCACATTTAGTCACATGCCCACCATTGACCCCGTATCCCCATGTCAGCATTCCACGTGTTTTCGTCACGCGCCCATTCCATATACATATTCCATTCTAAAGCTGATTTCTAAGGTTTTATGTGTAATTTTGTACATGCCGCCAACCTGCAACCGAAGCAGTTCTCCGTCATTCCGCTGTGTTTTTCTGCCGTCACCATGCACCATTCCACCCTTTTCATCATGCCGCGTTGCTACACAGTCATCCCCACTACATCGCCATCCCCAATGGATTGGTTTTCTTAACACGTTTGTGGGTTTTGCAGGGTTACAGCGACGGAAAATTGCCATTATTCACAACCTCCATTACAGAAGCAGAGATCGCAGAAAGGACCATTTTTCAAAGGAAAAATTTATGGAGCAAGGCTTGGGAAGCTGTTACGACACAACTTTCATTAAATGAGCAGGGTTAAACTTTTGTCAAACCCTCCAGAGCTATTAAAAGCATATATTTTGCAATCAGAGATATTAATGCTATGGCAGAGAGTATCAATGGGAGATCAGAGGAATTCAACGATCAACATTGAAGGTTTCTAGCCTTAATTCAAAGTTAGAAGGCAGAGGGTACCATGCACAAGAAACAATACCCTCTAGGTTTCATTTCAGCAGGATTTTCTTTGAGGAAAGGACGGAATGTTTATGTGATTTCATCTCTATACCATGTTCCTGAAGAGACTTTCACCCAGTGCATTTATTTCAGAAAGCAGGCTACATAGTATGTGCATCACCACAAATTCATCAAGCAGTATGGGCTTACTTGCTCTTGCCATCTTGTCTTAATGAGGGAAATTAAATGTTCATTACCTACCTCTTTTACTAGGTTTTCTGTCGCTCCTATAAAACTCCAGGAAAACGAATTATTTGGGGTTCCAGATTTATCAGAAAATTGCGTAGTAAGAAGATCTTGTATACATTTTGTTGAACTCTTATATGAAGGCTTAGAGCCCGTTGGGTCTCAGTGCAGAGGAGTTCTATCTGTAATGAGGATTCTGGTCTTTGGTATTTCACAGTGTGTAACTTCTCCTTTTATGTGTTAATTAAATTGTTCATCTTGTTTCCATCCTTTTTCCTGTATCATGTTTTAGAATGCGAGTGGCTCACTGGTTTTGGTGTGAATTTATCCAATTTGGTACTCATATTAGAATCAGTCAAGTACTTTAAATATAGCTCATGCATGATATACTGTTCCATTTTCACTTCACTCATATTTTTGCTATACTAGTTTCTTTGGGAGGGTGTTTTTAAAACGCCATTTTCATGTATGGATTATTAAATTGGTAAGCCCATGACACGGGGATGTTGTGTATCTGGGTATCATCTCAATGACAGCTAGTATCCTCTCACTTTCTCCCTACATAGTAGACACCTTCAAATTATATATCTCTGTGAAGTATTTCTGAATCGGCCCGCTTTGCAGTAAGCTGTCTCTTAATTGTCTGATGCTTTTGTATTAGAGTTTTACATCTTGCCTCTGTAGGATCGCTCTTTCTGTGTCAACATTCTGATGGTTTTGGTCCCACTTAAATTTACTTTCCCTGTTTACAGGAGATAGCACGAGAGCCTTTTATTGATAACTCCCTTTTGTTATATTACATGCTCCTTGCTATATAAGATGTCCTAGGCACTGGTCTTTGGCAACTCAAGGCTGTCTCTAGGAGCGACAACACCATTCATGCATGAGAATTTTTTTTTTGATGATTTTTTTGAAGGGACCCTTAGCTACTGTCTTTTTGACCCATTTCCAGTTACTGATCAGATACGAAACTGGAACAGAACTCTTGACCAACTTCAAAAAAGACTAATGCTACTCACATTTCTGATCATATTCATGACTGGCATCGCCATCGACGAATGGGTAAGACATTTGTTCTGGATGAGCTCCTTTCTGAATGGTTCATTAAGTCCCTGTTACCATCTATAACTGAGGATGTGGCTAAAGGTGGCGTTGTCACAGAAGAGCAAGTTATTGCTCGTGCTCAATATTTAGACTTTATTTACACTCAGTTTGGCACGCTCTATGAAAAATTTCCTAATGTGCCGCAATATAATTTAAATGTTCCTCCTCAAATAAAGGACTCTCATGTCGGAGATAGCTTGATAGGCACTAAAAAAACACACCACACTAATGCATCTGATCCTGCTCCTACTTCCAAAATTAACGCCGTGTCATTTGACAAAGGCAAAAGTGACAAGCAACCAGGAAGTAAGAAAAAAGGGAAATCAAAGAAAAAGCAAACTTCTAACCCATAAGAAAGATCATCTGATCAACCGTCAGGACCACAGAAACCTCGTTATCCATGCATAATCTGTAACGAGGAAAATTTTGTTAGGGATTGTCCTCACCGTGCTGAAGTCTCAAAAATCATCAAGACTTCCCATGCATTAGCTGTGTTGACAGACCCATTTCCAAATCCAGACACTAATTTGGTTGCTACGGATCTAGCTCCTAGTTCCCAAGTGTTAATTTTATCCACCACAAAACCTTCACAAGATATTTTGGTGTCGATGCAGAATAAAGACTATGGTAGTCCAACCATTGATCAACCTACTACCTTGACAACAAATCCATCTACTGAATCAGTACCACCTACTGTTATTCCTGAATTGACAATTAAGCCACCTAAGGGAGTAATTCATAAATCGACATATACTCCTCGAGCAAGAGCTGCACAAAATTATAAAATAGTTGAATATTTGGCTCAATCCCCTTCAGCTATGTCTGCTCTTGAGGTATTACAAAATTGTCCCTCCCAGAAGCAGGCTTTATTGTCGGCCATTGGTGGAATTGATCCGACTGATTCTAATCTTGTCGACTTTAACCATACGGGCTATGTGCCGCAATTACTAGCAGAATTGGCATTCTCCATACAAGTAAATGTTCTCAATCACCTTGTTCATCACACTATTATTGATGAGGGAGCATCTACGTACATTATGTCTCTAAACTGTTGGAAGCCACTTGGCTCACTGCGATTATCACAATCATCAACGACGTTGAAGGCTTTTGATGGAAGAACATATAAACCTGTGGTATTATCAATAACCTGCATGTTGAACTAGGGGGAAAAGCAATGGATATTGATGTCGAGGTTGTTGACGTACCCCTTGACTATAATATTTTACTTGGAAGACCATGGGTATATGCAATGACTGCCATTGTTTCTACATACTTTAGAATGATTTCCTTTCCACATAAAGGTACAATCACAGTCATTAATCAATTATCCTTTTTGCCTCCGCTTCGCAGGTAACTAGAAGCATTCCGTTTGTTCACTTACCCCAAATAGAAATTTAGAACATTGGTGTAGGAATCTTAAAGGATTCCACTCTTATGGGAACCTTTGCATTACTGCCGCTTGTGACGTCGACAAAAATTGCAAGTATAGAGAACTGCTACATGATCTCTTCCACTCTATCTGGCTTAAGGGAGAGTACGGGTGATTCTAAAATTTCTACGTTGGATGATGCTTTACCACCCAGCCATATTGAGCTAGCATAGCAATCAATCTATTTGGCTTGGGCGGCAAATCCGAAATCAGCATCGCCGAGTGTTTGGGTTGATCGTTCCTTAGATTTATGTACTCCATCTGATCCATTTTCCTCAAAGTTTTTGATAGATGAAAATATTTTGGAAGCTATGATGTCAGAAAGAGAACCATGAGAAGATTATCATCATCGTTCCCATCTTCCAGATTATGAAGAAAACAATCTCAGTGAACTATATCACCCATCCATCAAAACTTTACTTTTGAATTCTTTACCAATTAATGCAATTGACTTTGAGTGAAACTTATCAAATATTGAAGAAATGATTTATATCGATATTTTGACCAAACCGGGCATTGTAGAAAATATTCATGTCGGTGTATCTTGTTCTCCATCAGAACTTTATTCATATCGCTCTCTATTTCGTGAATTTTGTGACGTATTCGCTTGGTCTTATGAGGAAATGGCAGGCATAGATACTAGTATAGTTGAACACACTATTAATATGTATCCTGATGTCAAACTGGTGAATCAATGGCTTCGTCCTATTCATCCAAAGAAAGCCACTGCCGTCAAAGCAGAAGTTGAAAAAATTTTGCGTGATGGTTTCATTTACCCTGTTCCGCTAATTGAGTGGGTTTCCAATATCGTTCCGATCAATAAAAAACAAGGAACCATTAGAGTGTGCGTCGATTATCGGGATTTTCATCATGCTTGTCCAAAAGACAACTATCCTACTCCCTTTATCAACCAGATTATTGACAATTGTGCTGGATGTGAAATATTCTCATTCATGGATGGATTTTCCAGCTACAATCAAATCAATATCTGCCCAGATGACCAACATAAGACAACATTCATATGTCCCTGGGGCACATTTGCATATAGGAAACTTTTGTTTGGTTTAAAGAATGCTGGGGAAACTTTTTAGAGAGCAATGGATTGTCCTTTCAACGACGTCAATCACATTGTTCAACCATATCTAGATGATTTACCAGCACATTCACAAAATCAGACTGATCACCCGATGCATTTGAGACCCATTTTCTTATGTTGCCGACACTAGAAGATATGCCTCAATCCACATAAATGTGTGTTTTGTGTTGATTTTGGTCGATTGCTCGGATTTGTAGTCTCAAAAGAAGGAATTTGAATAGAACCACTAAAGGTTCAGGCCATTCTTGGTTTTCCTGCACCATCAAACTTACTTCAGATACAGAAACTTCAAGGAAAGGCTAACTTCCTGAGAAGGTTCATTCCAAACTACGCTGAAATGGCTAAAGGATTTACTTGATTATTGAAAAAGGGTGTTCCCTTCCATTGGGAACAAGTTGCGCAAGCTTCTTTTGATGCTGTCAAGGACCATCTTGTCTGAGCATCATTAATGTATCCTCCTAATTATCAAAATGATTATTTCCTATATATCGTCGCGGTTGAAACGACCATCGCTATGGTTTTGGTCCAAGTAGAAAATGGAATTGAACATCCGATCTATTATTTGAGTCATAATCTCAATGATACAGAAGTTAAGTACTCGTACGTAGAATAGCTTGGTAGCTGTTCAAGCTGTCCAAAGATTTCACCATTATATCCTGCTCCGAAAAACAACAATAGTTTCGGATTGCAACCCCATGACTTATATCTTATCACGTCAATTGCTGGGGGGAAAGCATTCAAAATGGATTTTCATTTTGCAAGAATTGGATTTGGAATTCATTAAATCCAAGTCAAAGAAGTCTTTAGTTTTGGCTGAGCTTCTCTGTGACCTTCCCTCTGATAGTACTGCTACTACGTCAGAACCATCTATTCCAGATGAGTCTCTGATTCTGATCAGGTAATCTGATCCTTGGTATGGGGATTTCATCATTTATCTCCAAACCCAAACTTTTCGACCTAACACTTTTCACTTTGAACATCGACGTATTCGATACCAAGCCAAAGATTATCTGATTGTCGGCGATACACTTTATCGTCGTGGTGTCGATACCATTTTAAGGAGGTGCCTCACTCATGAGGAGGCCAAAAAAGTGTTAAATGATTGTCATGCTGGGGCTTGTGGTGGACACTTATCTGGATATGCTACTACGCAGAAGATACTCCGTGCTAATTACTTTTGGCCTACTATTTTTCGAGATTACATCCTCGTAGTTAGAAGTTGTCATGCATGCCAGATTTTTTATTGTAAAATCTGCAAACCGCCAGTGCCAATGCATATTGTTGTTTCTGCTAGACCATTTATGAAATGGGGTATTGACTTCATGGCCTGTAACCCTCCTTCGTCCAGGGGGCATGGTTATATTATTGTCACAGTCGACTATTTTACCAAATGGGCCGAAGCGATGCCTACATTTAATAACACAGGACAAACAACTGCATTGTTTTTCTTCAACCATGTTATTGCACGGTTTGGGGTCTCACAGGCTATAGTTACAGATCATGGGAAGCATTTTCGCAACCATATGATGTCTAAATTGACTACCAAGATAGGATTTTCTCATGATAATTATACTCCTTATTATCCACAATCAAATGGACAAGTTGAGGCTATTAACAAAATTCTTAAACGAATGCTTCAATGAATGATAGGAGTCCGTAAAAGGAACTGGCATTTGATCCTGTACTCCGCCTTGTGGGCATATCGAACCTTGGTGAGAAATGCAACTGGATTTACTCCTTTTCAATTGGTGTATTGTATGGAAGCTATCTTACAAATCCAATGTGAAATATCATCGTTAAAACTCGCGATAGACTTGTTACCTGACACCTCAGAAGAACAAGCGCATCTCATTAATCTCATCCATCTTGATGAAACATGTCGTGAAGCCCAATTTTCCAATGAAGCACATAAGAGATGTATAAAGGCCCAATACAACAAGAATGTACAGCCTCACATCTACTCAGAGGGCGACTTGGTCCTTCTTTACGACCAAGAAGCTGATGTAATAGGTATAGGGAAATTCGAGCCATTGTTGCATGGCCCCTATATTGTCAAAAGGGTTCTTGCTAAGGGTTCCTATGAGTTAGTTGATTACGATGGGATTCCATTGGCATAGCCTAGAAATGGGTTGTATTTGAAACGTTACTATGCTTAATCATGAGTGTAGTAATTTTTTGTATTATATTGTGTTGAGATTGCAACAAGATGATGAGCTTAGTGGAAAGAAGTCACCTTCACTAAGTGGGCCCGTAGGCTATTTTTGGTGCAAAGTCTATTTTTAGACTATGTCTATTTTTAAACATGTCGATCATGATTCTATGAGTTGCAGGATGCTATTTGTGGATGGTTGGTCAATTTGGAAAAATAGATGGACTTCTATTTTTAGACATATTGGGCGAAATCTATTTTTAGATTGCCAGTCTAAAAATATATATGTCGAGTATTATTAGCTCTTAATAATATTTGGACTATAAACATTATCTTATCCTCTTGGAGCACTTCAGTTAAGTGCACAGATGTGGCACAGGAGCTGACAGAAGGAATTATTCTATTCCCGAGGGTTAAGTGGAGCTATTTCATGGATACTTCAGTTAGAACTCATGTGACAGAGTTTGGTGGAGTTATTGAGCTAGTTGATGGAGTTGTGTTCAGTTTAACTGAGTTAAACATAGTTGAGATAGTTGTATCCAGTCTAATTGATTGATACACTAGTGAGAGTGGTGTGAATTAATTATTAATTAATTCACTAATTATTAAATCATTAATCAACTAAAGAATACATTAGTTAACTACAGTGCATGGACAGTTTCAGTGGAGACCAGTGAAGAGGTAGGTGAAAGAGCAGTGTGACTATCAGTTGTGACTATACTGTTGCATGATTTGCAACACACAGTGATTGGAGATGCCAATGAGGATTGAACAGTATAGGCTGGACCAATTTGAGTTCATTCAAAGCCATTATTTAGCAGGGATTGCGTAGTAGAGGCAGGCTATCAGGTGGCAGAGATTGGAGCATGTGATTTGCTAGATCGGGGCTTGATTAGTGTGTAACAATTGGAGATTGTACTGAGAGCTTGTGAGGAGCTTTGTATAATGATTGTTACATGATCTCTATGACATATAATATACAGATAGTTGGGGGTTTTCAGCTTTAATCTTTCCCATAAAATACTGTGTTCATATGTGTGATTGTTTATGGTTTTAATGTGTGCATGCGATTGTTTTTATTTCCGCAATTAATGATCAATGGTAGATGAGATTCTGTATTGTGCATGAAGTTAAAATAGTGTGTGATCAGGAGAATATCAATGAATAATATATCAATTATTCAAATTTCTACATGGTATTGGAGCGATATTGATCATTCGAGAAATTGCAAAACATTGAAGCGATTGAGTTTTGAGCTGGTGGAATTCAAATTTGCAGCAGTGTTTTCTTGGTGTCGAAGTTGAGATGTCTTTCAATGGATTGAGATTGGAGTATGCCCTTGAGGGTAGCTCAAATTATATTGCATGGAAGGACAGGATGGAGGCAGTGCTGGATGACAATGGGTTGAAGGAGTTCATAGATGCAGAAATTCCAAAACCTGCTTCTAGCGATACCGCTTGAAGGACGTGAGAAAAAGCAGAAGACAAAGAAAGTGTCGAAGACCTTGCTAAAGGTGTAAAGGATCACAGAAGGTTCAGCCTTCATGGTAAGGCTTCTCCATTCTTGATGTAGGTGCTGACAGATTTATTCCAAAGCAAGAGCAACCAGAGGAAGTTGGCGCTCAAGGACAAACTCAGGAACATAAAGATGGAGAAAGGCGACAGTATGCCCAAGTACCTCACGAAGTTTATCCAATGCAGGGATGAGCTGGGAAGTGTGGGGGTGACTGTTGATGATGAGGACTTGGTGAGCTTGGCTCTCCTTGGGCTTCCGAAGAGTTGGCATTCCTATCAGGACTCTGTCAATGGTCGGGAGAAATTTCTAGGATGGGAACGACTTTTGTCGGATCTTGTGCAAGAGGAGATAAAGTGAAGTACCAGGTTCATCAAATAACTCTGATGAAGAAAATTGCGCTTTGGCTGCCAAAGCAAGGAAGGGGAAGAGCAAGAAGAATGCTTCTCAATCCGGTGCAAAAGGTAAGAAGCAGGACTTGTCCAAGGTGAAGTTCTTTCACTGTCACCAACACGGACATTACGCCACTAATTGTCCACAGAAGAAGAAAAATAAGCAGGTTACTGGATCTGCATCTAGAGAGGCCTTAGCCTCGTAGTTTGAGCTAGATTTTTCGCTGATCGCATGCTTGGTCTCAAGTGTGATGGGTTCAATGTGGTTTCTTGACAGTGGTGCGTTTTTTCATATGACCGGAGACAAAGATTTGTTTACTGATCTGGATGAGAAAGATCTTGGAGTGCACATCGAGATGGGCGATGATGGTAGATACAGTGTGACAGGTATCGGTACCATTTCCTTTGAGAGGGAGTCTGGTAAACCCTTCATATTGAAGGAAGTGATGCATGTTTCAGGATTGAAGAAGAATTTGATCTCAGTGTCCATGTTAGAAGACAAGGGGTATGATGTTGTCTTTAGCGAGGGAAAGGATTTCCTGCACAGTAAGGCAACTGGTGAGACCCAGAGGATAGGGGTTCAAGTTAAGAACCTTTATAAATTGCAGGTAGATGGCTGTGTAGCAATGGCAAGCAAGGCAGAAGGAGTGGTGAGCCGGGATGATGGCGAGCTGTGGCACCAGAGATTGGGCCACCTTCACCATGGAGCTTTGAAGATACTGCAGTAGATTTCTACTGGGCTTCCTAAGGGTACTCTTGCACAGTCAAGCCACCTTTCACGAGAAGGATAGTCGCGCCACAACGATCCTTGAGAGAATTCACATAGACGTGTGTGGACCTTTCTCAATAGCTTCGACAGCAAAGCACAGGTACTATGTGATATTTGTTGATGATTTTTCTCGGAAGTGCTGGATCTTCTTCATGGAGAAGAAGAGCGAGACATACTAAAATTTTTGTGAGTTCAAGGCACTGGTTGAGAAAGAATCGGGGAAGCAGGTGAAGGCTCTTAGGAGTGACAATGGTGGTGAATTCATCTCTGGCGAATTCAAGGAATTTTGCAGCGCAGAAGGAATTCGAAGAGAGCTCATAGCACCTCATAACCCACAGCAGAATGGGGTTGCTGAGCGGAAGAACGGAATGATCGTGGGTGCTGCACGGATGATGTTGCATGATCAGGGCCTTCCCATACACTTGTGGGCTGAGGCATGCAATACTGCAGTATATGTGCAGAACCGTTGTCCTCACAGGATACTTGGCATGAGTATACCCGAGGAGGCGTTTTCTGGTAGGAAGCCTGATATTTCCCATTTGAGGATTTTTGGTTCACCTGTTTACATTCATGTGACTAAGGATGCCAGGAAGAAGCTAGAGCCGACTGCAGAGGTTGGGATATTTGTGGGGTACACTGATACACCCCACAAATATCGTGTGTATTTGCCAGATAGTCGCAAGACTGTTGTGCGACGGGATATCAAATTTCATGAGGAGAAAGCCATGAAGTGTTCACTTGAGAGGGAGCCAAACTTGCATGCAGATGAGGAGCTATTAGTTCCTAAGGATGAGCTTCAGGATGTGGATCAGCCATAAGAGGAAGTTCATGGAGTGGAAGAGACCACTCATGCAATGCCAACCATCAGAGGGTGGAAGCGCACTACAGAAGCTGAGCAACTGGCTCAATATGCAGAGAGGATTGTAGGAGCACCTACATCATAGCGCAGATAGAGACAGTCACCTGATCGGTACACTGGATACATGGCTCTTATGAGCAAGTGTATTGTGACAGAGCCATCCTCTTTCGAGGAAGCTATGGAGGATCCCGCATGGGTAGATGCCATGGTAGAAGAGTATGATTCGATTGTCAAAAATAGTGCATGGGAGATTTTCCCAAGGCCGGAAGGGAAATCAGTGGTGGGTTCGAGATGGATCTACAAAGTGAAGCAGGCAGCTGACAGGAGTGTGGAGAAGTACAAGGCAAGATTTTTTGCCCGAGGCTTCTCACAGATTGAGGGGATCGATTATGAGGAGACCTTTGCACTTGTCGCAAGGTATTCTTCCATACGGACGATTCTTGCTCTCTCAGCACAGATGGGGTGGCACATTCATTAGATGGATGTGAAGACTACGTTCCTCAATGGAGTGATTGAGGAGGAGGTGTACATAGAGCAGCCCAAAGGTTTCGAGATCTTCAGCAGCGAGTCGCATGTGTGCAGGCTCAAGAGAGCGCTGTATGGGTTGAAACAAGCACCTCGTGCTTGGTACACATGGATAGATAGTTATTTCACCAGACTTGGATTCTTCAAGAGTGAGGTGGATCCGAACCTATACCAGATTGTGGTGGAGGGTAAGTTGCTGATCATTGTACTTTATGTAGATGATTTGATTTTGAAAGGTGATGAACTGTTGATACTCTCATGCAAGGATGATCTTGCAAAAGAGTTTTAGATGAAGGACTTGGGCCTCCTTCATTATTTCCTGGGATTGGAAATTTGGCAGCGCAGTGATGGAATTTTTGTGTCTCAAGGCAAGTATGCCCAGGAGATACTGGAGAAGTTCAACATGCATGGTTGCAAGCCTATTGATACTCCTCTTCCTGGTGGTTGGAGGAAGGAGGATGCTACATCGGCAGATGTTGTGGATGCCACTACTTATCGATAGTTGGTGGGGTCGCTTATGTATCTGGTCAATACACGACTCGACATATGCTATGCTGTTAACCAACTTTCATAAGCTATGGTTAAGCCTACCAAGCTCTCCTGGAAGGTAGGCAAGCATGTATTGAGATATCTCAGAGGCACATTGGGATATGGATTATGGTACAGACAATCGGATGAGGTGAAGCTGTGTGGCTTCACGGATGCAGATTGGGCAGGGAGCCCAATGGATAGAAAGAGCACATCTGGAGGGATTTTTAGTATCGGGTCGACAACAGTTTCTTGGTACAGCAGGAAGTAGAGATCTGTGGCACTCAGTTCAGCAGAGGCGGAGTATATGGTAGTGAGTTTGGCTGCATGCGAGGCTATATGGATGAGGAAGATCTTGGTCAGGTTGTTCGGTTCACACTTAGATCCTACTGTGATATATTGTGATAATCAGAGTTGCATCAAACTCTCGGTTAATCCAGTATTTCATGATAGATCTAAACACATTGACATTCGGTATCATCATATCAGAGATTGTGTGCAGCGAAAGATCATGTTACTTTCATACATTCCCACGGAGGATTAGGATGCTGATATCTTGACGAAGGCGCTCACCAGGAGAAAATTCGAATACCACAGAGGTAGGATAGGGGTGGCAGATAATCCTTATCTTGTTGAGAGGGAGTTTTGATATTGTAATAAGATGATGAGCTTAGTGAAAAGAAGTCGCCTTTACTAAGTGGGATCGCAGGCTATTTTTGGCGCAAAGTCTATTTTTAGACTATGTCTATTTTTAGACATGTCGATCATGATTCTATGAGTTGCAGGATGCTATTTGTGGATGGTTGGTCAAGTTGGAAAAATATATGGAATTCTATTTTTAAACATATTGGGCGGAATCTATTTTTAGATTTCCAGTCTAAAAATAGATATGTCGAATATTATTAGCTCTTAATAATATTTGGACTATAAACATTATCTTATCCTGTTGGATCACTTCAGTTAAGTGCACAGATGTTTCACAGGAGCTGACAGAAGGAATTATGCTATTCCTGAGGGTTAAGTGGAGCTATTGCAAGGATACTTCAGTTAGAACTCATGTGACAGAGTTTGGTGGAGTTATTGAGCTAGTTGATGGAGTTGTGTTCAGTTTAACTGAGTTAAACATAGTTGAGCTAGTTGTATCTAGTCTAACTGATTGATACACTAGTGAGAGTGGTGTGAATTAATTATTAATTAATTCACTAATTATTAACTCATTAATCAACTAAAGAATACATCAGCTAACTACAGTGCATGGACAGTTTCAGTGGAGACCAGTGAAGAGGTAGGTGAAAGAGCAGTGTGACTATCAGTTGTGACTATACTGTTGCATGATTTGCAACAACCAGTGATTGGAGATGCCAATGAGGATTGCGTGAGCAAGGCTGGACCAATTCGAGTTCATTTAGAGCCATTCTTCAGCAGTGATTGCGCAGTAGAGGCAGGCTAGCAGGTGGCAGAGATTGGAGCATGTGTTTTGCTAGATCAGACCTGATTAGTGTGTAGCAATTGGAGATTGTACTGAGAGCTTGTGAGGAGATTTGTATAATGATTGTTACATGATCTCTATGACATATAATATACAGATAGTTGGGGGTTTTCAGCTTTAAGCTTTCCCATAAAATACTGTGTTCATATGTGTGATTGTTTATGGTTTTAATGTGCGCATGCGATTGTTTTTATTTCCGCAATTAATGATCAATGGTAGATGAGATTCTGTATTGTGCATGAAGTTAAAATAGTGTGTGATCAAGAGAATCTCAGTGAATAATATATTAGTTATTAAAATTTCTAAATATTGTATATATGTTGTTGATTTGCATTCACTATCTTAATTTGTTTTTAGAGTTTTCTTCACGTTAGTAATCTGCTTTACATTTCATCGCAGATATCTGAATCTTCGGAACCATTTGTTGGATATGTTGATGGTGCTAGTCGTAGTACACATAATCTATCCTCTGCAACGTGGGCCATTTTCGCTTCGAACGACGAGTTAGTGAGTTTTCAAGGGATTTGTATTGGTAGATCGACGAACAATATCGCTGAGTATAGTGCGTTGATCGAACTTCTCTCTGATGCCATTTCATTTGGTATTAAACGCATAATCATAAGGTTAGACTCACAACTTGTGGTATTACAACTTACTAGTGTTTATACTGTTAGAAATCCAACACTTATTTGATTGTTCCTAAGAGTTCGACTTTTGGAAAGACATTTTTATTTTATTCAATATCAACGCATTTCCAAAAATATGAACACTTTGATTGATTCATTAGCTAATCAAGTTTTAGACAGACATTTGCGACATTGAATAGGATTTCACATTAAACATAAGAAAAAAACTAAAAACATATAGATAGATAGTTATAGGTTTTTACAAAATTTGTGCCCAAGACACATTGGTCATCTGACCTCAAAATGTATGCAAAATGTCATAAGTAAACTAGTGGTGCTCATGGTAACATGCTATAGATCTAGCAATCCTATGGAGCAACTGCATCAATGGTTAGGAACCCCAATAGTGTGTTACTGTAGTCACATGGGAAGCTCTTCGATCCGGCAATCCGAAATCTTGAAGGTCAACCCCTTTATGTGCTGCTAAAGCTCAGCCAGAGTCTCAGCCATATCAAGGTCCTGAAGGACTGCTCTCCCGATAGCCCTCTCTGCTAGCGCATCTGCTTTGCGTTTTGATTCCTCTACTGGTTGAACACGACCGATATCTGCATCAAATCAAACATTTAGTTTAGTCTTGGAAAGAAATAAAAACACAAAAACATTGTATAAACCTTAGAAAAGTAAAAAAACATAGTCAAATCATTCTTACCTATTGCACCCCACTGAGTGCCTACTGGTAATACTAGATCTGGATCTCCTCGGAAGTCGACGCCTGCATATGCGTACTCATCAATGGCGAAAATCTATCGCCAGAACCAGACAAAGAATGTAGTAGAGAACACAATGGTCGATTGGCCTACATGCCAACCCATGAGTTCTACCCATATCTGCATTCGAGGATCTCTAGGACTAGATATATCCAATGTTACGTGCTGTGGCTACATCAGTGGAATTTGTTCCAAAGCGAAGGAAATAGGGGTTGAACCACAACTGAAATTTTTCTTCCTTCCTCCCTTTGCTTTATTCAGTTGTTCCTTTATCTGAGATAGAACAGCTTAAGACCAGTTGAAGACTGTTGGCTCTAAGCACTCTAGCGCATATTGCATATACGATCTGTTCGCTACATGTAGTGTAATGGTGCCAACAAGTTTAGTGATCGTGAAAAGGATGGTTCTCAAAGGAAAATCCTTGACATCCCAGATGTTTATTTTTCCATCTTTTCTAGGTTCTGCCCCTGGATAGAAATACTACATAACATAATCCCTCACTATCTCTCCTCCAACGGTAGACCCTATGAGAGAAATGGGCAAACCTCTCCTCGATAAACCTGTGAGAAAATACACGTCTTCAACTGTTATGGATAACACTTGATTTTTAATGTGAAATGCCTCTATCGCCGGATCCCATGCTCAAACTAATAACTCCAAGAGTTCTATTTGTTGCCTCATTCCCGAAAATTTGAGGTACTTAAGTAGTCCACAATCTCTTAGGGCTCTTACTGTACCCAGATCATTCAAGGCAATCATATATTTTTCTTCATGTTCTATTTCCCTCCATGTAATCGTCATTTTAATCTGATGGAACCCTAAAATACAACCATAAGATCCATTAGATTCCATTCATTGAAAAAAAAAAGGCAAATTTTGGGCACAACATGAAAATAAAAAACTTGAACTACGCCTAATGCAATCCCTGGGTTGAGACAGTGCATTGCATATGCAGGTACCCTTCACTATACTTGCTATGCAATGCAGGTTTCGACATTCAGGGGTGTGTTGCCCTCATTTTGGGTAGAATTTACCCTAGGGGCCTTAAAATCCTAAAAAACTATAGGGAATGGAAATGAAATGAATACCAGAGGGAAGAGAAGGTTCATGGTACTAACCTAGATCAAACGGTGATGAAATCCATCCACAGAAATGACCGTAATCAATGGCTGAAGTTCGGGGGAAAAATTAGGTCTAGAGCTCCAAAATGCAAATGGTAATTATGGAATGGTAAAAATGAATAGTGAAACTACTTTATATAGTCATTTAATTTTTTGCAAGTTAAATTTATTGTTATGACTATGGTTTTATTATGTTTTTATCATGAAACAGGTATTTTTAATCCATTTGATGTTGTTCTAAACAGGAAATACAACTGATGAACATATTAGTCGTGAAGATTTATTCAAAGAATGACTTGACCACAAAGCATACTTTTTCTCATTTTTTGAGCTTTGTTAAAAACAAAAAAGGATTTGAAGTGCACTTTTATCTTTTTTTCGAGCTTCTGTAACAGTGAAAAAGGAACCCCTGGAGTCTTCTTTCAGCTCTTTTTAGACTCCGATAATGTGAAAAGATTTTCGAGCACTTGTCTTTTCGAGCTAGTTAAAATAAATGAATTGATATCTACTCAGTATAAGTTTAACCCTTTTTCGGACTAAGATATATTATTTACAAAAAATGAATACCTTGGTTAAACATGAACAAAGAGGTTCTTTCAGATATTATTTTACACTTTTTCGGATCTGAGAGACAAATTTACGAAAAATTTCTTTTGGAGTTCTCTTTCGTCCTCTTTTTCAGACTCTCTAAATATGAAAAAGGACTGGGCTATCACTATCATTAAGCTTGTTAAAACATAAATAGTGACAGGCTTGTCGATCATGGCAAGAATTGAGTTTCATTCATTGCTAGACTCGTTAAGTTATTAAATAGCGATACTTTATTCGCCCGAAGTGTGGAATTATAGATCAAGCAAATATTATCCTCCTCAAGCTTGTTAAAAAATAAAGAGGTAGTGGTCAACAAATGACCAGGGAAAATTTGGGAAAAGTAAGTAAAGTTTCTTTTTGGTAGCAAGTCGCTCTTGAACATGACACTTCCTTCACTCCATGTCCGTGACTGTTTGGGTTGGGTAATCATCTTCACAGTTCATTCACACCTATGGTTCATCATACCTTCACTTCAGTTTTGGGTCAATGCTTTCAAATCATCACAGTGTCATCGATATGTTCAAGAGAAGTCATCCAGTGATTAAAAACTCATCCTTCTACAATACTTGTAAACCTTCATTTTCATGACCATCATCCCTGAAAATTGCTATATTAAGTCATACCCTTGTCTCTGAAATCAGTAACTCCTATTTTGCAATAAGGTGACTTCCTGTCAACGAAAAATCAATATCCAGGAAGTTCACTTAGAAACATCAGATTCCAGTACCATGAGGCTTGTTATAGCATCGACAATATCCTTGCTTCCGGACCTTTGAACGAAAGATTTTGTTGGGTGTTCGACATCAAATCATCTATTCACGCCTTACAAAATGTACTGCAGTACCTTGAGAGCCATTGACATTAATGGTGGTTCTCTCGCATTTGTTAACAACACACATCATTGGCTGGTAATCAAACGATGTCTTTTCATGTTTGACTACAAATCATATATTCGCATGGCTAGACTTGTACTCGAATGATCGAGTGAACAAGATAAGAAGACCCCGAATGTAGTTTCATCCATCCAGGCTGTGATTTCAGGATTTTTTTACACATCATCTATACAGTGACCTTACATACATATTTTCATCCAAACATGAGCCTATATCTGTAGGCATGTCTGCATCTGGGCAACATTCCAATGTAGACGAATTTTCTGAATTATGTACATGTTATTAGATTTTTTTATGTACTGAACATGGGAATGCCTACCCTCAACAATTATGATCAAAGGGGATATATCATGATGTAATGTATTGTAATATTGATGCAGGTGACCACTAAGCTTCGTTTCCAGACTCATCACAGTGTAAAGCATCTTAATCAAATGTTCTTATTATTTGGATCTCATGCTTTAGGGGGAAATTGTTATAGGTCAATTTGGGCACCATTCCCAATGACCTGGTTAACTGGACATCATCTCTAGGACCAATGATCAAGGGTCTATCATTCCCTATCATTTCAGTTGCTACATGCCCTAAGACAAGAAATAAGACAAATCAAGCAAGACTTTCATCAACCAAAGGTTTCCATGGTTTGAATCTTATTATATAACATATGAGAGCTCACTAAGGCAGGCTATAAGGGGCCTAAGTGCGTTTCATATGCAGGTAGCCCCATGCAAGGCTGCTCTGCAAAGCACTTGCCGACATTCACAGGTGCATTGGTCACATTGGGAGCGAAATTCTCATTGTTTTGGAATCTCCACTTGGCCAATGCCTTCTAGAAGAGTTCACATGTGTCAAGCTTCGAATCCAAGTGTCCATTTGACATCTACATGACTGGAAACATGTCTTGCCTATTATTGGAAAGTCATTGATTGTAAAACTACCTACAATTCATCTATAAATTGAGCACAGATCTAAGTGCTTGAAGAGGAAGAATTTGAGTAGAGAAATGCTGGAGAATTTTCAATTGAGAGCTAGATTTGTGTAGCTGTTGATGGAGATATTTATACTGTGATGGGGCTGAGCATCATTGTTGGAAGGGTCACTTCAAATCAGTCATTTTTTTGTAACCTTTCCTTCTATCATTGCGTCGAAAGGCGCATTCTACAGCCCAGTATGACCCTGATGTGTAAGTATGTCGGAAGCCAAAATAACAAAAAATAAAGAAATTTTTAAAAATAAAATCTCAATAATGTCGGCTTAAACAATAATTTAGAAAACCATATAAATAAAAAATAAAAAATTCATTAAAAAATAAATTTATCAAAACATGAAAAGGTTTACGAACACTAAAAAAAGAAATGGTAAATAAATAAAAATATAAATAAACTAGAGGTATGGTAAATAAACTAAAGGTATGGTAGATAAATAAAACCTTTTTTTTTATATTTACTCCATAAACCTCTATATTTACAAAACTCAAAAAAGAGGTTTTATTTAGGTGAAGCCTATGGGCCAAATACCATGGGACAAATACCATGGGCCAAATACCATATTTATAAAAGACGTATGGTAAATAAATAAATATAAAAGAGGTATAAATAGGTAAGGTAGATAAGTAAAAATATATCAAATAGCATCAAATATATCAAATATATAAATCAACATCTAGTTATATATGAAGTCTATGGCCCAAATACCATGGAATAAATTATTATTAATAGCATGTAAAAAAAAACATTATTAACCTTACAGCCCATATGACCTCGAAGTGTAAGTATGTCGGAAGCCAAAATAAAAACTAAAAAAAAAATTTAAAAACAAATCTAAATAAGGTCGGCTTAAATAATAACTTACACAACCATATAAATAAACAATTAAAAATAAATGTAAACAATATAAATTTAAAATATGAAGAGTTTGAAGAAAAGTAAAAAAAGAGATATGGTAAAGAAATAAAAATAAAAATAATCTAGATGTATGGTAAATAAATAAAACTACTTTATGGTAAATAAATAAAAATATAAATAAACTATAGGTATGGTAAATAAATAAAACCTCTTTTTGTATTTACTCCATAAATCTCTTTGCATTTACAAAAACTCAAAAAAGAGGTTTTTGTTAGGTGAATCCTATGAGCCAAATACCAGGACAAATTATTATTAATACCATGGGCCAAATACTATATTTATAAAAGAGGCATAAAAATGTAAGGTAAATAAATAAAAATATATCAAATAGGAGTAGAAATCAACATCTAATTATATATGAAGCATATGGATCAAACCAATAATAATAACATGCAAAAAAAGTATTATTAACCCTGACATTAATATTAAAATATTAATATTATTATTAAATGTGATATTCATATTAATATTATTAAATTTAATTACTTTATATTAATACATTATTATATATATATATATATATATATATATATATATATATATATATATATATATAAACTCTAGATATATATGGGAGGGAAGAACAGAGATATATAATAGAGCTCGAGAAATAGCGGGAGTGACAAAGGAGAGATGGAGATAAACTGAAGGAGAGGGGAGGGGAGTGGGAGAGATAGAGAAGGGTAAGAGAGGGAGAGAGAGAGAGGGAGACATTAAGATGGAGGTGGCAGAGAGACAGTGAGAGAGGGAGGGAGAAGGAGGGAAGATTGGAGGGGAGGGAGAGAGGGAGGGAGAGAAGAAGAAAGACATAGAAAGTGAGAAGTGGAGAGAGTTGGAGTGACAAGGGAGATATGGAGAGAGAGTATGTCTGTTTAGGGGTGAGATAAAGAGATGTAGGAGTGATGGAAACAAGGGGGGAGAGAAGGAGAGAGAAGAAAAAAGGGAGGGATATAGTAACATAGCTAGAGAGAGAGAGAGAGAGAGTGATGGGGGAAGAGAGAGGATCTGAGAGAGAGAGAGAGAGAGAGAGAGAGAGAGAGTTATGGGAGAAGAAAGAGGGAGGCATGAGAGGAAGGAAAATAAAGGGGACTTGAGGGAGAGGAGGAGAGAGGGAGGAAGAGAGGAGGAGAGAGGGAGGGAAGAATAAATACATAGAGTGACAAGTGGAGAGAGAGAGGGAGTGACAAGGGAGAGATGGAGAGAGAGTGTGTATGTTTTGGGGTGAGATAAAGAGATAAAGAAGGAGAGATAGAGAGAAGGGAGGAGAGAAGGAGAGAGAAAGAGAGGCATATATGAACAAAGTTAGAAGGTGAGGATAGAGAGAAAGAGAGAGGTGGGAGAGAAAGGAAGAGAGGGAGTGGATAGAGGTAGGGAAAGACAGATGGAGATGGAGGGGGCGAGAGAGGGAGGTAAGAAGAAATACATAGAGAGTGAAAGTTGGAGAGAGAGAGAGTGTGATAAGTAAGATGGAGAGAGAGGGAGAGAGGATAGAAGGAGGGAAGAGAGATATAAGAGGGGGAGAGGGAGGGAAGCGGGAGATAGAGAGAGAGAGAGAGAGAGGGAGGGAGAGGAGGAGGGAGTGATAAATATATAGATTGGAGAAATAGGGTGTATGTTTTGGGGTTGATATAGAGAGACAAAGGGAGATAGAGATATAGATGGAAGGTGAAGAGAAAGACGAGATAGATGGAGACAGGGATGGAGGGATAAAGAGATTGATAAATATGGAGTGAGAGAGTGTGTGTGTTTGTGGGGGTGAGATAAAGAGACAAAGAAGGATATATGGAGGGGAAAGAGGGAAGAATATTTATTGCAATAGATGCATTGATTGCAATGTAGATGGTGATTTCTAATCTTATTTGATTGCTTGAACTAGATGCATTAATTTTAGTGTAGATTTTGATTTCTAATGATATTTGATTACTTGCACTAGATACATTGATTTCAATGTAGATAATTTCTAATCCTATTTGATTGCTTGCACTAAATGCATTGATTTCGGTGTAGATGGTGATTTCTAATCTTATTTGATTACTTGCACTAGATGCATTAATTTCAATGTAGATGTTAATTTCTAATTATATTTTATTTCTTACACTATATGCATTGATTTCAATAGATATGATTTATAATCCTATTTGATTGCTTGCACTAAATGCATTTATTTTAGTGTATATGGTGGTTTATAATCCTATTTTATTGCTTGCACTAGATGCATTGATTTTAGTGTATATGTTGGTTTCTAATCCTATTTGCTTACTTGCACTAGATGCATTGATTTGAGGGTAGATGTTGATTTCTAATTCTATTTGATTACTTGCATTAGATGCATAGATTTTAGTGTAGATGTTGTTTTCTAATATTATTTTATTTTTTGCATTAGATGCATTGATTTTAGTGTATATGTTGATTTTTGATTTGATGTAATTAGATGTATGATGGTACATTAATTTTAAAGCCATTGGATTAATAGTGTGCATTGATTTGAGTGTAAGCACAAAAAATTATTAACAATGTAGATTTATTTTTGTGCTATAACTTAATTAAACCTAATAATATTGGAGAGCAAGAGAGACAAGGTATGATGTTTAATACAACAACTTGAGCTAAATATTTATGATTTCAACCATCTTTTTCATATAATAGATATGAAAATATGACAAAACTAACAAGGGTGACAATAAGAATAATAGAAGAGAATAGTTTGAGATTGATCACAATGAAGGCTATTTGTAATTTACTGCATTCTTATTATTCACATTTTCTATCACTCAATATTATTACATTGTCACTTTGCATTCAAAAATTTTATTTCATCATTTTTCATCATTAATTAAATAAGCGAAAAAAAAAATTAAAATGAATCATAAATTTGAGACATATTTAGCATATTTAAAATGGTTATATTAATATTACATGTATTTACATATTATTGATAAAATTAATCATATGTTCCTCATATTATCGATAGATTTCCTTGGCCGCACACGACTGAAACCAGCCTAGATCCATCTTAACTCTGGATCTATCAAGCGCCGAGATGGATCAAATCTCTCTAGGTGCAAACCTTTCCTCAATTTTTGCACTCAAAAAAGAGGTTTTCACCTAGAGAGATTTGATCCCTCTCGGCGCTTGATAGATCCGGAGTTAAGATGGATCTAGGCTGGTCAATAAAGAATACAACTTATTTTTCCCTATATGCATCTGTATTGGCTTTGATTTTCCATATTGTAAGATCTTAGTTGATTCGTATGGTTTATGCTTTACTGATTTAGCTAACTAGCTTGAATAGATATCTATATTATTGCATCTTCTGCTGTTTTAGTATTCTTTCTTGTAGGAAGCATTCAGCTCAAAAACCACTTGAATTTGAAGCTGCAACAAAAGTGACAGAAGGAGCTATTTGGAAGTGACTGAACAAGTAAGCCTCCAATCCTCTCTGTGTATCTGTTTTGAGTTAGGAGAAATAGTCGTATAGTCTTTCACCTGTTGTTCTAGACTAGCACCTGTCTAGGGAAGCGTGATTTATCTGTAATTCACAATTATTTCCCAACACCAACTTAGTGATCAAGGAATCTAAGTATTGACATCATTCCCATGAATTCAGAAACAAGATAATGAGAAAAAGAGATCCATATGTATTATCATAAATTAGAAAGAGCAATCTTACAACCAGATGCCTTGATGGTGTAAATATTTCTCCTGTGTGTCTAAGCAATCATTTTCCTTCAGTCTAATCAGCCTTCGTCTCTAGAATGACTATCATGAAGTCATGAGCACAAAGATGTGATCTTCAATGTGTCAATAACAACTCACTAGCATAGAAAATATGAAATCTATGAACTCTCTCCATCTTAGAAACTATACAAATCAGTCTCTATCACATTGGTATCTACCCTTCAACCTGAAACTTGAGCTTAATTTATAAAGAGATTGAGGTAGTTTCAGATCTATTAAGAGAGGGATGAATTCCTCCCATGAAGGGATTTGAGTTCGTTGGACCAAGGGATAAGCTCCATGCCATGGAGGGATAAATCTAAAACTAGCGCAACTCTAGAGGCTTCCAGTTGGGAGTGTTGGGTTTGTGTTATATTCTTTCCATGAATAATCACACGTGGGGGGGTAACAGGGGGGGGTGATAGCCCCCCCTGTACGTTGCGTTGGGCACAACGTACTGGGAGGTCATAGGGGGGGTGGTAGCCCCCCCTGTTAGGGTTCGGGGTAGCGCCTCGGAAAAAATTTTTGGTCCTTATTTTCTGGTGGGCAGACCAGCCTATGGTTTTGTCCATGGGTTTGCACACGGTTTTGGGGCATGATGGTTTTCGGCCCCTGGTATTTTGTAGATCCGGTCAAGGGAACTACGGTTATGTTCTAATCCAAGGTTAATGGATTGGGGTTTATGTATGCTTCGGCATGTATATATATGTGTTGTAACACTAAAAGGAATATAATGAAAAATCAAGCTGGTCATCCCGATTTGGGATCCAGGGGAAAATCTCTGTATTTATCTGTTTTATGTTTTATGCTCTCGCTACTGTTTATTTTCTATCTTTAAGATTCATTTGCAGATAATTTCTGTACAGGGTTAAAACTTACATTTGGTATCGGAGCCAAGTTTCGGCTTCAAGGGGACACCTTTGTTGCTGAGGGGTTTTTTGCTCGAGCCTGAGGTAGACCCTATTCAGTGGGAGATCTGAAAGATCGATTCTTGCAGTGAAAGAAGATGGCGCGCGGCGAGAAGATAGAGATCGAGAAATTTAATGGTCAGAGTTTTGAGTTGTGGAAGCTCAAGATGGAGGATCTGTTGGTGGATAAAGATCAGCGAATTGCGATAGATTCGGGTACTAAACCAACGGAAATGTCAGATGAAGACTAGAAGAAAATGGATCGGAAGGCAAAGAGCACAATACGGTTGTGTGTCTCAGATTCAGTATTGTTGAATGTAACTAGGGAAGCTACGGAAAAAACCTTGTGGGACAAGCTAGGGACTTTGTACCAATCTAAATCTCTAGTGAATAAATTGTTCTTATGGAAAACGTTGTATAACCTGAGGTTGAAGGATGGAAACTCGGTGACAGAGCATATGAACGCCTTTAATATTGTGGTAACTCAGCTGTCATCTGTTGATATTAAAATATTAGATGAAGATAAGTGCATCAATTTGTTGTGTTCTCTACCAGCCTCGTGGGACAGTTTGGTTATTGCAATAGGTAGCAATACAACTACCTTGAATTTTGATGATATTGTCTCAGCCTTGCTGTCAGAGGAAATGAGATGGAGAAATATGGAGGGTCTGAATAGAGATGCCTTATCTGTACGAGGAAGGTCCCAAAATAGAAACAAGAATAAGGATTCGAGTCGGAGATCTAAATATAGAGGGAGATATAAATCTCCTAGAAAGTTTGTAAAGGTGTGCTGGAAATGCGGAAAGGAAGGGCACTACAAAAAGGACTGTAGATCTAAGGCTCCCGAGAAAGGAAAGGGATCTGATGATGCTCCTTTTGCAGAGGCAAAAACCACCTCGGATGAAGGTGGGGATGTGTATTTGGCTTCTTCTTCAAATACACATGTAGATCATGAGTCATGGTTGATTGAATCGGGTGCATATTTTCACTTCACTCCCCATAGGGAGTAGTTCTGCGAGTATGAGAAATATGATGGCGGTGATGTCTTCCTAGAGGATGATAGGAAGGCCAGAATCATTGGACGTGGAAAATTCAAGCTAAAGCTGCAAGGTGGAAGGACTAGAACACTTCCTGGTGTTCTGCACGTTCCTGCATTGGCCAGAAATTTGATTTTTGTAAGAAAGAGGGATGATGCAGGAGTAAAAACAGGGTTTGAGAAAGATACCTGTAAGATGGTTCAGGGAGCATTGGTATTAATGCGGGGAGTTTAGATTGGAACTCTGTACAAGCTTTACGGTAGCATTGTTATTGCTGGGTGCAACAGTTTTGTGGTTCCCGAAAGTGGAGCGGAAAGCCTAGCGGTCTCTGGAGAAAATACCATGCTATGGAATTAAAGGCTTGGACATATTGGAGAGAAGGGCCTTCGTATACTGCATGGAAATGGTATGGTAGAAGGTATTTCTAATAGCTCTGTGGATTTCAATTTCTATGAACATTGTGTATATGGGAAGCAGAATTGGGTGAGTTTTCCTTCTGGTGCTAAGAGGGCGAACAAGATATTAGAGCTTGTGCACAGTGATGTGTTTGGACCTGTGTTGGTTCCATCACTGGGTAAGTCTATGTACTATGTTTCATTCATAAATTACTTCCCAAGGAATACATGGATATATTTCTTGAGGAAGAAATCTGAAGTCTTTGACAGATTTAAAGAATTTAAGGCTTCGGTGGAACACCAGACAGAGAAGAAGATAAAGCTGCTGAGGACAGATAATGGTGGGGAGTTCTGCAAGAAGGAATTTGAAGAGTTATGTAAGAAGTGTGATATAGCATGGCAGAAGACTACTCCATACACACCTCAAGAAAACGAAGATGTAGAGAGAATGAACAGAACGCTAATGGAAAAGGAAAGAAGCATGCTCAGTGGTACCAGGTTAGGACAAGAATTCTGGGCAGAGGCAGTGGAGATTGCATGTTACTTGGTTAACAGATCACCTTCATCAGCGTTGGAGGATAAGACTCCACATGGGGTATGGACTGGTAAGAAATTAACTCTTTCACATCTGAGGGTATTTGGATGTGATGCATATGTACATGTTCCAAAGGAGAAAAGGACCAAGTTGGATAATAAATTTGAAAGGTGCATCTTTATTGGGTATAAGGATGGTTTAAAGTGTTACAAGCTTTGGAACTCGGAAACAAGGAAGGTTGTGTACAACTGAGATGTGGTATTTAGAGAGGTGTAAGATATTTTTAAACATGAATTCCTACCAAAGGAACCTGAGAAGATAGAGTTTGAGCTAAAGGAGGATGAATCAGACTCTACAACATAAAAAGACTCAAAAGAGGAAGAGCCACAAAATCCAGTTGTGAGAAGATTAGTTTGGGAAAGAAGACAACCAAAAAGGTATAGTCCATCTTCTTTCTGCTCAAAATTTTCTTTAACTATAACTAATGATGATCCCAGAACCATCAGGGAGGTAGTAGATTCAAAGGATGGAAAATTCTAGAAGGAGGCCATGGTTGATGAAATGGCATCCTTGCATAAAAATGAGGCATGGGATCTGGTGGAGTTGCCGGTTGGAAGGAAGCCCATTGGGAGAAAATGGGTGTTTAAGAAGAAGATGAATATAGAAGGCAAGGTGGAGAAATACAAAGCTCGGTTGGTAGAAAAAGGTTATTCCCAGGTGCTAGGAATTGATTTTGGTGATATTTTTTCTCTTGTTGCCAAAGTTACTTCTATTAGATTACTTTTATCCATTGTTGCTGCATTTGATTTTGAGGTAGAATAGATGGATGTGAAGACAACATTTATTCACGGGGATCTGGAAGAGGAGATCTACATGAAACAGCCTTAAGGCTTTATGGTGAAGGGGAAGAAAGAGCTGGTATGCAGGTTAAAGACATCTCTGTATGGGTTAAAACATTCACCAAGGATGTGGTATCAGAAATTTGATACCTATATATGGGGACTTGGCTTCACTAGAAGCAAGGAGGATCATTGTGTTTATTTTAAATTAATTGGAGACTGTGTTATTTATTTTGTCTTGTATGTGGATGATATGTTGTTGATTGGAAATGACAAAGAAATTATCCAAGATTTGAAGACCCAATTGTTCTCCAAATTCGACATGAAGGATCTTGGTGCTGCAAACTATATTTTGGGCATGGAAATGAAGAGAGATCGGGCAAAGAGGAAGCTCTGGTTAAACCAAAGGAAGTATGTTGAGACTATATTCCAGAGGTTCAATATGCAGGATAGTAAACTGGTGAATGTTCCGATTCCTGTAGGTACAGAGCTGTCTGCGGAACAATGTCCCAAGACACAAGAAGAAGAGGAGGATATGTCTCATGTTCCTTATGCAAGTGCAGTGGGTAGCCTGATGTATGCAATGGTCTGTACTAGACCAGACATTGCACATGCATTGGGAGTATTGAGCAGGTTTATGTCAAACCTAGGGAAGGAGAATTGGACAACAGTGAAGCGGGTTTTCAGATTTTTGTGTGGCACTACTGATTATGGCTTGTGCTACCAGGAAAGACCAAGATTGGAAAGAGTGTTGGACATTCGTGGTTTTGTTGATGAATACTGGGCTGAATATTTGGACCAAAGAAGATCTACAAGTGGGTATGCGTTTAGCCTATTTGGAGGTGCAGTCAGTTGGATGAGTAAAAGATAGTCTGTAGTGGCTCTTTCAACTACAGAGGAAAAATACATGGCAAGCACTCATGCAAGCAAGGATGCAGTTTGGTTGCAGAGATTGTGTTCAAGTATGGGGTTGGTGCAGCAAGCTATAAGGATAGACTGTGATAGCCAAAGTGCAATTTTCTTGGCTAAGAACCCTTCTTATCATTAAAAAAACAAAGCACATTGATGTTCAATATCACTTTGTTAGATATATGGTTGAGGCTAAAAGGGTGTTGTTGGTAAAGGTGGACACTTTGAAGAACGTTGCAGATGCATTGACAAAGTCTGTGAGCACTCAAAATTTCTCTTGGTGTAGAGAAACAATGGGTGTTGCAAAGCTGGGCTAATGACTCAGCTCTCCTGTGGCTCCCTACAGAAAGAAAACAACAAGTGGGAGAATGTTGGGTTTGTGTATGGGTTTGCACATGGTTTTGGGGCATGATGGTTTTCGGCCCCTAGTATTTTGTAGATCCGGTCAAGGGAAGCACGGTTACGTTCTAATATAGGGTTAATGGATTGGGGTTTATGTATGCTTTGACATGTATATATATGTGTTGTAACACTAAAAGGAATATAATGAAAAATCAAGCTGGTCGTCTCGATTTGGGATCCAGGAGAAAATATCTGTGTTTATTTGTTTTATGTTTTATGCTCTCGCTAATGTTTATTTTCTGTCTTTAAGATTCATTTGTAGATAATTTTTGTACAGGGTTAAAACCTACAGGGAGAATATTCGACCAACTAGGCTTTTAGAAGTTAATTTTTATTTTTACTTGCTTTTCACAGTGATGCATAGGTTTTAGTGGCGAACAGAGCGGCGCTCGTCGTGGCTAATGGAAGAAGCATCATCGCATGCGTAGGAAAATGCTATAAAAATTGTGCAGGTAATATTTTAAGGGTTTTACAGAGTTTTTCTCCAATTTCCAAGACTTGATTTAGGAACATAAGTGTTTTTAACCTCTACGGGAACATGATATGGATGATGATAGACCCACATGAACAGTCAAATGTCATGGTGACAAAATGATGTGTAAAAATAGACAACACCCTATGTAAATAGCATTTCATATACAACATGTACATAGCACCATACGTACACAACACCACATATCCAACATGCACACTGTTGTTGTCCAAGAGTGAATGATTTATTCAAACCCTTTTCCACATTAATTATCAATACAAGATGCGTTGGTTATTGCAAGGCTAGCGTGAAAAATATATGCAGATGAAAATTACACATTTCTGTATTAATTGTGGATTCGATAAACTATATAAAGAAACAAACCACTGTAATAGCAATGAAAGAACAACATCAATGAATTGTAAACTTGCAATACATTCACAAAAAGTAAGAATTATAGTAATTACATTAACTATCATTGAAATTAAATAAATACACAAAACAAGAAAAGAAATTAAACACACACAGAAGTTACGTAACACCTAGTCAGGAGAGTGGGCCCAACTCCCTGATCAGGGCTACGATATAATCACAAGCTCATGAAAAGGACAAAAATATAACTTGCATTAATATTAATAAAAATTTCTATTATGGATCTCAATTAATTGCATAGCCAACCCCCGATTCACAGCTTCAGAGCCCTTCTTATACAAATAATTACAATGGTAGTGTCTGAAATCCTGATTACAATGGTAGTAGCTTGACGTCCCTCGATATAAGTCGGTTGAGGAGATGGTTGATTTTCAATGTCTTGGTTTGGTTTATTACCAAATATCCTTGGTTCTGGTTCCATGAATTCATCGTCAAGTTGTTCAATAATGATAGGTGAAGTCTGAGCATTCACTACTTGACCAGATCACAAATTTAACTTATTACATTCTGAGGTAGAGATGATATACGAAGTAAGGTTGAGAGTGTGAGATTGTTGAACTCCCTTATTGTTAGGATTTGGATTAGGTTGGATGGGAAGCCGAGGATGAAGGGGTGGATTACTAGAAGGAATATTGGAAGTCAGCTGCAACTGCTGTTGTGGCATAGGTTGGGGAAATTGTCCCAGAGGAGAAGGTCCACGCCAATTCTAGGACCATGAAGGGTTTGAACTGGTATGAGGAAACCATGGTTTCCAAGGTGCGTATTGACAATAATGGGTTCATGTAGGTGAAAAATGTACTGAATGAGGACCAATATTCAAATTACTGAAATACTGAGATGGATCCTGAGTTATACCTTGATACATATTTGGTGACCGTGGCTGCCATGGCTTCTTGGATCCCATGAAATACAACTGGTCCACCTCTTCATTTGATCCCTCAAATACTACCTTAAATCTTGGAAGAGAAGGGCATGAGTTGGTTGAATGATTTTTTTTGCAGATTGCACAAGCTTCTACCGTATTTAATGGACATTCCTTCAGTGAATGTTTCTTCCTGCATTGTAGAACGAATATGGCCATGGTCTTGTCTAATTCCATTTGATTATTCTTTTCTTGCAACATGTCCATCTAAGTAGACAATGTGCTCAATATATCTGTCCTCAAATTGTCCAGCAGATTTCTGATTTCTGCCTTCATGACACCCCCACTAGATGTCTTCAACGACTGAATTCATTGTTTATTTCTTACAACTCCTCACGAATACTGAATGAAAAACTCATATATAGTATCAAAATCTTCTTTTGATATATCCCCTTTTCCTACAATGTTCAAAAGCTCCATAGATTCTTCCCTTAATGCCCAGAGAAGAATGATTTTTAGAATGTCCTTATCCAGGTTACTATGGCCTAACCTCTTTAGAGTATATTTGAAGCACTGCACACAATTTTCCATATTATCGCCCTCCTTCTGCATGAATTTAAAGATTTATTCCTTGATGTCACGAGAAATGTAGTAATCGAGATAATTCTCCAGGAAAAGGTTTTTCATGTCATCCCATGAGGAGATAGTTCCCCCCCATAAACCCATGAAACATCGCAAGGTTGTTACATTTAAGGTGGTAGGGAATATCTTCAATTCCCAAGCATCAACTATATAATCATATCCCTGATAGATAATATCGAATTCAAAAAGGAATATATCTGTATTTTCAGAGGAAATCCCATGAAAATTAGGCAATGTTGTCAAAGGAATGGGCTTCATCGGTGCATCACCTCTAATGTCCCCAATTTGGAAATCGATCGAGGAAGTTGTAGGCGCCATGAATATTTTCCAATATTCACTTAGGATCTCAATGGAATCTGTTGCAGATAACTGAAGTCATTCTTCAACAGAGGGGTGATTCTGTTTAAAAATGCTTCCCCGATCACGTAGTGACGCAAATTCATTTAAATCATTTTCTTCTTCACTAGAAATTATTGATTCCTCTAATCCTCTACTTGCGACTTTCTCTCCCTCTACTGTCAACAGGAGTATTCCTTATTCTGGTACCCTGCTTGCTACTTATTCTTCTCCCATTGAAGGGGGTTCTTCTGATACCACAAGCAGTACTGGTTGCACAAAATACTGCCCTTCGGATTTCGTCTGAGTTCTTACCCTGATAATGGTTCATGAAGATGCTTCTAATTCAGCCTTTGCGATGAGTTATTGGATATAGGTAATCCTCCCTAAATCTTTCATTCGTCTCTTGGGGGTCCTCCTTTACCACTTTTATTTAGATCTCTGTTCATACAATTGATAAGAAGAAAAACATTTAAACTATATATCTACGCTCAGAACCTGGAGTAGGGAAAAATCAATTCCCCCCCAAGACAAGATATTGGGTGTTGAAAGAAAGAAAGAAAGAAAGAAAGAAAATCAAGAAATCTTAAGATCGAGACTTGGAGTAGGGAAAAATAAATTCCCTCCCCAGGACAAGAGATTGGCCCCTAAGAAATCAAAAAAAAAGAAAAAAGAAAAAAACAACTAACGCTCAGGACCTGGAGCAGGGTAACACTTCCCTCCCCAGGACGAGAGATTGGTTCGTAAGAAATCAGCCAAACGAAAAAGAAACAAAAACAACTAATGCTCAGGACATGGAGCAGGGTAACAATTCCCTCCCTAGGATGAGAGATTGATCCCTAGGAAATCAATCAAAAGAAAAAAGACATAACAAGTATGCTCAGGACTTGGAGCAGGGTATCACTTCCCTCCCTGTTGGGCCGTGAATACAACCACTTTGTAACACTTATTTCATCCATTTTTACTCTTCTCTATTATATCATTTGTTATAATTTATCATTTAAATCCATTTTATAAATGATTTATGCTCTTATGGATGAAAACTATTTATCTTCCTTTATTTCTAATAAATTGATAATTATGAATTATTTTATCAATGATAGTTTTAATAAGTTGGTTATAACATTATTCACCATTTTTAGCCTCCAAGATAATTTCAGATTGAAGATTTGATCATTAAAAGTGCCAACTCAGAAACGCGTTGGAATAAGGAGTGACAGTTTTGCGGTTGAGATTCTGAGCAAATGAAGACGAATCTGGAAAATCCGGAACATGGGTTTTGTCCAGAACGGACCCAATTAACTTTAATAAAGAACGGTTTGCCCAAATTCGGCCTGTGTTGAGAGATTCGCAGAGTTCTTTGAGCATGATTTTCTCAGATCTGTGGTTGCGGCCGTCCTCCAAATCTCAGCTACAAAACCAAATTCGAATTGCTGTTGTTGAAAGAGGGATGTAAATCTATTTTATTGTTGATCAATTGGTTGGAATAAATTCAATATTTTGCAAAGACTTCACATGGTAATTATCTATGTTGTAACTGCTCTCTGATCTTTCTCTATTTAAATGAAAACAAAGATCAGAGAGAGGGGGACTTCAGAGATGGATTCGAATGATGGAATTGAGGATGAAGTAGAGAATCAGACCGAGGATAGAAGAGAGAATGGATAACATGAGCGATTGAGAGATTTCTTGTTGTAAGCCATTATAACTCTGCTTTGATATTTTAATATAAATCTGGTTGTTGTTCATTCTGTTCATCTGAAGTAACCCAGCAGCATCCGCTGGCGGCTAAGGGCCCAGTCTCTGGTGGATTGTGCTGTTGCTGTATATTATATTCTTTGGTTTATGCGTGGTTTTTCTTATTAGCATTATTTGGTAATCTGATGTGTTGTTTAGTTTACATCACACGCTCTGTTATGCTTAATTCATTGAGGTTTCTAAAGACAGAACTATTGTATTGACTCTGCATCGTATCTCTGTTCCTTTAAGCATTGATATAATACTGCTAGTCTTTACAGAATACTGTTGCCGTTTAATTACAGAGCTGATGTGCTGTGCACTTGTTCATTAACATTACGGAATTTATCTTGGGAGTTATATTCTTTGCGATTGTTGGATCTATAAACAAGGCTGTTCTACTTTGAAACGCAGTCGTACTCTTTCTAACTGAGATTGATAATTGGATCAGATTACTATTAAGGTGTGCCGTGTGTTAAGTCATTGTGTATTTATATTTGACTTTCCAGCGTTGTTTCATATCCTATCATTAATCAATGCTGTTCTATTTCCTTGTGCTGTTCGATTTATTCTTAGAGTAAAGATTGTTATTAATTTGGCTTTGCTGTTGTTCATTTCCATTAATTAGAGTTTGCTGTTCAGATTCCTTTAATTACAGTTTGCTGCCCATTTACTTTAATACCATTTTTATCCTGTTCCATTTCGTTATCTTTATTATCTTTGTTGCGTTAATGATCCTAAACTTAGGCATTGGCCCTTGTCGCTTCAGTCCTCTTTGTCGAACATCCGTTTCGACGTTACTTTTGTTGCGTTTCAAAGGGATGGGTCATTGTTGTTGCAATCCTTGACCTGGATACTGCTTATTTTTTCCAATGATTTAAGTCTTATGCTTTGTCAGAATGATTTGTTTTCAGCTTTCATTTACTTTGATTTTGAGCACTATACCGCAAAACATTACTCTTGAAAACATTACTTCTGAGTAAATAGCCGCCTGCATCATAAATTTTGAAACAAAAAGTCACTCTCGGATTGAGACCAATGTGAAGGTAATTAGGAGTTAAAAAGACACCTTTTTATCGCTCCACATTTTGGCACCGTTGCCAGGGAGAGTGTAGCCATTTCTAAAGAGTAGTGTGAATCTGATGAGTGCCTGCTAGGGAAGAGTTGGATCTTAAAAACGGAAGGTAAGAACCTACGTGCGGAGCATGTAAAAGCCCTGCTCCACTATCTGCTTTCCTAACAGATTTTTTGTTGCTTTGTTGGGTAGAAATAGATGTTTAAATTTTTGTGTGAATGATTAGGAAAAAAATAGAAATTTTGAAAAATGGATCACATGATCTCATGCAAGTGGTGATGTAAGCACCACCCATTTCACTAACCGATTGACAGGAACATTTGAAGAAGGAGCCTCGAAGAAACACATGAAAAACATCTTATATTATGGTAAGAAATGGCTCACGTTTCTACTTTTGAATTTCCTATCAAAGATCTAGGAGGAGTGATACAAATGCACATAATTCTTCCATCTTTACCAAATTTTCATGGTTTAGCAAATGAAGATTCAGATACATTCTTATTTGAGTTCGAAATACTTTGTAGAGGATATGATTATTGTACTAATGATCAAAGATTGAAAGTGTTTCCTCTTACTCTAAAAGGAGCAGCTCTCCGATGATTCATGAGCCTAGGTGGGAATTGCATCCAATCATGGGAGGACATGAAGAACATATTCTTGAAAAAGTACCAAGACTATTGCAAATCCAATGAAGATATTTTCGGTATGATACAAGGGGAAGATGAAAGTTTGGAGGATTATGTAGATCGATTTCATTATAACCTTCAAAAATCAAAGCATAAGCATTTGGAAAGAGAGATCTTAAAAACACTCCTTCTTAAAGGAATCAAAGATGAATTTTTAGAACTCTTAAATCTGATAGGAAAAGGTGATGTTTTTCAGTTATTATATGATGATGTTTGTGAGTTGTGCATAAGGTATTCAAGAGGAATCTCCAAGGCTGGTAAGAATTCTAGAGATGTTTGTTCTTTCTTTTCCAAATCTGCTACAAGAATAGGAGACATAAGAGCTGAAATCAATGATTTACTTGAACATTTTAAAGTTGATTTTATTACCTCTCTAAGTTCAAAATTGGATGCTTTGCAGGTTCATAAAAATCAAGAATTGGATGAAGTGTTTTTCACTCATGACCGAAAGGAGCATACCATAGATGGTTGTTCTTCCTTATCTAGGATGGAAGTAGCATATCAAAGAGGTGAGGAAGTTGCAATAAGGTCAAAACCATGGAAATCATGGCCTACAGGTATGGTTCAAAACACTTCCTCTTCACTTTCTTACTTGCATAATTCATTATGGAATACTAATGTGTTAGGGCAGCCATGTCAATTTCAATATAGCCACCAATCTTGTCTACAAGTTTGGCATGGCTCACCTTATGATTGCATGACTACTCTCCCTCATCTTGTAGCACAAACACATTCTCCATATTCTCCACCAGCTCTTCCACAACACCTTGCTTGCCCATCAAAACCATTCACACAACCCAATCAACCACATCATCAAAATGCTCCATTCCTTACACATTTTCCTGCTCAACTAATTCCACACCCTCACCACAATAAACCAGTACAACATACTTACAGTGTTGAACTGCCAAATGTACCCACCCTTCCCACCCATTCTATCTCACATATGCCATTAGAGAAAACTTACAATGAGATTCAGAATGTTTTAAATTCAAAAATTGTAGAAGTTATGGAAGAAAATGAGCTTACTTCTAGTTTGCATCAACAAACCATTTTGAAAGCTCAAGAACTTAATGATATGATGGATATGGGAAATCAAGATAATAACGGATATATTGAAGATTGGTTTCACTCCATCACTTGTTCGCAACATTGCTCCACACTTCAACAATTTTTGACTCCATCTTTTCAAGGGAAGTTGGCTTCTCATACCCTAATTTTCACTAATATGCATTTTTCAAATTTGGGTATGTGTACACATGAAGCCATATTTCGAAAATGGTTCCATTGGAAGTACTCCTATACGTAGTCATATTCATTTTTCAAATCAAAATAGGTTAGTGTAGAAAATAAAATAAATAAGGGAATAAATAAATGCATTTTGTTTTTTATGTAAAACTAGTGTTTTTTTTTGTTGCAACATGCTATGCAAATCAACATTGGTGATAATTTTTTTTTTTAATTAATTTGTGTTTGTAGATGAATTATAATGGAAATAATAGTTCTACAAACACTCATATTCACTTTTATCACCAATTTGAAAAAATGCTTGAATATCATTTTTTTTTGGCTTGCGGGCTTGATGAATTTTCTGGAAAAACAGTCGGGACAGTCATGTTTTGAGGGACCAAAAATGAATATTTTTAAAACCTGTTTCTACCCTAGGTAGCCCTTGATGTCTACTTTCTAACCCAATTTGAATCAGTCAATTTGGATTTGAAACGAAAAAGTTAGAACCAAAACATTGACCGGATGTCTAGCGGGAAGCTCAGGAACAGAGTTGGGACAGTCAGTTTTTGGAGGCCTAAATGAATGAATTTTTAAAACTTGTTTCTATGGTAGATTCCCCTATGAATCTAGTTTACAATGAAATTGGAATCACTTATTTTTGATATCGTATGGGGAATTTATGATCAAAATACTGACTGTCTATCGTAAATCAGCACCCTTAAAACTATGTTTTCCGGATGTTCCTTACAGTGTTTGACCTATCAATTTTTCTTGTCTTCAAAACCTGTTTCTATTGGAGATAAATAAATGAATCTAATTTCATTTCCAATTTGAATCATTTGAATCCGACATCAAACGAAGAATCTATGCTTGAAATATCAATCGTTGGTCTAGATTGGGTAATTGAAAATGACTATGTTATGCAGGCTCTTCTAACTAAAATTGACATATCATATCATTGAATTTCTCAAACCTGTTTCTACTGGAGATAAACCTTTGAATTAGCTCTCATTTGGCTTTGGAATCACTCAATTTCGACGAAAAACAAAGAAGTTGTGATTAAAACACTGCAGGTTAGTATGGTCGACCACTGCTCTCCCGCAGGTGACAAATAAATTTCACTTTGTTACTTTCTCAATGGATTTGTTATATACAGTAACTACTTGTTGTTTTTTGCATAATTCTTGGATTAGGGGAGCCCGATCACCTCTCTTTCTCCATGATTTAATGTTTTATTGCAGGTAGATACTCGCTTTTTTGCAGGTCCTGGAAAAATAAAGAAGGTCAATTTATGGACGAGTGATTCTTGAAAAAATTTTAACGAAACAAAGGAATTTCATCTAAGTCATTACCCAACGGATTCATAATAGGACAAATGAAGAATTGATTTCAATCTGAATATTCATGTCTTATAACTGCTGCCAAAACATTTTTCAAAGAGATCATTTTTTTGACATAACATCATAGCTGTTGTAACTTAATTTAGTTATTTACATATTGTTTTTAAATAAAACGTTGTTTCTTTTCTGATATTTTTTATATATTTTGTGTTTCAGGTGTTGCTTCATTCAAACTGTGACCCATCCTCAGCATCAATACAGTGAACAGCTAATTCATTCTTTGCGTGCTTGCATTTCATGCTTGTGCATTTTTGCTGTTCTTTTTCTGAAGGGACACCGTTTGTGTGCACTTTTGTCGTTTTTGCTGTTCCTTTTTCAAAAGGACATCAATTTCGTTTTATTATTCCTTTTCCAAAGGAACAACGCCTTTTTGGTCAGCAATTCATTTATCACGGGTCATTTTGCCATTCCTTTTCCACGACTCTTTTTGCTGTTCCTTTTTCACGTTTTGCTGTTCCTTTCCGAATGGAACAGCACTTCTGCACTTCCACTTTTTGTTGTTCCTTTCCGAATGGAACAACACTTCTACATTTTCACGTTTTGCTATTCCTTTCCAAATGGCATAGCACTTCTGCATTTCCACTTTTTGCTGTTCATTTTCGAATGAAACACCATTTTTGCACTTTTACGTTTTGTTGTTCCTTTCCAAATGGAACAACACTTCTGCACTTTCACGATTTGTTATTCCTTTCCGAATGGAATAGCACTTTTGCACTTTTCATTTTTGTTGTTCCTTTTTCAAAGGAACGGCACGTGTGTTTTTGTTGTTCCTTTTCCAAAGGAACATCACTTGCGTTTTTGCTGTTCCTTTTCTAAAGGAACGGCACTTGCGTTTTTGCTGTTCCTTTTCTAAAGGAACGACACTTTTAGTTTTTGCTGTTCCTTTCTTCAAAGGAACGACATTTGCATTTTCACACTTTTTTTGTGTGTATTTTTGCTTTTTGTGTGCATTTTCTTTGTTGTTCCCTACAAGGAACAACACTTTTTTTTGCGTGTTTTTGCTGTTCATTCAAAAAAGCAACACTTTGGGAGTATTTTCGAAAGCAACCATTCCTTCCTCTTGTGGAATTGTTCTTAGTTCATCTCAACCACATTTTACTGATTCCCCTTCATGGCATGAAGTACACTATTTTTATGAGGACAAGAATTATGGATTCTATTGAAGCGAGTTAATATCATTCACGTTATGATCTTTAACAGGACAGCTCCTTGATGATAGAATATTTTCAAAAGAGACACAATTATTTATATACTACTTTACTGCATTATTTTCTATTGAATATGATGTTGATTGATCATCTTAATACCATGCTGGTTCCACCCTTCTGGATTATAATCTTCTCTATCTGTAATAAATGAGATTATGGGTATATTTTTTTATTGACATGTTCAACTTCTTCCACCATCCCTGCTTTTAAGGAGTACTGAGTCTCCCTCTTTTTATCATAAAAATGTGTAATAATAACAAAATTTTGTTCGCAGATGGAGGATAGGGGGTCTTAGTACGAGCCAGCCTACCATGTTCATAAGGCTGTAACAAAGTGACATTCCTATTATGGCCACCACACCAGGGTTATGATCCATTGGATAGTCAAATTATCCTTGGAACAGGAGGTCTCATCACGAGCCGGCCTGATCACTTTTGCTACATCCCAATGAATGGCAGTGTGGTTATCTGGTTACCACGCCAGCACACTGATCTCTTCTGTAGAACATCACTGTAAATCTCTAGTTATAAATTGAGGATCCTGGCTCATATGGGTTAAAAAGCAACCTTGCCGAGGCTATGGACGCCTGCTGGCAGCAGCGGCTCTGCTTATGGTATTGAAGTTATATCTTATCGTCAATTATTATTATAATACCCTTTTCTTATTTTTTTCTTATCAGAGAAGTTATTTCCTTACTTTTTTCCCTATTTTGAACCTTTATGCATGAGAAATTGTTTTATAATCAATCACATCATTTTTCAGCTAGAATACCATCAGTAAAGCATCTTTTTGGCATATTGTTGTTCTTTTTCTCTTTTTCATAACTTATCATCAATTCAAAGCGTCCTATCTCTTATTCATAACTATCCTTACACACTCTGCTTTCATTATAACCATAACTCTTGCTGTCCTATCATTGATTTGTGTACTCTACTGCTGTACTGTTCATTCCCTTGCCTTGCCATCAGCACAACACCTTTCATATGATTTATGGTCATGGAATTCCTTTTCCAATTGGAGGGGGGAATGTATGCATTATGGGATTGCATGCGATATGATTACTGCACTCTGCCATAACTTGTTGATTTGACAAAAGTTTTTCTGATTGAAAGTTTTGCATGCATATTATCTGTTGCTATTCAAACCTAACACTATGGATTCAAGAACATTGTATGCCAAATAGTGCTTTGTTTACAGGAAAACAACAAGTATGGGCAGAATTCTATTCACAGCATGACTACAGTATTGCAACTAACAGAAGAGGCTCGAGCAACTCGCATACGTGAACAATTCTTTAGACATGATGTGCTTACCTGGATTCCACCTTTTGCATCACTTTCAGCACCAACTCTGCCTACATCAGCTTCAACAACTGCCAGTGCATATATGTCATTCCACATTTTTTGAGGTAAAACTTGAGGTAAAATAGCATAATTTTCTGATTTATTACGAATTTAGGAGAATTTCATGAAAATCCATTTTGAGCATTATTTATCATCCTTCATTCCACATCTTTACCACTTTCCCTTTTTCAGCAGCATATCATTTTCGAGTATGGGGGAGTGTTCCTTTCATTCCTTTCTTTCTTATGACCATGTTATTCATCTTCTTTATCATCCATTGCTATTCTTATTCACTCTCAACACCTCCCTTATTCCATGTTGTTTTACACCAAGCATAGAATTCAACAGCTGGTAGCAGCCTCCTCTATTTGTTTTCTAGCATCGCATGAGGACATGCTAATTTTTCAGAGAGGGGGAGGAATGGCTACGCATGATGAATGTTTTCTATTTTCTTTCTCATTTAAGGCATACAATTTCAGTGTAGAAATTGATTTCCATAATATTTTTAAAACTATGAACTCAATTCTTGTGATTTCTGGAAAATACAGACATATCATTAATACGAACCCAGATAATTTCAAGTTAAACTGGTTCATAAAATTTCGGAAATCATGCACTCTCACCTACAGCCATTTTGTTTATATCTCATGATCCATGCATCAAAACAGTCTGATTTTTGGATCATAAAGGCATTCATATATTATCAATCTAATTGCCAAATTTCAACAAAAGCTGGTTTGTAGTTTTTGAGAAAATGGTTAATGAAGTTTGCTGTTATCTATATCATATTTTGCTGCAACTTCATACATATAGTTGAATGTCAATATAAAAATTGTTATGCCTTCATTAAGATTGCTAAAATTGAATATTCATTAATTAAGGAAGCATTCATTTGTTCTCAAATTTTTATTGCTTGGTTAACACATGGGTTTTGTCTTGGGGTTGCATGAAGACATGCAATATATTCAAGTTTTCGTTGCATGAGGACATGCAACATATTGAGTGTGGGGGTGTGTTGGGCCGTGAATACAACTACTTTGTAACACTTATTTCATCCATTTTTACTCTTCTCTATTATATCATTTGTTATAATTTATCATTTAAATCCATTTTATAAATGATTTATGCTCTTATGGATGAAAACTATTTATCTTCCTTTATTTCTAATAAATTGATAATTATGAATTATTTTATCAATGATAGTTTTAATAAGTTGGTTATAACATTATTCACCATTTTTAGCCTCCAAGGTAATTTCAGATTGAAGATTTGATCATTAAAAGTGCCAGCTCAGAAACGCGCTGGAATAAGGAGTGACAGTTTTGCGGTTGAGATTCTGAGCAAATGAAGACGAATCTGGAAAATCCGAAACATGGGTTTTGTCCAGAATGGACCCAATTAACTTTAACAAAGAACGGTTTGCCCAAATTCGGCCTGTGTTGAGAGATTCGCAGAGTTCTTTAAGCACGATTTTCTCAGTTCTGTTGTTGCGGCCGTCCTCCAAATCTCAGCTAAAAAGCCAAATTCGAATTGCTGTTGTTGAAAGATGGATGTAAATATATTCTCTTGTTGATCAATTGGTTAGAATCAATCCAATTTTGTAAAAGAAATCATGTTGTAATTATCTATGTTGTAACTGCTCTCTGATCTTTCTCTATTTAAATGAAAACAAAGATCAGAGAGAGGAGGACTTCAGAGATGGATTCGAATGATGGAATTGAGGATGAATTGGAGAATCAGAATTGAGGATAGAAGAGAGAATGGATAATGGCTGAGCGATTGAGAGATTTCTTGTTGTAATCCATTATGACTCTGCGTTGATATTTTAATATAAATCTGGTTGCCATTCATTCTTTTCATTCTGAAGGAGCCCAGCAGCGTCCGCTGGCGGCCAAGGGCCCAGCCTCTGGTGGATTGTGCTGCTGCTGTATATTATATTCTTTGGTTTATGCGTGGTTTTTCTTATTAGCATTATTTGGTAATCTGATGTGTTGTTTAGTTTACATCACACGCTCTGTTATGCTTAATTTATTAAGGTTTCTAAAGACAGAACTATTGTATTGACTCTGCATCGTATCACTGTTCTTTTAAGTGTTGATATAATACTGCTAGTCTTTACAGAATACTGTTGCTGTTTAATTACAGAGCCGCTGTGCTGTGCACTTGTTCATTAACATTACGGAATTTATCTTGGGAGTTATGTTCTTTGCGATTGTTGGATCTATAAACAATGTTGTTCTACTTTGAAACACAGTCGTACTCTTTCTAACTAAGATTGATAATTGGATCAGATTACTATTAATGTGTGTCGTGTGTTAAGTCATTGTGTATTTGGATTTCCAGCGTTGTTTCATATCCTCTCATTAATCAATGCTGTTCTATTTCCTTGTGCTGTTCGATTTATTCTTAGAGTAAAGATTGCTATTAATTTAGCTTTGCTATTGTTCATTTCCATTAATTAGAGTTTGCTGTCCAGATTCTTTTAATTACAGTTTGCTGCCCATTTACTTTGTCGTCCATTTTCTTATCCGTCGTCTACTCTCGTTATTCGCATTATCTTTGCTTTGGTGTGCAGAACGATCTAAAACTGTAGTGGGCATTGGCACTTGCTGTCTAGTCCCCAGATTGACGATCTGTTCATTGATTACTTTTGGTTACATCAGTTTCCAAAGGGATGGGCTATTGTTGTCGAACCCTTGACTGATACATTGCTTATTTCTCCCGAAAATATGATTTAAGTCTTAAAGTGCTTTACCGTAATTAGATTTTGTTTTAGCTTTCATTTACTTGATTTTGAGCACTATATCGCAAAACACATTTTGAGTAAATAGCCGCCTCAGACTGAGTACACTCTTGAAACAAAAAGTCGTCCCTGGGTTGACAATTAATGTGAGGTAATTAGGAGTTACAAAGACACCTTTTTATCGCTCCACACTCCCCAGGATGAGAGATTGATCCTTAGACCAATCCGAATTGTGTTATTGCACCTTTCCTAGCCTCCCTGGCAATGACGCCAAAATGTTGGTGCCCAAGTGTGAATGATTTATTCAAACCCTTTTCCACATTAATTATCAATATGGGATGCATTGGTTATTGCAAGGTTAGTGTGAAAAATATTTGCAGATGAAAATTATACAGTTCTGTATTAATCGTGGATTCGATAAACTATATAAAGCAAAAAAACACTGTAACAACAATGACTTTTAAACTCGCAATACATTCACAACAAGTCAGAATTACATTAATTACACTAAATGTCATAATAATTAAAGAAATACACGAAACATGAAAATAAATTAAACACACACAGAAGTTACGCATCACCTGGTTAGGAGGGTGGGCCCAACTCCCTGATCAGGTCTGCGATATAATCACAAGCTCACGAAAAGGAAAAAAATATAACTTGCATTAATCTTAATAAAAAGTTCCGTTACATATATCAATTCCTTGCATAGCCAACCCCTGATTCACAACTTTAGAGCCCTTCTTATACAAATGATTACAATGGTAGTTCCTGAAATCCTAGCAACTAGTGGCTACAGTTACACAATTGTTATTATAGACAAAATTAAATGCAAAAGATAGCAAAGGAAAGGTTCTGGAGATATTGTGCCATTGCAGCACTGCCCAAGATAGTGCTTCCAACTCAATAGATCTTCCTAGAATTGCGAATAAGGTCATCAAACCACCAAATATGCAAAAATAGATAAATTAGTAATTCACTTAGGTAATAATCCCCGTGACTATGCTTCATTGACTAAATACAACAAAAATACATGACGAGGGGTTTACTTGTGCACTTTAGAATATGAATTGAATGTTAATGGTACAAATGGATAAAGGAAATAGGACAAAATGGAAGGAAAATATGTGCAGAATTGGTTCCCAATATCTCCCCCCAACTGGTCTTTCTGCATGTCCTCATGTAGCTCGTCGCCTCCGCAGGTTTGGGTTGGAATGACTATGGTCAGCATGAAGCTGAGCAAGGTCATACCTATCAACCATCTCTATCCCCGGGGGCTTATATCCATCTATCAGAACAATTTCCTTCCACCAATCATTGCCCATGCTGTAAGACCGAGTGTATTGATTTGATGGCAGCCAAAGGATGGGGAATTGAAACCTCATACCCATCCACCAGACCCCACAGGTATGGATGCATGTAATGTAGCATGGCAAACTTTCTAATGCTTGTGCAAAGTTAGGGGCCCCAAAATTTTATTGGATTCTGATGGCCGATGATGACAACATCCATCTTTTTTGGCAGCTGTCCCAAGCATCATCTTGGAAAGTGACTACCTATTTGGTACATATATTAGTACACCATTTTTGTGTTGCCAACATTTTTTCTCTATGCCCCTCAATTTGTAAAAAGGTGGAATGATTGCTATAAATGTTCACATACTTAACCTGATTAATGGTGTAGGAGGTAAAAGCTCTCAATTGGAAATCTCCCACAAATGCGACTAGATTAAAGGTTTGATCATCATTGAAGAAATAATCATGCATGTATAATTCACACATCAAATGCTAGTTCACGACATCGTGAATCCTCAAGATATGAAGAAACTATATTGGGTCTTCAATTTCATGACTAATCTCATTACGGATGCTCTCCAGACAAAAGAAAATAAATTTATCCTAGAGAAATAGAGTGTAACCATGAGCAGGAGGTCGGCAAGCCATTACCTACTGTGTCAAGGTAAACATTTCTTCCTTGTCATCCTTCAACACTAGCATCTGCTCTTCTAAACTCTCAACATTTTTTTGTTGCTTCTCCTGCTTTTGTTTTTCTTTATCCAACTGGTCTATATACCCAGTAATAGTCTGGGCTGCCTACTCGCGGATTCTCCTTACCTCTTCTCGGTGGGATTTTTGTTGTGTAGCCAGGTCCAAAAATAGAAGAAAAGAGATATCAACGCCTTAGAAATAAGCCACTTCGAGGGGGCAACCTCCAATACATTACATAAATGAACAATTCTTGGATGATCCAATTTACAAAACCTCCTTTCTATATATAGGAGTCCATGGGGCCATAATGTAATCCTAGTGGGCCACAATGTAATCCTAGCCTACCTAACAATAATAATTTAAGGGCACAATAATAACAAAATGGGGGTTACAAGGGTACAATAATAACAATAATGGGGTTACACTAATAACAATAAGGGACTATACTAGTAATATAGGGACCTAACATGCCCCTCTCCTTCAAAAAAGTGTTGTCCTCAACACTTGAGTAGCTTTGGGTGCTTCTATATAAAATTCTCATCCTCCCATGTAGAATCTTCAGTAGGTAAGTTCTTCCACTTGATGAGATACTCCGAAATTGATCAATTCCGTAGTTGTCGAGTTCTTGTTTCCATGACCGCTTCAGGTTCCAATATGATTTTTCCTTCCTCATCAAGTTCTGGTAATATTGTTTGAACTGGAAGATTTTCACTGATAACCTTATTTAAGCATGAAACATGGAAAATTGGATGTACTCGCGAAGAAGCAGGAAGCTCCAATTTGTATGCCATAGTACCAATCTTTTGCAACACCTTGTAAGGACCATAGTACTTTGGCGATAATTTATTATCCTTCTTTTCTTGCTTGAGGGACATTTGTTTGTATGCTTGTAGCCGTAAAAATACCCAATCTCCTACATCAAAACTTCTCTCGCTACGATGTTGATCTGCCTGTTGTTTCATTCGATTTTGTGCCAAATTCAGGTTATCCTTTAAGAGTTGGAGAACTTCTTGCCGATGCTCGATGTGATCTTCCACTGCTTGAACCTTCGAATTTTCCCTTAAAGATGATGTGATGGATGGTGGATGATATCCATAAAGTGCCATAAATGGGGTCATTTTTGCCGCAGTATGGAAGGAAGTGTTATACCACCATTCAGCAAGAGGTAACCACTTGACCCATTGTGTTTGTTTATCAGATACAAAACAACGAAGATATCCTTCCAAACATTTATTTACGATCTCAGTTTGACCATCAGATCGAGGATGATAAGATGAGCTATGAGCTAATTGAGTACCCAAACAAGAAAATAACTCCGTCCAAAAATTTCCAGTAAAAATGGGATCTCTGTCGCTCACAATAACCCTTGGGCTTCCATGTAGCTTTTGAATTCTCTCCATAAATGTAGTAGCAACCGTACTTGCTTTAAATGGATGAGATAATGCACAAAAGTGTGCATACTTGGTAAGTCTATCAACTACCACCATGATGACACTCTTTCCTTCGGACTTAGGTAAACCTGTGATAAAATCCATTGAAATCTCCTCTCAACGTTGACTTGGAATGGATAAAGGTTGTAGAAGTCCTGGGGTCTTAATTGTTTCCACTTTATTCTGCTGGCAAACCAAACATTCCTCCACAAACTTTCGAATATCAGATTTAAGGCCATCCCAAAAAAATTCTTTCTTCACCCTGTGGTAAGTTTTTAAAAATCCTGAGTGTCCTCCTAAAGGAGAAGTGTGCAATTCCAGATGAATCTTTTGTTTTAGTTGGGAATTCTTACAAAGATATAAGCGATCTTTGTACCATAAGGAATCATTTTTCCAACTAAATGTATCAGATGTACTAGGATCTTGCCGCAACTTTTGAATGAGTGTCCATACATCTTTGTCCTTCTTCCATTCATCTCTTGCTTCGGTTATCCAATCTGGTTGGATAATAGAAATGGCACAAAGCAATGCTTCCACCTCTTCATTCTTTCTTGAGAGTGCATCTGCAACAACATCAAGCTTTCCTTTTTTGTAGATTATTTCAAAGTCATAATCCAACATCTTTGTGACCCATTTTTGTTGCTCTTCTGACGATAGTCTTTGTTCGAAAAAGTGTTTAAGACTATCATGATCAGTTTTTACCTTGAAGTGTCTCCCCATTAGGTAAGTTCTCCATTTCTTTAGTGCATGCAGTATTGCTAAAATTTCCTTCTCATAAATAGGTTTCTGTAAATACTTTCCTTTTATTGGACAACTTTCAAAAGCAATGGGTCTTCCTTCCTGCATTAAAACCGCACCAATTCCATTTCATGAGGCATCACATTCCACAATAAAGATTTTTGTGAAGTCTGGCGTAGCTAAGTGTTACATAGTAATTTGTCACCGTCCCTACCATTCCCCGTCCCGCACAATGGAGGACCCATTATGTGACCTGTGAGCAATGTCATGCCTTGAAACCATCATCATTGCATTCCTCTAAACATGAGCTTCAATTGCCCTAAAGACATCTCCTTGAAAAAAACCATGAAAACATCTCCTTTTGCATTGGCGCGGGCAGACAGTTCATCACTCGCGCCAATGAGGAAAATCCTGCAAAGAGGCCGCGCCAACTGGCGCTCTGTCCCAGAGCAGCAGTCGCGCTAGCCAATTTAAGGAGTGTTTTTTAAATAAAGATGGCGGAAGTTGTGTTTCAACCAACTCAGAAACCATTGCCTATCTTGAGTTGGGAGGTTTGGCTACGGGAGTTCTATGGAAGGGAAGTGGTTTGCCACCTTTCATGGAGCCTTCCTTCATGATAGGGCCAATCCCAAAATAATAGGGATCCCAAACTCCCTCCTTCCCCATCTATAAAAGCTTGCCTCTTGCCATTGCAAGCTAGTCTTGAAGTGCCTAAGCTTTGAATCTCCTAATTCCCAAGAGCCTTTGTGCTGTAAGAGCCCTCTTTCTTCTCTTAAGGCCGACTCAATTCATGAGACTATCAGTCAGAGACTCTCTAGAGAGGCTTGCCCTTCGCGTAGCTTTGCGAGACGTGAACGACCGAGACTCCGATGAGACCGCGCGCCGTAACACGTTGCTGTACTCTTTCGATTGTTTATTAATGAATGACTACCGGTTATAGTTCCACTCTGTTTTTCACTTATGTTAATACTGAGTTATATCCTTTCTGACTGATATATAGTTGCGTATTCTGGATTTTATGCTTGTATTCGTGATGTTTCTTGCATGTGCAGGTGTCCATTCACGAAGATCGTGGGGATCGTGATCTGTCGAGGCTGAGGAACGGGAACACTGTCTCTTCTACAAATCATAGCACTGGACTCCAAGTAGGCCTCCATCATTGGCTTATTTATTTGCAATTAGGAACTTGCGCTGTAGCATTGGATGATTTTTGCTAGACCCCTGCTCGGCTAGTAGGGATCGCCTCTGTCCGCAGAGGGGATTTACCTCTTCAACAATTTGGCGACTCAGCTGGGGATCGTCTAGTTTTCACCATCTCATTTGGATTGTCTCGTTTTGATTGTTTTATGATTTTCCTTGCTTGGTTAGCCTTCTGGGCTGGGTTCTTTTGCTGTTTTTGTTTCTTGGTTTTCTTAGTTTACATTGATTTGCTTCTAGAGTAGTTCTTTTTTATTTTTGACTGAGAAACTCGACTGGCGCGCTTTTTAGCCCAACAGTCGCGCCAATTGGCGCATGTTTCTTTTGTATTGCCCGCGCCAATTGCTTGCTAGCGCCAGTTGCAGCCTTACAGTCGCGCCACTCCTGTAGGGTATTTGAGTTTGCTCAGTTTTGAGCTCTCTAGGTTTGGTCAGTGTTTTTCTTCTTGATTTTTCGACTACCTGAGTGTGTTGGAGTCCTGTTTGACTGGGAATTTGCCTTTGTCCTTTGGTTGTTTGCTTTTCTCCATCGATTTCACGTTTTAAGCCCTAGGGCATCTAGTGGCTTTGTGTATCGAGCCCTCCTTGGGAGTTTCGGTGTTTCGTTTATCCAGTCAACTCTCTGATTGCTCCTCTGCATTCTCTTAGTGGTTGTTTACTGTTTCGTTGTGATTTTTGGGTGATTTCTCGTTTCTTCATTCAAATTTCGTTTGGTCTTGCTTTGGGCCCAGATCACACGGTCCATTGGAGCCTTTGAGTCTTTTTCTTGGTTTTGAGAGACTTTGGTCGATTTGAGATCTGATTGCTCGTGTCATTGAGTGAAATTGGTTTGTTTTTCTCTTTCAATATCGTTTCTCAAATTGCTTCTCTTTTGTTTTCGGTTTGTTTAGTGCATCTAGCTATCAAACATTGAAAATTGAAAAAATCTCTTTTGCTTTTGGTTGATTAGTGCAAATTGAAATCTTTTCGATTTTACTAGTAATTAGTGATTTGAATGAAAATTTTTGATTTAATTAGTTGCATTAGAGATATCATTGATTGTCTTCCGATCATTTTGTTTGTGTAAAAACTCTCAACTCTTCTGTAGCTAGTTTTCATCGAACAAAATGATGTACTGTGGCATGTAACTTTGCATTTAGGAGATTTTTGAAACAACACATTCATTAGGGCCTGGAAACTGAAACGTAATTGAAGATCAAATTTAAAATCTACTCAATTTACACTAAGGTAGCATTGAAATCTAACGAAACACATTTAGAGGTCTAGGCTAGAGACGTGTTCCGGCGTCTTTAAACCTAGTAGCTGTCGTTTCCGCTCTTGGCTGTAGTAAATACTAGTACGGACTTGTGCTCCCCCATACCGTCGCGTATATAAAGGGAGACCCCTCTAGGTTTCAATCCTTTATCTATAGGAAGCCGAGTCTGCCGCCCTATACTCGTCATACACCAAACACAGCATTTTGGGATTGCTCCACGCATTTTAAAGTCCTTTAAGATTTCTCTTTCATTGCTAAACCAAGGCGTGTATATCATGGGGTTTACCAAGTATTTGGTAATCTTCTTTTTATTGTTATTCCTGAGCAGTCATTTGATATTTTCTGACTCCCTAAATTTGAAAAGATCGCCAAGCGCTTGTCCTTTCACGCTTGTGTCAAATCTGAAAGAGATAGAGTCATATTTTTTTATCGTTTCTCGACTCTTAAAACATGAAACGGTAAAGTTTCTTATTTTTCAATGTGGTAAAAAATTAATCACCCACGATTACACGCCCTCTTAGATTTTGCTTGTTGACCGTTTGATCGTGTGTCTAGACTCTTTTTCAACCCGTGTGTGTGTTTGTTCTTTTTCTCTTGTCGTTTGCCACAGTGGTGGAACCTTCGGTTTCGTCTACTGGTAGTCCTTACACGGACGATTCGTCAGAGGTTTCCCAATCCTCTGCTGAACCGCAACAGCCTATTGTTTCCGAGTTTCCTGACGGGGGACCGGTTCTTTCTGAGCAACCCTTTGGAGGACCAGTTGAGTTCAATTGGCCTTTTTCAGACCCTGTGTCTGAATTGAGATTAGGAGCCGATTTCCTTTCTCTTACATCGGGTTCGCCTTTTGTTGCTGCTGTTTTTCCTCCTAGTCCTCGCTGTCTCTTACGAGATCTAACGACAGGATCAACCATGAGTGATTCTGGTGAGGAAATCCCAACGTCTGGTGAAGACTATCAGCTCTTCCCACGAATATTGTTTCCGGGAGACAACTTTGAACTGGCTGACATGTCAACAGCCAGTCCCTCTTTACCTGTGGGTTACAGGTCTCTGGGTCAGATTATTTTTGCCGCAGCCTCTATGGGAGTGTCAGCTCCCTCTCCGAGGCCAGCTGCTCATTCACCCGGGGTGTCTCCTCAAGCGCCCGTTACTTCTGTACCCATTTGGCCCACTGTTTGTGTGGCCACCTCTTCTCCTGTTGTCACAGCACCCTCTGCCAGGGCTATGCCAACTCCTTAAGATATCTATCTAGCGACTGCTATACTGGAGAACATCTCTCCGGAGGAGTATCAGTTGTCTCTGCAACAGCCGAACCCCGAGATTGGACCATCCTCCCAAGATCCCAACCGCTCTTATTTTTCACACTATGCACAGGATGGTACACCCGTGTATGCTTTTCCAGGTCAGTATGATGAGCACAGGGACATTTTACATCTGCCCGCTCATGAGGCTTACCTCCATGCTCAAGGTCTACCTTATAACCAGGCTTACAACCCGCAGGGGCAACCTTTCCAAGGCCAACCTGCGGGCCAACCTGGCTGTCCTTATGACCCACAAGGGAAGCCCATTCAGGGCTATCCTGCGGGCCAGCAAGGGCCGCCATACGGTCTGCAAGGACAGTATTATAGCCCTTCAGGTCAACCTGTACAGCCTCAGCCAGGGTACCAACTGGGACCGGTCTACGGTCCTGGGGGGAAAATCCAGCCTTCTTTACCAATGCAACCGCAGTATCCTGTTGTTTCTAACGTTGCATATCAGCCAGGACCATCCTATGGTTCTGCTTCAGGTCAAACCGGTTTCCAGCAACCACTTGGCCCTATTCCTCCACCAGGCCAACCGGCCCATCCGGTACAACCTGGTGTTCCGCCTCCAGGCCAACCGGCCCATCCGGTACAACCTGGGGCTCCTTTACAGCCAGGTCAACCTGCGCAACCAGCGCCGCTTGTCTATCCGGGTTAACCTGGTCATTCAGGTCAGCCCTCTCAGTAGGGTCAACCTGTTCACTCAGGTCAGCCCTCTCAGTCGAGTCAACCTGTTCACTCAGGGCAGCCCACTCATTCCATTAACCCTACCCAACACCCGATTTATTCGATGCCGCAGCCAAATCAACAGTTGCGCCCTACTTATCAGGCTCCGCAGGGTTCCACTTTTCAACAGCCGACTCATCCTCAGAGTGGTTATTATCCTCGTGGTCAATCTCAACCGAACTATAACCACCCCAGAGGCTCTCAATATTATCCTCCTCCACCCGGTTATACCTACACTCAGCAGCCAAATCCAAATGCTGCTTATACGGGGCCGACTCCTAACCAGGGTCCCTATTCTGGCTATCAAGCCCCACACACTGGTTACCAGCATCCAAATTAGTCTGGTTATACGACCTACGCTCCCTACGGTCAGAATCCTACGGGACATAACCCATGGGGGCAAGGATATTCACAACCATTGTGGAGTACAGGTACCGGACCTCATCCCGGGCCCGGCATGACGGTCAATCCACCATTGCCGTTCCTGGCCACCTTGGAGTTACCGGATGTTTCAAAATTGACCAATGATCCAATTTTACATAATCCGTATTGGCCTCCAGTTCCCACCAAGATACCAAGTGATTGCCCCAAGTTTGAGGGAAAAGCTGGAGAGGAGCCCCAGGCGCATGTGATGACGTATCATCTCTGGTGTTCGTCTAACTCTTGGGTCGACGATTCGATTCGTCTGCGTCTCTTCCAGCGTACTTTAACTGGAGCTAATTCTAAGTGGTACATAGAGTTATCCCGTGGCATTTTCCAAGATTTCAATTCTTTAGCCATGGCTTTCCTCACGCATTTTCAGTTACCGGTTCGTTATGAAGCCGAGACGCACCTCCTGACTTCTCTGAAGCAGGATAAAGCCACTCACATCTCTGATCACATTCATGAGTGGCGGCGCCGTCGTAGACTGATCAAGTTTCACATACCTGATCAGATACTGACTCACTGGTTTACCACCTCCTTTGTGAATAAAATCGCCCAAGATATTACGATGGGAGCGTGTGTGACGGAGGAACAAGCTATTGCGCGTGCCCAATATCTGGATCTTGTCTATTCTCAGTTAGGCACGCTTTATCATATCTTGCCTGATGCTCCACAGTCCGGAACCTCTAAGGCTCTGCCTACCCCTGCGGTGGATGGTGTCATTGGTTCTGTCTCTCAGAATTCGAAGAAATCTTTGAATGGGAAGCAGAAGTCTAATTCTTCCAACAATGCTCCTGCTAATCCCGCCCCGTCCGATTCTGGCAAAACCGTGGAAGTGAGTGTCATTCAGGCCAATCCTACGGAGAAAACTTCCAAGGGGAAAAAGAAGGGCAAAGGCAAATCTAAATCTGATGCCCCAAAGCCAGAATCTAAATCTCGCACTGAGGATGGCTCTCAGCGTAAGCCGAAATACCCCTGCCTCATTTGTGAGGGAGACCATTATACTAAGGATTTTCCACGACGATCCGAAGTTAGTCAACTTCTCAACGGCTCAAAGGGGCCTCCGGCTATGCTTAAGGAGCCATTCCCGTCTCAGCAAACCCATATGGTCGAACAGTCGTCACCATCTGCACCATTTGGGTCCCAAGTTTTCATGATCAAGAGTGTTGCACCTATCTCCATCGCTACGCGGTCGAAGGATTACAACGAATCGCGGCAGGCACCCGGGAAGGCGGTTGTGGATGGACCACCTCCCCCACCTGTCTCCAGTTCGTTGGAAATCGAGAAGCCTACTCCTGAACCCGTTGTGAAGCCACCTTCTAAAGGTGTCCTTCGAAGATCTTCTTATAATCCAAATGCTCGTGCCGCTCAACACTACAGCATTGTTGAGGATTTGTCACAGGCGCCGTCTGCTATGTCTGCGCTAGAAGTTCTTCAAAGCTGTCCTTCGCAACGAAAGGCTTTATTGTCTGCAATCGGGGGCATTGATCCCGCCGATTCGAGTCTTCTCACCTTCGATTTAGAGAATTTCACTCCCCGGCTTCCACATCAGATTGCTCTTGTTATTCAAGTCGGGATTAACAGTCTTAACATTCATAGGGACGTCGTGGATGAAGGTGCCTCTACTTGCGTTATGTCCTCCGCTTGCTGGAAGGCCATCGGCTCTCCAGCCCTTTCGTCATCTCCCAATGCCCTAGAGGCATTTGATGGTCGGGAATCTAAACCCCTGGGTGTTCTCGAGAGTTTAGTGATCACTTTACAGGGGAAGACTGTCAACGTGGAAGTAGAAGTGGTTGACGCCAAACTCAACTACAATATACTTCTTGGCTGCATCTGGACTCATGCCATGCTCTGTGTGCCGTCCACCGTCTTTCGACTTCTTAAGTTCCCTCACGAGGGAAAAATTGTCACGGTGGATCAGTTGTCATTTTTCACCTCTACCTCTGAGAACAACGTGCCATACATGGATCAAATTCCAAATCCCCTGGATAGTGTGGGACCTAGTCTCTTCAAAGACCCTATCCTCATGGGTATTTTTCCCGCACCACCACCGCACACCGCTCAAGTCAACATGATTTCTAGGGCTGATGACCCCTGGCTTATTCCTGCACCTGAGCAGGTGTTTGAGTTTGGAGAATCAATGCCCTTGACTCCAGTAGAGATCAGCTACTGTGAAATTGTTGCTGCATCTGATCCTCCGCCTCCCCAGCATGCTCTGTTGAGCATGGCTCTCGACGTCTACTCTCAATCCCCCTGGCTTGGTCAGGTCGATTCACCTGATCCTCTCAAAGAGACTTTTCCTTCCGATGAAGCCATCATTGAAACTATGTCTCTTGAGGAGTTGCCTTGGGACGATGGACATCATCGCTCCTCTTTTATGCCTAGCTTGGGGGCAATGACTGACTGTCTGGAGTGTTATGCTTCTCAGGTTCCTACCCCTCCTCTTCAAATGCCTATTTTGATGCACGAGTTTTTTTCGAAGGGTAACCTGGGAAACATCACTCAAACCATCCCGATCAACATCTCCGTTAAACCGGGGATTGTTGAGAATATTCACGTGGGAGTGACTTGTTTTCCCGATGAGATTCAAGTCTATACTGATCTGCTTAAAGAATTCAGAGATGTGTTCGCTTGGTCTTACGAGGAAATTTCGGGGATTGATCCCAGTATCGTAGTGCATGAGATTCCAACCAATCCAGGTGCGAAGCCCGTGCGCCAACGCTTACGCCCCATGCATCCTCGGAAAGCCTCCGCAATTAAGGCAGAAGTTGAAAAACTTCTGAACGCAGGCTTTATTTATCCTATCCCCCTCACAGAATGGGTGTCTAACATTGTCCCTGTCGATAAAAAGCAGGGTACCATTAGAGTCTGTGTTGATTATCGCGACATCAATCACGCCTGTCCAAAAGATAATTATCCCACTCCGTTCATAGACCAGATCATTGACGAATGTGCCGGAAGTGAGATCTATTCCTTGATGGATGGGTTCTCAGGGTATAATCAAATCAATATTGCACCCGAGGATCAACACAAGACCACATTCATCTGTCCGTGGGGTAATTTTGCGTATAAAAAACTCTCGTTCGGCTTAAAGAACGCTGGAGCCACTTTTCAGTGTGCGATGTCTTATGCTTTTCACGACATTCGCCATATCGTTTAGCCTTATCTGGACGACTTGCCAGCTCATTCAGCTAGGCGAGAGGATCACCCTGAACACCTCCGCCAGGTTTTCCTTCGCTGTAGGCGCTACAACATTAGGCTCAATCCTCATAAGTGCGTCTTCGGCGTGGATTCTGGTCGTCTTTTGGGATTCATAGTCTCCAAAGACAGAATTCGCCTTGACCCTTTAAAAGTCGAGGCCATCATCAACCTCCCATCACCCTCTTCATTATATCAGTTACAGAGTCTGCAAGGGAAAGCGAAATTTCTTCGGCGCTTTATCCCGAATTACGCCGAGGTGGCCAAAGGATTCACTCGTTTATTAAAGCAGAACGTTCCCTTCCACTGGGACAAAATCGCTCAGCAATCCTTTGAGAAGCTGAAGACGTTGCTTGTCAATGCTCCGTTGCTTCGTCCTCCGGACTACCACCGCGACTTCACTTTATATCTCACCGCCGCATTTAGCACCATAGCCATGGTCTTGGTGCAGGATGACGATGACGGTAATGAACATGTTGTTTATTATCTGTCACAGAACCTTCTCAATCTAGAAACGCGTTATGCTCATGTCGAAAAGTTGGTGTTAGCCGCAGTACACGTTGTGCAACGCTTTCGCCATTACATCCTTTTGCGTACGATAACAGTGGTTTCAGAATGTAACCTCATGACATATATTCTCTCTAGACAATTACTGGGGGGCAAGTACTCCAAGTGGATTGTTATCCTGCAGGATTTTGACTTAGATTTCACTACCGCTAAGTCAACTAAGTCACTGGTTTTCGCGGATCTTATATGCTCCCTCCCTACAAACTCTGCTCCTTCACATTCTGAAGACCATATACCGGACGAAACTCTTTTCCTCATCAGTACTCGTGACCCTTGGTATGGTGACATAATTGTGTATCTTCAGACCTCGACATTTCGGTCTGAGTTGGATAAAGCTGCCCGCCGTCGAATTCGGCATCAGTCCCAACCCTACCGTATAGTAGGAGATACCTTATACCGCATTGGAGTATATTCGGTGCTCCGGCGATGCCTAACCTTGGAGGAGGCTGAAAAGGTCCTAAATTACTGCCACAGTGGCGCCTGTGGTGGACATATGTCCAGATATGCTACTGCTCAAAAGATTTTGCGAGCAGGTTATTTCTGGCCTTCCATATTCAAAGACTGTATCACTGCAGTCCGTAAATGTCATGCGTGCCAGATATTTTAGCGCAAGATGCGCGCGCCGCCTCTACCCTTGCATCCTGTTATTACCGTCGGCCCTTTTGCGAAATGGGGCGTGGATTTTATGACGTGTAACCCTCACTCGGCCGGGGGGCATGCGTATATAATTGTCGACGTCGACTACTTCACCAAGTGGGCCGAGGCGATGCCTACACTAGCTGCTGACGGTAAAACGGCTGCTCAATTCATATTCAACCACGTTATTGCACGGTTCAGGGTTCTTCAAGCCATCATCACTGATCACGGTACTCATTTCTGAGATTATATGATGGCGGAGCTGACTTCAAAGTTGGGCTTGCGTCACGACAGCTCAACACCATATTACCCTCAGGCGAATGGTCAGGTTGAAGCAGTGAACAAGGTTCTGGTCACTATGCTTCAGCGAACAGTTGGTATTCACAAATCCAATTGGCATCCCCAACTGTTCTCGGCTCTCTGGGCATACCGAACATCTGCAAAGAGTGCAACTCGGTTCACACCATTTCAATTGGTGTATGGTATGGAAGCAACTCTTCTGGTTGAATCCGAGATTCCTTCTTTGAAATTAGTTGTGGAACTTCTACCTAATACTTCTGCTGAGGAAGAACGTCTTCTGTATCTGGAACGGTTAGATGAAACCCGTCGTCTGGCTGCTTTGGTTATTGAAGCACAAAAGAAGAGGGTCAAAACTCATTTTGATCCATCTGTTTCTCCTCGTTCCTTTATTGAAGGAGACCTCGTCCTCCTGTACGATCAAGCACGTGACAAGCTTGGAGCCGGTAAGTTCTAGCCTATGTGGCATGGGCCCTATATAGTAAAACGTGTTTTGAAAAATGGGGCTTATGAGCTTATAGATTATGAAGGAGTTCCGCTGGCACAACCCAGAAATGGGTTGTACCTCAAAAAGTACTATGCCTGAAGTGATTTCTTGGTGTGGTGTGTGTACATAGGTGTGTTTTTCATTTGTGTGCATGTATGGTGTGGTGTGCCTTGTAAACATCTTTCTGCTGATCGGGTCTTCCTGGTTGTGCAGATGTCCATTCATCCATTTGTTGGTTTCGCGGATGGTGCCTCCCGCAGTACCAGGAATCTGTCTTCGGCAGCCTGGGTAATCTATGATCCTGCTGGTGAGTTGGTCAACCTGCAAGGAGTGTGTCTAGGACGTACTACAAACAACATCGCGGAATATAGACCGAGGCAGTAAACCTTGGTATCCGTGAATTTCTCGTGTATCTAGATTCGCAACTTGTAGTGTTACAGCTGAACGGACACTATTCGGTAAGAAACCCGTCCATTTTATGTCTATACCTGCGTATTCGGTTACTGGAAAGGAATTTTGACTACATTACATATCAACATATACCCAGGCATTTGAATACATTAACAGATGCAGTAGCAAATTTGGTATTAGACAGACATTTGTGCAATTTGTAAATCATCATCACATGTAAAGAAAGATCCATCCAGGAATAGATATGCATATATATATAGATATCGAAATGTTTACATAGAGTGTGTCACATAAATTAAAAATATACATAATCGTCTTAAGTACATCCGGAGACGATATGTCTCTCAAAAAATATGTGTGGTATAATCCCTAAGAGCTAATCCGCATGGTGCTCATGATAACATGTAACTGCACGCACTAAGCGTCTCAGGATTCGGTGGATCTGACTTGGAACTCCCACCGTATGACGCTGGTACGCCATCGGTACATTCGCCAGCCGAGCATAGTCCGGGATCCCTCGGGAAATGCCCTCGAGATTCTGGATCAACTCCTCCCCTCCTGTGCCCTCTCCCTGAGGATCAGGGGCGAGATGAGTCCTCCGCGAGATTGGAGACATCCCGGCTGGTCTCTCAGGGCCCACATCTGCATACATATATAAAATGTGTTAGGACGAATGTGTATTAACAAAAAAAACATAAAACATAAAAATAAAAAAACATGAGGTCTTACCCAACTCCTCGTCCCAGTCATCTCCTTCTGGCAGTGGGAGATCTGGGTCTCCGGTGAAGTCAGTTCCTGCATAGGGCCAGTCTTCCACTACAATCAGCTGGTGCCGTAACCACCTAAAGAACTCCGGCCTCCAGGACATCTGTTGGCCGCCTCCAGCTCTGGGCATTAATGCTGCCCAGCGAGCCATTCTTGGCTCTCGTGGTATCAGATCTGCTACTGAGGCCCCTTGGCCCTGGAAGATTGGTAAGCGTTCCAGAATGAACGATACCAGGATGGAACCATAGCCAAACTGTTTCAGTTTAGCTTGCTTGCATTTTGTGAGTTGTCTCTTCATGTTTATTGTTACTGCTGTAGCCCAGTCAAACAATAAGGGACTCATGCATTCTGAGGCCAGCAGGAGTTGGGCCTTTGTGGCCTCGTGCAGTGCCTGCGATCCTGCAGCCCGCGTGATGGTATGTAGGACAACTCTCAATGCCAGGTCGGGGATGGTGTGGATATCCACCTTTTTTCTCCCTGATCCCATTTGTGCTCTTGGGCACACTCGTGCCATCACTTCTTCCATCTTCTCGCCAGATGGTCTGCTCCCAGTCAGGATGGGTACCGGACCTCTGCGAGACAATCCGGTTATGAAATACACATCGGAGACCTCCAGTTCCAATACCTGATCTCGCAACTTGAACACTTGTTCCTGTTCATCCCAAATACTGATCAAATACTGGAGGAGCTCGGGCTGAGCTCGTAAACAGGGTGTAAGGAATAACTTCTTTAGCCCACAGTTTCTGAGGGCATTCATGCAAGCCTCACTTTCTATGGCCTGTTCATCCTCTTCTCCATGCTCTCTTTCTTTCCACTCAATCACCATTTTGCTTGATCTCCTGCATCCACATGGTCATAAACCCTTAATTAGATCTCTGGTAGGCTTCAAATTTCATTTAAAATGATTAAAATTTCGGATTTTTAGGCGGAATTTTGGGTTCGGCCGCTGGCGCGGCTATTTTGTGAACAGTCGCGCCACGTGGCACGAGCCCTTTGCATTGAAAAGCCCATTAGCGCGGGTCCGTGCCCGATACCCGCGCCAATGAGCGCAGCCCTAAAAATACAAAAAGTTGCCCCAGAGCCTGATATATGAGGGAAAACTATCAAAAAATGGATTGAAATGAAGCACAGGGAAGCGCCTCTTACCTGTAGCTGACGATAATCTAAATGGTCAACCGGATCTGTCGCAATCACCGTCAGAAGTTTTCACTCCAAATGGACCACTACTGCTTTTTACCAAGGTAAATAGTAAATGTAATTTTGTTTTTACCATTTTGGCATATTTATAACTTTTTCGACATAGGATGGGTTTTAAAAGTTATTTTTATCAAATATTTTAATATGTTATGTCGAAAATGGGTTTTACGCTTGCTTGGTATGTGCAGCAGCAGGTTTTTTGCGACTTTAACGGTGAAGACGAGTTGTATTTTATACTTTTTCGGACTCGGTAAATACACGAAAAAGTCACTTTGGAGTCATCTTTCAGCTCTTTTTTGACTCTCTAAACGTGAAAATATTGCCGAGGCCCTTGTCGTTTCGATCTCGTTAAAATGGACACGAATCGACATCTACCCAGTATACGTTTACCCCTTTTTCGGGCTGGGATGGATTGATTACGAAAAAGGAATACCCTAGCCTATCGCGACTAGGAGGTTTTCCTGGATATTGTTTTCTACCTTTTCGGATTTGGGGAACTATTTACGAAAAGGGACCTGTGGAGTTTTCTTTTCCGCTGTCTTTTCAAACTCTCTAAACATGAAAAGACGCCGAGTTCTTCCTTTGTCAGACTCGTTAAACCCTGATGACATTGGATTTCGTCGAAATGACGCTCTCCGAGTTTCTCCTTCCTAGGACTCGTTAAATGCACTAGGATGGATTCGCCCGAAGGGCGGACTTATATCACAAGCATATGCTATCCCCTTCAAGCTTGTTATCAAAAATAATTGGGGTAGTCGCCAGAAATGGTGGGGGAAAAATGGAACCATCGTCGTTGTCGTCGGCAGTATGTCGCTCTTGAACATGGCACTTGTCTGCATTCGTGTCGGGTTGGGGACATCTCATCTCATTTCTTCACTTTGCCTCCGTGGGTTTGGATAATCCCTTTTGACCTCTCCTCTGCTCATTGCCTTGTCACCATGACCTCTGATCTGTTGATGTCAAATACTGCCAAGTCCACTGTCGTGCCGTTTATATGTTCAAGAGAAGTTGGCCTCTGCAAATATCAACCTTCCTCTGATTCTCATACGATCCCGATTCACAACAAAAACATCATGTTCCTCTGTCTCGTGTCGATGATGTGGGAAACATTATGGCCCACCTTCGATCAAGGTCACTTCCTGTCGACTTCAGCTCATTATCCAAGAAGTTGATCTAGAGACTCCTTTATGGTACCTTGGAGCCTGCATGCCTCAATGGCAGGTTCGTCGCATTCGACGTGAGGTTTTCATCATTGGCCTCCGATCGAGTGATTCTGCGGGTGTTCGACGCCAACTCATTTATTCACACGCCGTAGATTGTACCCGTAGTACCTTGAGGACCATTGTCATTATTGGTGGTTTCTCTCGCGTCTGTTAACGGCTTTCATCATTAGCTGGTAATCAGACGATGTTCCTGCATGTTCGACTTCAGCTCACATATTCACATGCTCGAACTTGTACTTTGTTTGGTTCGAGATGGAGCGCAAGACCCTGGATTGTGTCTGTTGTAATCCAAGCTACGATTGTGGATTATTATCATTATGTATATGACTTATTGATTGGATGGCTGCGACCATACCTGAGTCTATTTATTAGATCCTCGCTGGATGGCTGTGCCCATACCATGGATCCGGATTATAGTATACTCTGTTTCGGATGGCTGCGCCCATACCACACATACATCATGTACTTGAGATATCAGTTGTATTCTTCTACGCAAGTTGTATTTTTCCACGCAAGTTTTCCGATGGCGTAGCTTCAGTTGAACATGTTCTCGTAAAGCATTTCACCCTTCTCTCTCTCGGGCCTCATACTTTAGGGGGCATCTGTTACACAGTAATTTGTCACCGTCCCTACCATTCCCCGTCCCGCACAATGGAGGACCCATTTTGTGACCTGTGAACATTATCATGCCTTGAAAACATCATCAATGCATTCCTCTAAGCATGAGCTTCATTTACCCTAAAGACATCTCCTCGCAAAAATCATGAAAAACATCTCCTTTTGCATTGGCGTGTGGACAGCTCATCACTCGCGCCAATGGGGAAAATCCTACAATAGGCCGCGCCTAACCGGTGCTCACACCCGTATGCTAGCCGCGGGGCCACCAATTTATGAGTGTTTTTTTAATAAAGATAAGCAGTTGTGTTTCAACAAACTCGTAAACCATTGCCTATCTTGAGTCAGAGGCCTGGTCGCGGAGTTCCAGGTATGAAGGGAAGTGGCTTGCCACCATGGAGCTTTCCTTGATGATAGGCCAATCCCATGATAATAGGGATCCCAACTCCCTCCTTCCCCATCTATAAAAGCTTGCCTATTTCCATTGCAAGCTAGTCTTGAAGTGCCTAAGATTTGAATCTCCTAATTCCCAAGAGCCTTTGTGCTGTAAGAGCCCTCATTCTTCCCTTAAGGCCGACTCAAGTAAGGAGACTATCGTCGAGAGACTCTAGAGAGGCTTGCCTTTTCCCTAGCGAGCTTTGCGAGACGTGAACGACTGAGGACCTTTCCGAAGGAGACCGCGGTGTCAGAACATTGGTTGTACTCTCTTTCGATTGTTTATTAATGAATGACTACCGGTTATGGTTCCACTCTGTTTTTCACTTATGTTAATAATGAGTTATATCCTTTCTGACTGATATATAGTTGCGTATTCTGGATTTTATGCTTGTATTCGTGTTGTTTCTTGCTTGTGCAGGTGTCCATTCACGGAGATCGTGGGGATCGTGATTTGCCGAGGCTGAGGAACGGGAACGCTGTATCTTCTACGAATCATAGCATTGGACTCCAGGTAGGCCTCCATCGTTGGCTTATTTATTCGCAATTAGGAACTTGCGCTGTAGCATTTGATGATTGTTGCTAGACCCCTGCTGGGCTAGTAGGGATCGCCTCTGTCCACAGAGGCGATTTACCTCCTCAACAATTTGGCGACTCCGCTGGGGATTCGTCTAGTTTTCACTGTCTCGTTTTGATTGTCTCGTTTTGATTGTTGTATGATTTTCCTTGCTTGGTTAGCCTTCTGGGCTGGGTTCTTTTGCTGTTTTTTGCTTCTTGGTTTGCTTAGTTTACATTGATCTGCTTCTGGAGTAGTTCTTTTTTATTTTTGGCTGAGAAACTCGACTGGCACGCTTTTTAGCTCGACAGTCGCGCCAATTGGCGCATGTGGCTTTTGTATTGCCCGCGCCAATTGCTTTCTGGCGCCAGTTGCAGCCTTACAGTCGCGCCACTCCTGTAAGGTATTAGAGTTTGCTCAGTTTTGAGCTCTCTAGGTCTAGTCAGTGTTTTTCTTCTTGATTTTTCGACTACCTGAGTGTGTTGGAGTCCTGTTTGACTGGGAATTTGCCTTCGTCCTTTGGTTGTTTGCTTTTCTCCATCGATTTCACGTTTTAAGCCCTAGGGCATCTAGTGGCTTTGTGTATCGAGCCCTCCTTAGGAGTTTTGGTGTTTTGTTAGTCCAGTCAATTCTCTGATTTCTCCTTCGCATTCTCTTAGTGGTTGTTCACCTTTTCATTGCGGTTTTTGGGTGATTACTCTTCTCTTCATTCAAACTTCGTTTGGTCTTGCTTTGGACCTAGATTACACGGTCCATTGGAACCTTTGAGACTTTTTCTTGGTTTTGAGAGACTTTGGTCGATTTGAGATCTGATTGTTTGTGTCATTGAGTGAAATTTGTTTGTTTTTTCTCTCTTAATATCGTTTCTCAAATTGCTTCTCTTTTGTTTTCAGTTTGTTTAGTGCATCTAGCCATCAAACATTGAAAATTTAAAAAAAAAATCTCTTTTGCTTTTGGTTGATTAGTGCAAATTGTAATCTTTTCGATTTTACTAGTAATTAGTGATTTGAATGAAAAGTTTTCAATTTCATTAGTTGCATTAGAGATATCATTGTTGCACGATTATGTTTGTTCAAAAGCTCTAACTCACCAGATGCTATTTTCATCGAACAAATGATGTATCGTGGTAATAAAAATTTTTATTTAGGAATTTTTTAACAAACACATTTATATCAAAGTTTAGATGAAATAATTTAAAATTTTTCACTTATTTAAAAAAATAAGCAATTTTAGTCCATGGAATGTAAGTCATTTGACAATCACCTTGTTATGAAGTATTGCTAATGGTTTTGTCTTAATTGCTAATTCTCTTAAATGAGTTTCGTCTTAATTGTCATTGTCTTAAATTGCCATTGCCTTAAATATAAAGTTTTATATTAAAATATTTTTGTCTCAAACTGCTTTTGTCTTAAATATAAAGTTTTGCTTTAAAATATTTTTGTCTCAAACTACTTTTGTCTTAAAATATTTTTGTCTCAAACTGCTTTTGTCTTAAATATAAAGTTTTGTCTTAAAATATTTGTCTCAAATTGTTTTTGTCTTAAATATAAAGTTTTGTCTTAAAATATTTTTGTCTTAAATTGATTTTGTCTTAAAATATTTTTGTCTCAAATTGTTTTTGTCTTAAATATAAAGTTTTGTTTCAAACTATTTTTGTCTCACATTATTTTTGTCTTAAATTTTATATTTGAAACAATTCAATTGATATTAAATTTTAATGTAAAATCACTAAAATAAAAAATGACTTTTTAAGATAAAAGATTTATTTTATCTTAAATAAATGTCTTAAAATACCTTTGGTGTAGTAGTGTGGATTACAATATATTAAAAAACTAAAAGAATGACCTCAATTGAAAAAAGCGATGGAAGATTCAATTAAGGAAGCAAGTTGAAACATCCATCGTTTGTTGCATTCAAATTGACGCTTCAAATTTTAGTTGAAGTAATTTAAAATTTTTCGCATATTTAAAAAAATAAACAATTTTAGTTCATGGAATGTAATTCATTTGACAATCACCTTGTTATGAAGTATTATGTTAAAACATGAGATTCAAAGTTAAATCTCCTTGAATGGCCAACCAAAAAATAATATTTTTTTTTTAATCTATTTATTTATTATGTTTTTAGAATGCGGTTTAATGAAAAAGGAAAAATAAAATATAAAAGAAATAAAATTGACATGATCAAATATCATGTGGTTTGAATATCTATTTTCAAAAATTAAAAATATAATTATCCACTATCCATTCATGGAATTTGAGTGAAAATAATGAAAGTTTAAAATCCATATATGGATGAATTTGTATTTTTTATTTTATTTCTTTATGTATAGTTTTGATATATATATATATATATATATATATATATATATATATATATATAACAATTGAGAAAAAAAAATTATTGTTATATTGTATTTAATTTCTTGTAAATTTATATCAAAGTTTAGATGAAGTAATTTAAAAATTTTCACTTATTTAAAAAAATAAGCAATTTTAGTTCATGGAATGTAAGTCATTTGACAATCACCTTGTTATGAAGTAATGTTAATGGTTTTGTCTTAATTGCTAATTGTCTTAAATGAGT